>VZTZ01022849.1:1090349-1180510 GCA_013400955.1 Drymodes brunneopygia | reverse complement strand
CGGGCGGCCCCGGGTGCTCCTCCGCTAGGCCGGGGCCCGCGGCCGCTCCCGTGCGGGCTCGTGTGGCGGTGCCCGGGAGCTCGGGGATGCAGGTGACTCCAGGGTCCCGTCGCTGGGACCGAGGTGCCGGGCCTGGCAGCCCCCTGAGCAGCGAGCAGCGCCTTGGTCCCTGCCTCCTTCAGAGAGTTCTGCCGCACCTGTTCCTGGTTCCATTTAAGTGAATGCACAACACTCGGCGTTGCTTCTTGCTCACTATCGGTGTGTTCCTAGCTGGGAGTTTTGTACCAGCTCCTAATATTGTATTTGCCTTTTACATAGTTGCAGTGTGGGTGTAATCATAATCATCCTGCCATTGAAACAGTCTACTGAGTCTTGTTTGTTGCTCCCATCTTCAGAAGAAATTCTTACTAGTGGTTCCTAAGCGTGTGACATTTATATTATTATTGATTCTTGTCCCACTGCAATGATCAACTTCTTTATCATACCATAGAATCAAAGAATGGTTTGGGTTGGAAGGGACTTTAAAGACCACCTTGTTCCAAACCCCCTGCCATGGGATACTTTCACTGATATCATAAGTAGTCCAGTGAGAGCTTATGGAGATCAAGAACTTGTATTCGGTATTTTATTAGTGCTGGTGGTTTCTTCTACTGGAGGAAACACCACTTACAAGGAAAGGTGGAGGGAGCTGGGCCTGTTGAAACCAGAGTATACAAGACTGAGAGGGGATTTTATCAATGCCCATAAACATCTGAAGAACAAGTATCAAGAGAACAGGAAAAAGTGGTTCCCAGTGACAGGACAAGGGGCAACAGGCTCAAACTGATACACAAGGAGTTCCATCTGAATAGAAGGAAAATTTTCTTTGAGGGCAGCAGAGCACTGGAACAGGCTGCCCAGAGGGGTTGTGGAGTCTTCTCTAGAGATACTCAAAAGCTGTCTGGATGAGGTCCTGTGCAAGCTGCCCTGGGTGACCCTGCTTTAGCAGGCGAACTGGACTAGATGTTCTCCAGAGATCCCCTCCTGCTCCAGCCACTCCAGCAGAACAGAGTAAGCAGAGAGGGGTAAAAAAAAAGGCTAGGAAGAGCAGCAATTTCCAGTCTTTATAGTGTCACTGGTCCAGATAGCCTTTGGAAATCCAGAAGTGTGGCTGCAGCTTAGGCAGAACTGGCTCATTTGCTGGGCCAGATCAATTCTTCCAGCTTGAGTACCGTTCTATTCTTAGTCTACTGCCTGTTTACTGTGGAGCATTTGCCATGGGGAAATTGGAAACCTATTGCCTGAACCATTTAAAACAGACCGGAAAAACTAGACAAAGGGGTATAAAGCACAAGCATCTGCTGGCCTTTAGAATTCTCTAGGAATGATGCGAGATTATGTGTTTTATGTCACAGTGCATTCCTTAGTGAGAAAATTTAAAACACATCAGTCATTTGTGTTATGTTGAAGCCAAGTATTGGGTAAAACTTCCACATGGTTTCTTTCTTCCCTAGTAAACATATGACTTATTGTGTGAACTGATAAAATAGCATTTACAATTGAAAAAATGAACGTGACCCAAAAACCTTTTCAATGAACTTGCACAGGATGTAATTTCACATCACATGCAGGCCTTACCTGGAGAACTACCGCGTACACTTTTTTTAGTTAATAAAAAATCTGTGGGTATAAGGAGGAAATCTGTGGACTGCTCCCAGTTTATCTCCACTTTTATCTGTGCTCATGGTATGACTGGCGGAAGAAACTTATTTTTACACAGGTGATTGTTACATGTGCATTTGTTGCCCGATTTTGTTACTGTGAGTCACTGTGGTTTCATTCATTGAAGCAGAAGCTTTTGTGGAGCAGTAATGGACTGATGTGGACTGATAGCAGAGTTAATACTTTATACTGGATAAATCTGTATGCATTGAGGGCTCAGATACAAGATAGTTCCTTCTCAGGAACTTGCTCCTGCTGCCTTCTTTCTCACCAGCAGATGTCCAGCTAACATACCAATTTCAAAACTGGAACAAGGGTAAATCTCTTGGTGACAGTGTTCAACAACTTATTTTAAAGACTGGTTATGTCTGTGAGTTCCTCCAGATGTGATTTCCCTACCATGCCTGAACAGTGGGACCGATATGATTGTATTAGAAAGTTCAGAAACACTCGGAGAGTCGGTAATGACTGGAGAGGAGCCATCAGCAGATGGCTGCATCACATCACAAGAACTGAGGGCTCTGTTATGCTGAGCCTGCTTCATCAGGGCGTGTAAGCAGCTCATTGAACCCAACGTGATTTTTATATGCTTACAACCAAGTCTGCTAACCATACCTGTGTCCACCTCTGCTCAATCAATAATCTCAAATTCTCAGAGATAATTAGCAGTCAAATATCTCGGGTTTATATACAAGACACCTTAAGAAAACAGCAGTTAGCCTTTATAGCAGTGACCGTGAGGAATGAGCTATGCTGAATAGGAGGATGTTATTACATTCTGTTAAATATCACATTTAAAATATGTTGGAGAAATGAAAGGCACAAAAGAATAAAAGGTAATGTTCTAGATTAAAAATAAGTAGCTGGTGTGCAAGATCATAAAGCTTATTGTAAAAGTTGTTCACCACAAAGTGTTTTGAGAACAAAAATAGAAAAGTTTTTCTGATGCATTTCACCATTATTTCCTAGGTGCTTTTGTTAAATCTTTTTACAAAATAACAGAAGTGGTTAAATAATGGCAAAATAACATTTTAGGTGATTACCCAGCTGACATGCCCTTGCCCTCTAATCAGCTCTCTGCACTTTGAAAGGCAGTTTAAGAAAGTGGTGTGTTAGCAGCAGGAAAATTTCTTACACTTTTGGTGTGTGGAACTTTGACTTACTGCACAAGTTTTAAAATCTATAGAAATCTTTTCTGTAGACTGCAGGCTTGCTTATGCTTCATTTAACTTAAACACAGCTGTTTAAACATGGAACTGAACATTTAAGACAGCTTTTATGATAGTCTTTGGAGAAACAATTCCAGTGGCAATAAAGACTGCGTAAGCTTACCTGGGAAACAGTGACTTGGGCTAACCTGGCACTCAAGCCAATGTGCACAAAAGCATCAATGACTGCAAGCTGTCATTTTGCTGAAATTGCACTGCCCTCATCCCACTGGGTGTTTGTATAAAGAGAAGGGCAGACACACAGAAATTCAGTGAAACTCATTAGCAGCACACACAGCACAGCACTGGCTGTCACCCTTAGGAGCACTCTGTCCAGTCTGAACTCTCACACTGTCACTTGGACATCTTTATCCATAGGTGGATAGATATTTGTTTTGTCCCTACAGGCAGATATGGATGTTTCCCTTTGGATAGTGACCAGATTTGGAAAACAATAACAAAGGTTTCTATGATTTTTACAATAGCCAATCTCAATATAACAGAATCATTACAAACATGATACTGGTTTTGATTTTCAGAGTATTTTTATTACTGTTTCAATTGTACAATTTCAACATTAGAGAACAATACATAGTGTACAGTACATAACTTGCATGGTTCTCAGGTTTTAAAGTCATGTGCCAAGGTTCAGGCTGCAGAAGAGAGTTCACCATGCCTAAAATGAAAGCAGGCACATACACACAGTTCTACACTGCTGCAGCATTAGCACAATCTTGTCTGGCAAATGCAACATTATGAGCACCACCTGCCATTAGGAGGCTGCATGTACCAAAGGGTTACTGACAGGGATCCTTAACATTCTGCCCCTGTAGCATTTTTTCATGTCAAAGTGACATCACTAAAAAACACATTACACAGTTCACTCCTTGTTTTTAAAAGTTAGTGAAAGGGTACAGCTAGTGAGACACCTACAAAATGAAATTACAAATCTGATATACATTTTGCATAGTTAAAGTTATGTCTGGATAACCTCGTTACTGGATTTTTTTCTTCTGGCCTTTGTACTTTTGCTTTGAGCTGAACAGTTATTCAAAACACTCCCTCATTCAGTGCCCCCCAGTCACTTCAGATACCTTTCCATTTCTTTGGCTGCTTTCTTTTCCTTAACGTCTTTTAAACTTTTGTATTCCTCCTACAGCATTATGCTGTGCCAGACATCCACTGCCTCCCCTTTGGCTACTCCTGTTTATTTTCTTCAGCTTTTCCCTCCTCTTCAGTCACTTCCCCTTTCTTCGGTTACTCTTCTCAACATCTCTGGGCTCTTTCTCATCTTCAACCATTCTGACTATCTCTTGATAGAGAGACAATGCCACAGGTTTCTCCTTATTGCATCCAGTTGCTACTGCTATTTGCAACACCACTTCTAAATCCTTCAAAAGCATTCACCTCTAGGTGCCTCCTTCTTTCCATAATTACACATGGAAAGTTTTTAATGGTTTTTTTATAGTGAATAGAAGATGAAAATCCAATTCACTGCCTTGAATTGTAGCTAGAAAGAAGAAACAGCTAATAGAAGGAAACAGAATGAAAACTTGCAATCCCAAAGTGGTAGTGCATATTCCCTCACTTGAACTTGGGGTTGTCTGGGTTTTTCCCCCTCTTATCATGGAGTTAAACTTCTTCACAGTGTGTCAATTTATTGTCACAATTTTCTGCTCAGTAAACTTAAGCAAGTCTGATCACATTCCCTTCTTTAATCTGTTGATATGGGTTGTTGTTATAAATTCCCACTCTTCTTTGCTAAATTAGTCCCTAGCATCAGGAAAATATCTGCCTCCTACCTGTTGACACCAGAACAGGGGAGGGAAAAAATTCACATGCATCCTCTGTAATGCAGAGGCTGCTGAGAAAAGCACAGTTTAAAAATATTACAGGGCAGCCTGGATCACTGATTTCCTATAGCATGAGCAGTTTTGCAAGTTTTGCACACCTACCGTGTGCAAAATGAAAGCTCTTCTTCCTTCACAGTCTCTTAGACTTTTAAGTCAAAAGCAAGTTAAGTTTCTTATAAGTTGATTGTCTGCAACTTACTTTTCACCAGCAATTGTAACTTTGATCCCTGGTTCTGTTACAGATTTAGGCTTGTTGGGCTTTGTTGGTGGGTGTTTTTGGTTTGGTTTTTTTTTTTTTTTTTGTTGTTGTTGTTGTTGTTGTTGTTGTTGTTGTTGTTGTTTGTTCTGTGAAAGTCGAATGCAACGAGCCCAAGTGTTCAGCAGCATAGGGAGCCAAGCCAAGCTCTGCTCATTTGCCCCAGCCCTGCCCCTGGCAACAGGCAGGAACAGTATTCCAACCAGATAGAGCTCCTGTTGTCACACAGCTCTGCCCAAGCAGTTTCCATTCAGGTTTCAAATTATTCACATACACCAAGAACCACTTTGAGTATTTAATTATATTTTTTAAGTATGGTTTTAGGCTTATTTTTCTGTTAGTTAAACATTTAAAAGGAAAATACTTCATTAAAAAACACTATACATTTTGAGATAAGCTAGTGCCTGTGAAAAGTGCTAGGTTAGTAACTTTGGAAAGTGCAGTCCTCCATATAGCCAAAAACACAGACAGCAACAGTGCAGGCACCTCTGACCTGCCTGCAGCACTGAGGTGCCAGCACAGGGAACAGGGGGAGGCTGATGAGCCCCTGGTTTGATTCCCTGCTGACATACACAGGGACAGCAGTTCTGAGCACCTGTCAGTCACAGCATCACTGCCAACACCCAGACTGACGGACTGGACAGCACAGCTCCCAGTGCCAACAGCTCTATTTCTGCCCTCTCAGTCAACACAGAATCATCATCCTTGAGGTAGACGACCAGATATTCCAACACACTTTCCCTGCACCTTTCAGTATCAAATATTTCAAGTAAAAAATACCTAATTTTCAAGCACTGGAACTAGTGATTTCACTTTTGCCCACAGCATTATCCCTACCCTATCATGTCTGGAACGAGCACTTTGTATTACATTTGATGCTTTACATTTTCAAAGCACATCCAAAAATCAGCTAGATGAGGATTACATTAAATCCTACAATTGAATCATAGTATATGATTATATATAGTGTATATATATATATATATATTATATCTCTATAGTTTTATAGCCAACTTATAAGCCCCTGAGAACAGAGTTTATGCAGAAACACTGGCACCAATAACACTAGAGGACGCGGCTTTATTTAGATGTGATTAGCATAGAAAGCACCTGAAATTCTTCATATTTTCTATTTATAATAGATTAACTCTTTGGATATTTTCATAGCTATATTAAGAATACATTTGTTAATCTTAACATCCATTGTGGAAAGACTATATTTACATACAAATACATAAAGACTTGATGTGAAAGAGCAAGAAGGAAGAAAAGAAAGTGCCTGCTCTTGTGCTCTTACTTATATACATGGGTAGTGCCTTTAAATCAATTCATATGAGTGTGGGTCCCAGGTGTGAATAAAAGTTACAGGTTCTTTTTCATAATGCTTAATGCATCTATGATTCTGACAGACTAAACTGTTTTTACAAATACATCCTACAGTAACTGTGTCTATGGGCTCAGGCATCCAGCCCTGAGAGAAACACAAAGTCTGACCCCTGTACTTGTAAAAATCTCCTAGATGGGGCACATGTTCAGAATTAACTGTTTTTACAACTCTGTACTGAAACACACCTGTCCACCCAGCACAGGGGATTATCCCTCAAGGTCCAAGGAGGGAGGATCCCTCAAGCCTTCTGCTCTGTGCTGGGACCCACCACAAACTCTTTCACTGTTGTAAGACTTGCACAAGTCATTGACGTTCGTCTTGGTGACACAGTAACAGCTTGCTTAAACTGCAAAACCAGCCCAAACCCAATTCAAAATAGATTCCAACTGTGTTTTTGTATCTACCTACAGTTGTTGCTGTCCATAAAAAGCAACTTCAGTTCAAGATAACAACATTACATCACCTGTGAAAATGAAACTGTCCATTTTTCAGAGTACAGGAGCTTCTTATATTGGCTACATTCTTCATTAAAGTCTCCTGATACAATCTTGGTTTGCAACATACTTTGAAAGACAAACTAAACATGTTTGCAATACTTCAACAGGAAAATGGAATTCTTTCCAGACTGAAAGAATATGGATTTTGATAAGACAATAATGACAACACTTTTGTAGGTAAGAAGTGCAAATTTGTGTGTATTACCTCTGAGAATTTTACACTGCTACCTACAGGGAATTTTTCATTTTCTTCATTTTGACGTGCTTTACCAGTTGAATAGTACATTTTGACCAAGAGTCATAAAATATATTTGACTGCTGCCTCCTGACTGTACAGATGCAAAGAACACCTTGAAAGGGAAAAAAAAAGGAAGAAAAAAAAGAAGCTACTGTCAGTTTATATTTATGAAAATATTTTTACTCGTATAGGAAAGGTGATAGAATGCCACAGTCCCAAATACAAGGATATACATATATCACAATTGAACTTTAATCCCATGAGAAACTTTTAAAAGTGAAACTGTACTTGTGGTACAACTGCATTTTTAGTGTATTTATTTTCCTATTTGAAAAGACATAGGAGAACATTTAAAAACAATTAATCTAAGGTTTTAGGGCTTCAGTTTTCTAAATATGACAGTGGGACTAAACAGATTTCAGAGAACATTTATCAAAATTGCTATATGCAAGAAATCATACCTTGATTATCCATACTCTGGTGTCTACAATTAAGAGTGCTGGGGTTTTTTTCCCCCATGATGATTGCTCGGAACTGTAATAGCCCAGGAGAGTGCTGAAGTTGGGAATATTTGGGGCTGACTCTCTAACCCTCCCCACGATACCTGTGGTGCTGTGCAGTTCACAATGTCTGTATTTGTTATCACTGATTGCAGTGAAGGCTGGGTGGAATAGAGACTTCTAACAGCTGCTGGTGGGAACATGTGCAATATCCATAATGAATATCCACAATGGGTGCTTTGTGGGATCAGTGATTTCACTGGCTTTGAACAGGGAAGTTATACCAAGCCAGGAAATAACCAATAACAAAGTTACCAAAATGAACTGGTCTGTCATAGTCAGCTATTACTCATTTTTGCAAAGTCACCACACTGTAGTCATCTCTGTACCTTGTCATTTCTTTCACACAGAAATTTTAGCTTCTGTGCTTTCTTGTGCATAAATACTCCTTCCAGATTTCCTGTTACCACAGACCGTAGTTCAATCGCTTTTTCTCCCCAGCCCATGACCTGATTGGACTGAAGGTAAGCTAAAAGAAAAAAAAGAGGAAAAAAGAAGATACTATTTAACAGCTGAAAGACTGATTCTTGCCTCATTTATGTTAGTTTTGGATCTGTTGCATTTCTCTTTCATAACAATGTATTCTGAATTATTTGTATTTTAAGTTTATGGAAAAAGCCTTACGAGTAGTAACTACTTTTCAGTTTCTCCTCTCAGACTTATTTTAAACTCTAGACATAAATCTTAACTACTACTGTGTATCTTAGACTCACAAAAGCTTGGAGGAAACCTCTGAAGGGCATCTTGTTTTACTGCTGGCCCCAAAGCGAGGCCAGAATAGACAAGGTTACCCAGGACTGTGTACAGATATGATTTGATGGATATTTCACAACCTTTCCAAGACCCTGCTGCAATGCATCACTGCTTTCAAGGCTGAACATTTCTTCCTAATATCTTGGTGCAACTTGTGCCCATCTTTGCCTCTCATCCTTTAACTGTTCATAGTCAAGAAAAGTCTTGACTGTCTTCTCTGTACCCACTGTAGTCTGTTCTCATTAGGAAGCTGGGTTTGTATTTACTATGGAGTTCAGCTTAGTCTGAAACCTAAATACTTCAGAATCTGAGACCATGGCATGGTTAATTTGGTGTCTTCCCATCACTGGTTATGTGCAATATTTCCAAAACCAAAAGAAGATATTCTAGCACTGTGGAAGCTTACTACAATACTCCCTTTAAATTTGGCAATAAGAAATTGTGATGAAGGAGTAAACACCACAGATTTCAAATTAGGCACAGTTTCAGTGAAAGCCCTCTGACTGGTACTCATATGGGCTTCCAAGGTAAAATCACATTAGTTATGCTCTATTCGTAGTCAATGCTCAGAAATTGTTTTTCTTTTCAACTATCAACTGTTATTTCATTACTCTGACAATAGTGGTGCTCTGAAATTATGTAGAGGGAATGTGTGCACTGGACTGGGTTTTAGCTTCACTGGACAGTCCATGCCTGCCCTACATTATTAGTGTGAGCAAAGTCTGCTTCTTAAAACCATCCGTGTTGATTTAGGTTTTTGTCTAAAAATTAAACTTTCAGTACAGACTGATATCAGAAGCAACAGCCTACAATCCTGCTTGAGAGGGACAGCAGAAAATAAAGGCAATATGCCCACATGACTCTATATATTTCTAGCAGGGTTGATTTAATATTGACTTGGAATCCTTGCTTTATAATTGTTGCTAGAACAAACATATGAAAATCATACCTCCTTGGAAACACATATGGTTTGGTTACAGTGTTGTGATTTTAATTTCCTCAGAGTCTATAAATTTCCCCCAAATCTGTTCAGAAGACTTTCAGTTATTCTTTGTGCACACTGAAGGCTTCCCTGCCACTAGGACTGAGAGCAAGATAATTCTTTCCCAGTATGCCAGTCATGAGGAAAGAGGAAGAAATCAACCTGTTTTAAAAGCAAAGCAGCAGTGAGCAACCAAGGGTGAGTGGCAAAAGAGGAGGAGGAGTGTTTTCTAAAGCTCAAACACATGAAATGAATATATTTTAAAATCTTCTCTTTATGCTTCAGGCTGTACAACAGGGCATCATTGCTGTAGGCTGTGAAGTGTCATTAACATTTCTGAAAAGTGCAGCAGTAGCAGGATGAGCCCAGGGCAGCACCCATGCAGTCTACAGCATCTGAAAAGTAAGCCCAGACCACACAAAGTGAGGAACACAAAAATGATACAAGACTCAGACTTTTGCTATTTTTTGTACCAACTGACATCACATTAACCTTTTCAAACTTTGCTTTTGAACACAACAGAGATGGAGGCACCCTGTGGTTCTGGGGGTGGGAAGCAAGGCAGGTGCATATATATAAACAGCATGAAACCATTCTGTGGCCACACTGTTTAGTACAGATCATATAGGTCTAGCAACAAAGAACTAATAAGTCTCCTGATCTTTTCCACTACATGAAATTTACACTCCAGGTGTCACTATGTTGTGTCTGTATCCGTGCCTTTGGCAGATTTCAACTTGATAGCTTCCTTGCAGCTCCCAGTAACCACTTCATTAGTGTCTGCTGCAACCTCGAGGTCATCTGCTGGACCACTTCTGCTGTGTTCTGAAGAGATCTGACCTCCAGGCAGTATTCAAAACAGGAGCATAATAAACCAGATACACCAAGTTCAGCCCTGATGCTCTGCTGTCTGGCCAACGTACTAAGAACTTGGCAACTGACAATGGCAGGTTTAAGTACAAGTAGCACAAAAACTCAGTTTTGTAGCAGAATGAAATTCTTTCCCAAATTTCATCTATGCAACAGCATGCAAACAAAATGGCCTCATTACACCACTTGCACAGTTTTCCAGTAATAAGGACTTATCTATACATGGGGATTAATTTGAAGGATAGCAGGCTATGAATTCAAAGGTCAGTACTGAGTCATGATAATCCTCCCTCATGGGAGCTCTTAGAGGTGTTTCATGTGAGATGAACTGAGAGCAGATACGCAGAATAAAGTTGTCTTATTTTGGAACAATAACTCCTATACTATGAGCAACTTGGGAATAGTTACTTTGAGTCCACTTTCCACTGCAGCTTTAGATAAAAATACCCTATGTTTCCAGCTGGTATGCTGTAGAGCACTGAGGCAGTAATTTAACCATCTTTTGGTAACACTGTTTGTTTCTCTACAGAATAGTTTTTTTGCTTCTAAAATGTACAGGGAAAAGGAAATAAAGACTTCTACTAGCTCCTCTGGGAATATCCAGATTTGTGTCAACCCTCTATGGCTACATACTGTAAATAATTCATTACTCACAAAAAAGGGCAAGAGTGCTCCCAAATCTTATTAACTTGATGTTTCTTAATGCCTTTTAAAAACCTGTTTTATTAAAAATATTACAGCTATATTTATATTTAGCCCTACATATGTGTACATCTTTCAGATTAAACATAGAATACTTCTACAGTTTTAATTTCCCATGGGATTTGAGCTTCCTGTCTCCAATTTCTTATTAACAGATTGGTCACAGAGGTCCCAATTTAAGACTATGAATAAGATATATTTAGATTCCCTGCCCTAAATCCATCGATTGTAATACAAACTATTTTTTATTTTTGGTATCAAAATACTCTCACCAACTACAAACTTTTCTTTCAAAATACCTGTTTAAAGAAACCAAGAAATGAGCAAAGGATGACTAGAGAGCACCCTGAGGGTAACACAAGACCCTTCTATCTCTGCAACAGAGAGTGAAAATTGAGATAAGCTCATATAGACTTCAGGAGGTTTGAAATGGGTCTAGAAATCCCAGGAAAACAGGATCTTTTAAGGAACTGTCAAGTTGCCCCTAAGCTGAGCCATTCACATAATGGTTATTCACACTTCTCTCATAATGCTTTTGTCTGGAGCCAAGGATATCAAAGGAATAAGAAAAATAATAGGAATTAGTGGTAAAATTATTGAAATAACAATTAACAGAGGTCCTTATGTGAAGTTTGAGTTGTCTGTTTATGGGTTAGGTTAATTTTTAATGAAAATGTGATTCCAATCAGAAGTCAAATTTGGTTTGTACCACATCCCAAAAATGGACTTTTCCTAAAACTACTCAGGTAGAAGTGAAAGGAAAAAGGTGAACATCCTTGATTTTTCACTGTGGTATCCAGTTTCCTCCAAGCTAATAACAGGCTTCTGTGCAGTCTAATTGTCTTGGGCTTGTTTTGTTGGTATGTTTGTTTTAGGAGTGAGATAGAAATTAAAAGTAACAAGTAATAAACCCAAAAATCTGCCTGCATTGTTCTTCATTTCCCCCATACTGTTAGCCTGAAGCCCTATGGGAAAGGTGAAACAAACAGCTGTCCTGGCTCCAGTACAGCCAGAATCTCCTCCTACACAGCCAATTGCAAGCATGGGGAGATTAAGAATCTGTCACAAATACCCTGGGCTGGCAGCCTTGTGAATTTAAAGTGATAAAATGAAGGGGCCATTTGACAGCAGTTACAGATCTCTTCAGTAACTGACCCCTCAGTAGCTGTGAATTTCTACATAAAATGCTGTGAGCTATGAACAACCAAAACACTTCTTCCCCTCTGTAATTCACATAATTCTCCCTGTGGAAACTGGTGGTAAGCTGCATCCTCAGTGAAGTCTGTCTGTATAGTCAATGTGTGATGCAATAAACAGTGTGACAAGAATACAGACTGTGGTCCAAATGGGAAGCCCCAGTTGCAATCACTGGCTGTGTTAACACAAACACCCATAAATCTGTTTACTCTTTTACACATCTGGTTTGCTCAGAAGCTGCTTTATGTGCCATACAACCATTTTCACATAGATACAAACCTCATAAAGAAGTCAGGCTTCATGCAGCAGGATCTTACATTTAATAAAGAGCTGTTTTTCATACATACCTACAGATGCTGGCATTTCTCCCCACTGCAGAACAGTCTCCTTTGTGAAATGCCCATATATATCAATGTAGATGCCTTCATCTTCATAGGTGAGCAGGAGCTCCATGCCACTGGTGTTCGGGAGGATGATAATGGCATGTGGGCGAATTGTCCCCTGGATCTAGAATCGCATTTTACTGAGATTTATATCAGAACATGGACTGCAATTTCAGTGATGACATCAATCTAACTAGCTTGGCAGAGCAATAAGAAGAACCAGCTCATGGCTCATGGAAAGTGAAAGAAATGCCTGTTCTCAGAGGCTGTATAGTTTGCTAGTAAGCCTCTGAAACAGACTTTCTCCCCTTCTCCCCCCTTTGAATATGACAGTAGGTTTGCAAATAAATCAATGTTCAATAGTTCACTTTAAATTTACCAGTGCTAATTGGTTTCAAGAAGCCATGGAGCCATTGAGACACAATAATATTTACTTAGTCACTCACAAAATACTTGCGTTATATAAATAGGAGAAAGGTGAAATAAATTTGAATTCACAACTTTTTCAGAAGATGGAGAAAGGACAGAAACTTCCGCATTCCAGGAGATCACTGCTTTCACTTTCCATGATATTTCCCTATCCCCACTCACAAGTTAAAAACCTGCAAATTTAATAATATTTATCTTGCTGTAAAAGGTTCCCTGGACTTTTTCACTCTGTCCTTCCCTTCCCACATCCTTCACTACAAAGAGCTGCCCATTTGACTGCTGTTGGGCACACCTCTGCATGCCACAGGAACAGTGCATTTCACTCACACGAATCTCTCCCAGAAGCCAACATATCCCAAGCAAAGAAACAAAACCAAAGTTGAAGTATACAACTATGAAGGTGGGGTTTTATGAAAGCATTTTTGAAAGAAAAAGAGGACAGCCTTAAAAAAAACAGTAACAAAGCATTTCCTTGTTTAAAGCGCTACTCAAAACAGGATGTTAAATAGTAAATTAAACCACCACAATTCATATTTTCATAGGGAGCATATGACTGGAGCTTTACATCATTCTCACAAGCCAGCCACACACAGGTCTTTTCTTTCCCTCAAGCACAGACATTTATGCACACCGTAAGGGCACAACGAACAGTAAAAGAAGCACTGAAGCTGTACTTGCCAAACTGAATACACTCAGGCCACCCACTTGACTCCGTGCCTCCGCAACAACTATCCGTAACACTAGAACGGGGATCCACAGCCGCAGAGCAATTTTAATGCGTTGCCTTGGGACTCGCATGAGCGACCGCAGCAGGTAAGAGATGCAGAAAGAGGTGGGGAACCAGGAAAAGAGGCTACCAGAAAGCAAGAGTATCTCAAGTCAGCCTGTTACAGTCTGGGCTATTGCCACCACAAAGCTCCTTGAGATAATTATCCAGTCCTAGTAGATGCTCTTTTAATATAATAGAATACCAAAAAAGATAGAGCCGCTGTAGCAGCTGATTTGTTTCAGGTCTAAGACTCTGAAGGGAAAATATATTTTTAGTCTGTGCTAACTTGTGGCTGAAGAGCTCACACAAAGGCAGTCAGCCTCAGGTGCCCCACATATTCAGGGCAGTCACCTGGGAAATCTCTCTCATCAGGTACCTAATTGTATTTGCAGCCTGTTCAAAAAGTAAAGCCTCCAAGAAGGTTCACTTTTTTTCTTTGCCTTTCTTCTCTTGGGCAATTATGCTAATGATCCTTCTGACAAGTCACTGTTCACCTTGCTCAGCAACCCACTTCCAGAAAGGCACGTGGGTACCACGCTTCAATTTACAAACTGATGTGAATTCATCATAGCTGCATAGTTAACAAAGCTACTGTCAGATTAAATAAATCCTCTAACAAGACAAATCCTAAGTACCTTGAAAAAAACAACACAGAAATAAACAGTACAAGCCTTTAGCAAGTAATTCAACAGTTAGAACAGCTAGAAAAGTAATTTTTCAGTTAAGAGAAGTCTGTAAATCTAACAGCCATCCTCACACACTGTGTCCATCAGGAGCACAGGTCTGAAAGAATGTGGAGGCCGTGGCTTGCAGGGGCAGCAGAGTGATCAAGTGGCTTGCACAGGAGGAGTAGGTTTTCATTTGGGTTGAAAACGAGGGGCTGAGAGTGGACAAAGGTTAAAAAATAGATGGATTCATGGCACAGGCTGCAACATGCAGATCTGGGATGAGATTTCTTCAGCCCTTTCAAGCATAACTTTGGGACACGTGGTCTGGGGATGCAAGGAGGCCACGGCACCCCCAGCCCCTTGGAGCACTGTTGACTTCAGGGAGGGTTCAAGTGTGCACAGAAGTTTCTCTGCCAGGAGCCTCCCACCACACTGGAGCCAGTCTGGGATCTGACTTTGACAGCCAGTTTGCTGAACCTAAGCCCCCAAGATTCTCTGGCTTTTGGGACTCACAGCTTTGAAAAGAACTATCTGGAACAGCTGAAACACTAGCAAACAAACAAAAATCCAAAACTATTAACACCATAGCATAGACTTCATAGTGGACAGCCCCATGCCAGCCATTCACTTCTGCAGGGCAATTTGATATTATCCAAGCTTAAGCAGGAATTTAGTGATGACCATCACCTCAGAGACACAATGCAGGATGTACACAGCAACCTGAAATCAACACCTTCATGCCAATTTACTGACAATCTAATGAGAAAGTCCCAGGGAAAATGTAAAACTTCTTCTGAATTTACAGAGTGGTTTCATGGACAACTGAATGGCAAGAACATCAGCAAATTTATTTAGTCTGAAGTTGGTTTCTATTGTCTGCACAGTGGCAGATTGTAAAAGTCACCTAAATTAATGTAGATATTATTGTGTCTTTGACTGTTTAAGTCCTAAACTTACAGGATAAATCAATTAAAAATAGTACATTAAACCACTAAAATTGATATTCTAAATATGATAAAAGCATTTAAACCGGACTTCAGTGTTACAGAACTACGTGAAAAGTGGTTTTGTATTAGCTGCCACTAATTATTCTTTTGAAAAATAGCACAGCTCTTAACCTGATCATCATCAATACACAGCCCAAAGAACAAAGGCATTAATGTAGTTTTTTAGATTCTCTTACATGTGTTGGAAGGTACAGGTCATACACAGATCCAGAGTCCACATCAATGGCATGAAATCCCACAACTGAGCCATATATGACCTTTAGTCTTTGCCCATTTTCAACAGTCAGGTCAACTGACAGTGGTTTGTGATGAAGTGAGGTAAAGGACTGGAAAAAAGAAAAATGCAGCATGTAACACAATAAAGCTGTTGGCTTAACACAACTACATTTAGGATCCTAAGAATTCTCAAAACTCAAAAGTTAGACAGCTATTTTTGTTAAATAGTAGGTTACGTTTAAGGAGCTAAGTATCCATCATCCACTGAGTTGCAAGGACAGTTGGATAATTCGTTCGTGGTTTGAAAAAGAAATCAAGATTCTAGAAATGGACTAGGCAAGAAGCAGGCTGAGTACCATTGTGTTCAATTTCCTCCCCTTTGAGGGAAATCAACCAACTCTGTCAATTCAAATGCACATTTTGGCACAGCATGTGCTGTGCTTGGCTGGGGTAGAGAGAAACAAGTTACTCACATCTAACACTCACGACTGTGACAGTTTCATGCTTGCCATCTCCAAAGTATGTCAAATGAGCTACATTTTTTTAAAAGAATACTCAGTTTACCTTTAACTAGAATAAATGTTATACAAAACAACAAAATCAAAAGCAGAGAGTAGATGAGAGACAGCAAGAGACAGTGATACATCTGAACCAAAGTGATGTTTCACTTACCTTAAATGCCATGAATTTGTGATAAGGCTTTGGAGCCCAAGCATAAACCTCCACTGAGTTTTTCAAAGCGATTACAAGGAATTTGATTCTCTCATATTTTACTGTAATACAAGAAGAACAATTCCTTAGGTAGCAGACAGACACTTAAATCAAAGACCATGTCATCACATGAAATAATTTCAATGGATTACTTGTGAAGGTAGATATTTATCGAGCAAGGGAGACTAATGCATTCTGGACATCAATGTTTAATATCACCAGTGACAATACCTTGACTGGAAACCTATAATTCATTTATCTTCAGTAAAGCCAAATGACTGTAACCAATATTTATATATTCCTTTTCATACAGTGATGAAAAAAAAATCCCACTAGTCAGAAAAAAAGTTCTTGACCCTGCAACTAAATCAACCTGCTCGATTTTTAAAGTATGAACACACCCCACCATTGCTGGTTATGAATAAGCTACTGTTGGAGGACTGGTGGTTGTTGGCTGAACAATTCTGTCAGACTTGGCAGGATGAATTTTCATTTCACTGCTCATCTGTGGGTTAAATCCCCAGGTGCTGTGTGGGCGAAGGACTCCCATCTTTCTGAGATGAGTAAGCATTTAAGAGATGAGCAATTTCTCCAAGACAATTAAGGTCGTGCTGGGCCCATTGAGAATAAATGAAGAATCATGCATTGAGAATTAAGATTTCTTTGTGCGTTGTGTTTTCACTCTGCCAGAGACAAGTATTTGGAAACAGGATGCTATCTCACATAGGCAGAGAACAAGAAAACTCAGCAAACTCCACCAAAATGCAGAACTGTACATCCTTTTCCTTTTCTACCTGGAAAAATTTCTAATAGGAAAAATAAGAAAAACCAAAGGTCAAGATACAAGAAGATTCACCAAGAGAAAAACAGCAGCAGCTGTGCTGTCAAAAACACAAGAGTGGTTTGTCATATGTAAACACAGAAGCTCCTACTAAATGTTTGCCTAATTTTAGGGTATTTTGTCTTTCTTTTTTTAATGCACCAAACCCGGCAATGAGCAACTGAAGTGGAATATATGGGTGCTTAGCTGTAATCACTGTTAAAGTAACAACACACATCTGTTTCACATTCTTTCTTGAGTTTAACCCCTGCCTCTTCTAAAGCCAAAAGGCAAAACAATAAAGCAAGGTATTAATGAGAAGCAGCCACCTCACATTTCCTGCACTCCTCTGTATCACAGCTTTATTTGACTTCAAAGAAAGTGCCACTTTCATATACCATCCTTCACCAAAGCAAAACTTGTGCCATACATACACCCCCCACAGTTAAATGATAAAAATTATTACAATCCTTACATACACCTTCAAGAATGAGCTGCCTGAGAGCCAAAGAAAAGCGAGATGGTGCCATTTCCAGGGTGTTTAAACAAAGGTATATTTGGGTCTTTCATGAGAGAGAAAGGGATGAGCAGATCTGCCTAAGGACATCCTACAAATATAATTCACTAGGGCTTGAACAAGGTCCAATTTCTTGGCAGTTACCCTGGGCCAAGAGGAAAGCTGAGGAGGTGGAAAACATCAGTTCAATTAAAACCTTAAGTAACTACAGAACAACTGAACCACTGACTGAGCACAGACCGTGGCTGGCACTCTCTACTTCCAGCCATTACAGGGAGCAGCCAAAACATCATCTGGTAACTGCTGCAAGAAGAGATGCTACCCGAAATGACAGGGAGCAAGGCACCTGCCATGTAAAACACGGAGTCTTGAAAGAACTCATGAGATATTCACCCAATACAATCCTGAAACAAAGCTGAAAAATGCTCCTGTCACAAGATACAAAAGGAGGATGATTAAGCATCTCTCTAAGGGAAAAACAGGAAATCCTTACCAACTTTGTAGTGCACACAGCCTTCCAGGTCACCCACAGACACCCAGCCTTGCCGCTTCTCCACCTCTGGATCATTGCGCAAAATTTTATTTCTCAACCATGACAAGTAATACACCCTCAACTTATTCTTCTTCCCTGGGATTAGCAAAAAGAGACAGAACACTTTAACTCCCTGAACTACAAACTCTCCCCTACTTACAAAAAGCCAGAGTTTTGTGACCTTGTGTACAGCAGGTCCTTGTGCCTTGCCAGGGTGAGAGAACATAGCAAGGGCATGAAAGGAGCGCCTGGGGTGATGGGAACACACAGGGAACTGGCACAGGAGCAACCCTATGGCACTGGGAACATGTGCATTTACCTCGTGACTCAAACTTCATGCAAGATTTTCACACCTGACTAAAATTCTTCCCTCGGGCCAAAGAACAGGTTTCTACAGACACAGGTATTATCAGAAACCATCACACTATCTGTTTACCCTGGAACATAAGCATGTCCTACAATGGCCACTTTGAATAAGCTATTCATTTAGTTCTAATTAACTGTCAATCTTCATTCAAAGCAGCTATTTTTCTTTTGGATGCCTTTCCAGATGAGAATTATTTTGTCATCCTTCATCTCAGTAACTCTTTCTGTTGTATTAGTTCATAAGCACCTATGGTCAACAGCACTCTGGGAGCAGAGATTACTCTGGAGAGAAGGACTGAGTCATGTCCCAGCATCAACTGGACCTGGCAGTATGGGACAAACAGCTCTTGCCATTGCCCACCATGATGAGTCTGGGTTGGAGACAAGGAGCTGCTATTCCCTGTTGGGCCCATACCTCTGACCTTGGTGTGTGTTGTGCATCCTTTGAGGCCACTCTCAGCCATGGGGAATAAGGCTAGAGTCCAAACTGTTTCCCAGCAGAGGTTGAAGACCTCCATTTAATGTTATTGATGCTTTCACAATACAGATTGTTCTCATGTTACTGCTCTTGTTGAACACAGGATGAGGTTATTTCATGACATGTTAATAGAACTGCACTTAGATGCTCACCCACCACAGAAATAAGAAAAGTGACAAACTACAGCTTGCAGAGAATCAGTCCATTTTAGGAATATGAAACACTCCTGTACTTCCCACAAAACATTTTACACATTAACCAGGTAATGAATTGTCCCAAAGCCACTCTGGAATGAGAGTGTAAATGTTAAAAATTCAGGAGAGTTTTCCTATTAACAAGAATAACTGTTCTGTGATTTTCTGAAAGAGGAAATTCCTCAACCTAGTTTATAACCTAATTCTTCTTTTTAATTGCTTCCAACCCCAACGTGGGTCAGACACTTTTAGCCACTGAACCAACCTGATATAGTAATTAGCACATTGAGTCCTTCCAGAACATCCATTTGCTGGAACCGTCTCCTTGTAATCAGCGTATAAACTCTTCCTTGCCCACTTCTGTCCAGCAGCCACAATCCATTCTCTGTTCCCACCAATAAATTTACTCCTGTCGATACATGAAAAAAATACTGCATAAGTCACCTAATGATTCAGAGGTCATCAAGTGTTCGCTGTTTTGAGAACCGATTTTTATTTAATCTCACTTAATGGTACCTGATAATTTCTCTGTTGCTCTGTGGATGACTTCCCAGAAAAAAAAGATCTCACTGTTAAGAGTTTTTACTCAGCAGAACACCTCTACACCCATGGAACTTGAAGGATGAGTAGTTCTGCTGAAGTCAATGTTGATTTAAACAAAAAGGAAAATATTCTGTGAACCTGAACTTCTCAGGTGACCTTGGAAAGTACCTGTGACCAGCGCAAAAGTCCCAGTCCAGCACCATTACAGTAGTGACACAGGAGACCCAACTAAATGTTCTAAAGGTCCCTATCAATTACAAAAGAAAAAACCCAGCCAAAAAAATCCCCTCCAAACTCTCTTTTTCCAAATACAACATTCAAATCATAGGGGCACCACACTTGTGGGAAGAAGCACTGCACTACAAGGAGGTGCAGGGTTTGATTGAAAACAGTCACTGGTTTGGAAAATGCCTTCAAATGCCAAATTCAGGAGTGAATCCATCTGAAACCCAATTGCTGCTAAGGAAGAGAAGGCTCCATTGGGTTGCTGACATCAGAGAATGTCAGAAATTATATTTGGCTGGAATGACACCTTTCCAATGTTTCCAATCAGCAGATTCTAAAGACACAACATAAGGCATCCTGCTGTAACAACCACCCTCATCCAGTGGCAATGCTCTGACAAGTACCTGGTGCTCTTCAGCCTCAGTGCACATTTAATTACACACCTTGCCACACAGCTCTGTTCTTAATTTAAAATTTTGGATTCCTACAAACCCACATTACGCAAAATCTGTGAAGCTATAAAGTGAAAATCCACATTTGCTTTGGATAAAATTCCATCTACTTAATTCACTTGCCATTCCAGGGTCAAAAAGTGAGGAGTAAAAAGCTGGGCAAGCCCCACAGAATACATCTGTTCTTCTGAAGCAGACAGTTAAAGCAACTTAAGAGTTAAGCTAATGTGAGACTGGGACAAGGTCTACAGGTGTTGAGAGAGGTCTGGCTGCTGTATCTTGGTTTTACACCATAGTGAAGCTGACCCTGCAAAAAGCATGTAAGTTTAAACAATGGTTCAGTGATATTCAGAATAAGCAGTGACAGCAGGAACTAAGCAAGACAAGCTTTTGGAAAGACCTGACCTGCTCTGGATCCTTGGAATACCTAACACACATGACAGCAAAAGGCTTTGTGTTTGCATTATTTCCACTGGGTCAGGGCTCTGTGATCAGCTGTACCCAGGACAGCTCAGGTAAGTCTCATGAGCTGTAAAAGCTGCTGAAACATATGCAACTTTGGCTCTCCCAACAAGCATGGTTTCAACTTGGTGCTTGATCAAAACATTTTCTCATTCTGATGCATGAAGTCCTTTGCAACTCTAATTCATGTGTTTGCCATCTCCTCCCCGGGAAGGCAGGGCCAGGTTAGTGACACAGGTACCAGCTCAGGGATCCACTCCAGCCCTCTCTGCCAGGAGCTGCAGTACAACTGTGAAATCTGCCCTGCAGACACTGCCAGCCTCTCCTGCTGTGCCTTCCCTCCACACACCTGCCCAAGGACTCTGAGCTTACCCCACAGAGCAGCACACAGGACCTCCGAGTTGAATTTCTTCTTGTATTTACGGATTTCAGGGCTGTCACTCTGTGGGCGGATGTTGGTTGGATTGACATTGACAACAGAGCCCTTCCTTGCATTTTCCCTCCTGACAGGCTCAGGTTTGGCACTAGATGCTGGAATGAAAGACACAGTCAATTGTGGAAAATGTGTTTGGCTACAGCTCATATTTGAACCACCTTGTTTGTGGGAGAATGAAAGAAACCCCAGAGGGGTGAGAAAACACCCTGAAAGCTTTGTATAGCCAAAATAAAATCTAGAAAATTCCTCAGGCATTCCTAAGAAAGCATGGTGGTAACACAGCAGCAGAGTGCAGCAAACCACATCTGAAAGAAGGGCAGAAGCAGTACAATGAAAAATCACAGTAATGTGAAGTTCCAGTTTCAGGAGATTTTACTCAGAGTTTCCATTTCCAAGCAGTAAGTCCTCTCCCCCCCCCCCCCCCCCCCCCCCCCCCCCAAAAAAAAAGAGAAAAAAAAAGAAGAAAAATTTAAAAATCCCAGGAAAACATTTCAATGCAAAGGCAAAGGATACTCACGAGAACTACAGGAAGGTCCTACTGGACTGGTGGGAGGGGTGATTGGCAGAAGTCTGGGATCTATGAATGATGTGAAGGATGTTGTGGAGGATGTGCTGCTCTTGGCAGGGGGGCTCTCAGCACACGGGCTCTGCAATGAGAAGCAAGAGCTACCTCAGGTGGGTGGTGCTCAGGGCACTCAGCCTTGTGGTGCCCTGACAGAGCTGGTACTGCCTCCAGTGACCTCTCCCCACAGGCCATGCTCACAGCAGTGTCAGAGCCTGCTGGGGCTGCCCTGCCCCCTGTGCTCCCTCACATGATGCCTGGGTGGGGCAGAAAGCCAGGGACAATGAGCAGAGACACACCAGAATGCTGCCATGGCAAGGAGCAGAGGGTGTGAGTCCTCTAGCTTGTGCAAAAGGGGAGAAAAAAGAGCAAGGAAAGAAAAGGGAGCAGAGAACAAGATGGGAGAAAATAAGTGGAACAATGAAATCTGTTAGGCAGCTCAAAATTTCTTACCTTCTCTCCAGATAAAACTTTTACAGGAAAGAAGTGATGTAGTGAAAAAAACGCATCGCAAAAAGAGACAAGACAGAGGAACTTAAAAAGGCTGGAGCTCAATTGAGTCAATCTGTAATTTATCTCTTACCTTAGTCAGAGGTTTGTTCTGAGGTTCCTGGCAAGTCAGTGGCACTTGTGGCGGGTTCACAGAGGAGTCTGTAATTTGGCTTTGCTGCAGGAGATCTGGCAGGAGATAGTTCTGGTTGTTTATGCTCCAAAGGCCTTCTTGGGTGTTTGGAATTTGTTTCCCTAAAATCTGATCCTGCATGAGAACATAGAGTTAAACACCACATTTAGTTTATTTCCAATGCACTCCGCAACTCCAGTTAATTAGGATGATAAATAATGAGCACATGGGGAGGAGTGCTCTCCCTGATGCACCATTTAAAGACAAACCCTAAGGCAAGATTAAAACCAAAAATTAAATACCAAACTGCATGGCAAACACCTGAGATGACAAATTTGGGGTTTACTCCTGAAGTGCTTCATCTACATTACCTCAATCACAGAAAAAGAAGGAACTTCAGCTTCAGAGATACCAAGTCAAATGATTTGCTAACGAGTTTCAGACCTGACCTTTGCATACTGCAGACAGAAAAAGGCACTTCTTGGTTCTGGACCTGTATTTATTTCAGAGCCCTTCACCATTCATTTCATTGCTACTTTCCATTTGCCGAATTAGGAAACCTTATTCCAGAAAGAGGACATTTAGTAGGACCCAGCCATCAACATTTACAGTGTAGTGACATTTGGCTCTGCATCCCATGGAGATACTTCTGAACTTCGTGAGGTACCACACAAACTCCCTGACAGCACAATCTATGGAGTCAGAGGTCGGTTCCTGGGAATACATTTTATGTTTTAATTTAGATGTAAAAACTGAACCCAAAATATGCAAGTCAGCATTTGAGATTGGGGAACCAAGCCAGTATGGGACATTTTAGTTCAGTTTTCAGTCACATTCAACTGAACTAAACCAAACCAAATCCCCATTTGAATCATTAGGGCAGTTTGGTACACCCTAACCACTTCAAAGCAGTTCATGCTGATGGGACAAGGAAAGGGATGTTAGAGATGTGGAGATTCATGGTGGCTGTGGCTGGCAGGTGAAAAAGGGCTCAGAGGAAGGGATGGGAGGCTCCATGAGAAGGGGGGAGAAGACTACAAGGCAGCAGAGAGATTTATGAGAAGAAGTGTGAGCCATCTGCCTGTTCTCCCTCCCACACTCTTTTCTCCAAACCCACCAAAACACGTGACCTCAACTCTATCATCCTCCCTCATCCTCAGTGTGGGCCTCAAAGACTCCAACATTCTCCCTTTTCTCAAGCAGCCTGTTTCCAATGCCTGGATATCAGGGGAAAGGGGAAACACTGGGCTGGTTTTCCCACAAGAGCAATACTGGTTTATGCCTCATTTATAGTTCTTTCTGCAAAGCAGAGTCTTTTCTCCTCGAGGATGGTGGGACAAAGGCCAAGTGGAGCTCCCTCCCCAGGCAGGAGGGTTATCACTCTGGTCTGAAGTTTAGAGACACCAGAGATAAAGAAAACTCCTTTTTCTTTCTACCCTGCCACAGCTCTGGAGAAAACACCAGTTTCACAGTGATTTATTTTCCTTATCTGTGAAGCAAGAATACACTCAATAATATCTGAAAAGGGCCCTGACACCAAGTACAAGTCTTATTACTGTAATTTTTTTCTTGTTTTCAACCACAAAGAACATTGTTCTGCTTTGCCTCTGTTCATCTTTTCTGCACTGATATTTATCACAGGGGAAAATCCACATGACTGGAAGCCTCTACTAGAAACTACAGCTGGAAGGAACCACAGCATGACATATGAGAAGACAAGAATTTTTGCTAAGCCAGTAGGGAGAGATGAAGTGGTTTTCCCCTGTTCTGGTAATATTTTAAGCAGTAGGAGGTAGTTCACTTTAAACTGGAATAAAAAGAAGCCAAGATTTTCAAAAATAGCAACAGTGCCCACCAACAATAATCAACAGTGCTTTTTGCCCAGTGCCTTCACAAAATACCTTGATATCAGAAACTACTACAGGTCAACAAGAAGGACAAATAAAGAACTGCAATTTTATACCTAAATGTAAGCATTTCTACAGGAAGCACAAAACCTGAAACTACACATTTTTTTTTTCAAAGGCTTATAGGTATAATTTGCAATGACAGAGCAGGGCTTCCGAGTGAGAGTGCTACCAAGAAGTAATGGATATGGTGTTTATCATGCACATTAATGACCTAACACGCCCACACTGTACCCACCCCCTCACAAATGGCCAAATTACCTTCTGTTCTGCCACGGTGCTTTGGGGTTTCAGTTCAATTCCATCTGGCACCCTCGTCCTTGAGAAATCTGCAATTCTGCCGCTTAGCAGTTGCCTGGTAACAAACTCCAATTAATGAACAGAACTACTTCAGGGGGGAAAAAAAAAGAAAAAAAAAAAGGAAAAAAACTACACATATCCACGTTCAAAAGTGAACATAATTAACATTCAATAGTTACACTCAAAGGTTCTTGTACAAAAGCAAGCTGATTAGTCTGTGGATCTGCCTGAACAGACTTGTGCCTGAGGACCACTCACACACAGCAGGAAGCTCTCCCCACCTCGACAGAGAACATCCCTTCATCTCCCTGCATTTCATCCATCATCTCTCAGACACTGCATAGCTCAGGCAAGTCCCTCAAGCTGTCATTTGAGAAGTGCCTACTTCAGAACTTCTGTCTCCTGTCACACATTCCCCTGTGGGGTGTAATTATGAGCCACCCTGCTCTCCAGAGAGAGCACCAGCTGCTCTGCCATGTGCTGCTGCCAGGGACCTCTCTGCCAGTGCCTGCTGGGACAGGCTCCACTGGAATTTCATCCTGTGGATCAGCCCCTGAAACATGCACATCCTCACCTTAAAAGGAAACACAGAAAACGTTGCCCAGTGCACAGAGAGACAGAAGAAAGCAAGAGCTGCTGGACTGGCTGGGTCCAAGAGCCCCCCCAGCCCAGCATCCTGTCCTCAACAGTGATCAAAAGCTGATACCAAAAGCAAGAGTGGGAACAAGGCAAGTGCCTGATGAGAATTCCCAGCACATCACTGCTTCCTGCACTGCCTGAGGTATCTTTGCATTTTAAACTTTTCCACCCAAGTGGAACTGCTTCAAACATGTCTTGGCCCCGTTTCTGTACACTTCCACCTCAAATGATTTATTTATCCCATTTATTTATTTATACTCATATCTTTATTACTGCAATCCATTTAAGCCTATTACATTTTTGCCTCCTTTCCAGTAATTATAAAACTGACTGGATTCAGCTGGTGTGAAGGGATCTACAGTGCTATATGCCAACTGGTAGCAGACTGTAATGTATTTCTTTTTCTTTTAAATGGTGCCCCATGCAGTAACAAAGAAGGTTTGGCGAGAGACCTACTGATTTAAGATGGGTGTGTAGGAGTGGAAGTTTTTGTGGCACTTTTTATTGTTTAATTTTTGTTTATGGATTGTCCCCCCATTCCACGTGAGTGGGTAAATATTTGCATACTAAACTTAGAAGGAATGACAAGATGTAGATTAGGATCAATCATGAATGCCAGGCAAACAGCAGCTGATCTTAAATAATGTCAACCTCCAACTTAGGAGAGGAAAAAAGTAATTCCTAGCCAAGCACACACCTGCATCCACCTTGTCCAAATGCTGGTAGGAAACAGCAATTAAAGAGCAAAGAGAGGAAACTGAACTAAACAAGTGAGTCCCAGGTTACTGAGTTTTTAGGGGCAGACTGCAGGCACTGGAGGAGGAAGAACTCTCCATAAAGTAGGAGAAATCAACATCAATGGAATAGATGTGCTAAACAAGGAGGTAAGACATTGGATCATATACACTGACACTCCTTCCTTAAAACAAAAAACTGGAGCCTGCAAGGAAGAATTCTGGCTCATCTCACTGTAAAGAAAAGCAAGACCAGAAGTTGCTTTACTGGTGAAAGACAGGAGCCCTTAGTCCAGCATCCTCAGAAAGGAGCCTTCTCAGGGTGGTTAACAGGATTCATCCAAGAACACAGGAAGCTCCTTCTCTTGCCCATGTCCCAGGTGTAGTCCTACTGGGCACCTCCAGGAAAGCTGTAGTGTGGACATCAGGTGCTGTTCCACAGCAAGGCAAGGACAGGAAAACACAGGCTGGTTTCAGCAGCCAACTAAAACTTGGCCTGAGGTGCTTCAGCCAGAGCCCCCACAGAAACACTCCAAGGGGCTTCAGCTCCTACAGTCACATGCTTTAGAGAGCAAAATAGCCCCAAACCCTTCATTTCATCCAGAATATGCAGTTTCAACACTGGCTGCTCCTTTCACTCAGATCACTATCCTTTTTGCTATTTACGTGGCAGCAATCAGGATGTACTTCCTGAAGTATCTTTTAATATAAAAGATGTTCAGACAAGGTGAAGGGACTTAGTTAATAGCAAGATGATGCCTTTGATTTTACAGGGGCTCTTGCAGTGGCTGTGTGCACAGGAAGGTAAAAGTGACAGGGAGCATCCTGCTAATTGCACCTCTCCAGAGGATGGGTGGATCTCAGACACAGAGAAGATGTAAATAAAAAATGCAGAGTTCCAAAGGCAGTGACACCACTCCTTCAAATCATTACAGCATGCAAGGATCACAGCAATCTGACACTTACACAGCAAAGCCATTGCTACAGGGCAAATCCATATTTTTATGTAGAGTCTTTCTGAGGTCTAGGATGAATTCTACGACCTAGAGTGAATAAAACTTTTTACAGATCAGAATAAGGTGGTTTGGAAGAGGATCAGTAGGAAAACAAAGTCATTACAGTAAAAGTCAGCTCTTTCAGATAAACTGAATAGGCTACAAGATTTTTAACATTCTTTCTCCTCATTTCAGCTTTGAAACTGAACTTCAGAAATGCAAATCAGGAGCATATGCAGGCACAGAAATTCTACCTCTTCAGAGCAGCACAGGAGAAAGAACTAGTACCAGCCCAACACAATAACCTGCCAACAATGCTCCAAATCTGGGCATCTCTGCCTGATGCCTGACAAAACTTCATGTGTAATTCTGTCAGAAGAGCAAGAGCCTCATCCCAGAGAGCTCCGTGGCCCTGGGATGCACTTCAAAGTAAATCCTAGAACTTGAATTAAACTGAAGTCTCTTTGCAAGAAAATCAGAAGTTTCATTCATCAATACTAAAAAATGTTTCTGTTTGCTGTTCCTGACCCCCTGACTCCCTTCTCTTGGAGTAGCAAGCTATTCTTGCTCCACATTCTCAGCAGAATACACATTTTACATGACAGGTAGAACACCACAAGATGTCAGTCACAAAACCAGCAAGACAAATTGGAAAGCTAGAGAGACACAGTTCAGGTGGGATCAACCTGGGACAAGCCACAGCATCAGCTGGAAACCACAGCAGTTGTGCAGAATGTCAGTATTAAAATACAACACATTTTACAAAACTATCCCCCCTTTTTATAAACAGCCCTAGTGAAGGAATCAACTTTTCAGTGGTAATTATTTCTCCCAGAGTGAACAGACTATGCGAATTCAAGGGTCATGTTTGCCTTGTTTCCCCCACTGTAACCTGTATTTCCCATGAAGGCATACAGTTTTCACAGCTTTCTTTTCCTCTTCTTTTTTTCTTTTGAACATTTCATGTAAATGTAGATCAATGTGAAGTAATCCCTATAAAAGCACTACCCAGTATATCCAGTTAAAACAAGACATTTCCTCATTGTCCCAGGGCAGCAAGTCATCAAAGTATATTATTACACTGTGCACATCTGATGGAGCAAACATTTACCCCCAGGAGTTCATTAAAATGCAATTAAATTGCTTAATTACAACTGACACAAATGAGTGATAGTAACTTCAAAGGAGGGGGAGTACTTATGCATGCCAGCTTTTTCTAGATATTTAGAAATGTGTAACAAGAAGAATATTATTATTATTAATAATAATAATAATCAAGCCAACCTTGTGTGGTTTGTGTCATCCTCATCACTGCTGCTGCTGCTGCTGCTGACTTCATCACTTGAGGAGGAATAGTCTGCTGCTTTTAACAAGGAGTTGGCACTGTCCTTCACCTTGGCAAAGGAGACTGGACTCTGAGCAAAGAAAACTCAGATGAAGAACGCCTTGTTAAACAGCATGTGCCGTGTTTTACTGTCCCAGCATACACAGTTAGGGTCACTTCCACACCAAAGAAGGTTTACTAGGAAGCTGATGCTTCTGTTGGTCCCTCACAGACAGGTATCTCACACAGGGAAGTGACTTGAGCCAAAACTGGACACTCTGCTGGGGACCTGAGCTGGACACAAGTCAGACCTGGACTGAGAGCAGTGAGATTGAGCCAGGCCCACACACCCCTCAGGTCAACTCATGACAAACTCACACACCAAACAGCAAACTCACACACCAAAACAGAGCTGTCTGCACAGACAGACCCCTCAGTGAAAACAATGGACAACTCAAAAATATCAGTGGATTTAAAAGAACCTACTGCAATCTGGCCTGGATGAGAAACTTTTTCAGACTTCTGATGGAGCTGCACGTGGTTCTGGGACAAAACATTCTCTGCCTTGGCCAGTCCTGGATTCCCTGGAAGTAAACAAACCCAAAAGTTTCTTTTTTTAAGTGTACATGCAGCAGGTGAGAGAGCAAGACAAGCACAAATAGCTATGACCCGAAGCAGATACCAGTCTCTGCTGACAAACTTCTCTCTTCTCTTTGTTGCAAATGAAAATCTCATTGCTTATTTCCCAGTGGTTCTGGATGCTGCAATATTATGTGCATAAATTGATACTGGTGCAGTTTAATGCTGCAAGAGCAAGACAAACAAACCTAACCCTTGGCAACACACTCCCACTGCACATCAGCCACAGCTCCAAGGAAGGGGAGCGAAGGAAAAGGGGAGGGCACCCTCATCCCTTCCTCTGATCCTCTTCTTGAGGAGAGACAGCTCATCACATCAGCAACTGCTGCTCATATTCCAGCACTAAAGGGCCACACAGCCATTTCCTGGGACTGCAGACAGGGGGGTCAGGAAGAAAGCTCAGGAGCCCAAGCCCTCCTACACACCTCTGGGAGGAAACAGAGCTGCTGCCAAGATTTGGCTATCACAAAACTGTTACACAAAAACAGTCCAAAGAGTCTGATTATCTTAACACAACTGGGCTGAGGGCAAACAGCTGCACTGAACTGCAAATCTTCCTGTGAAATGTGGGCCCTCTGCTGCCTGCAAGCACTGGAAAAAGCAAAAGAAGCCTTGAAGGGATGCTCTGCACACAATCCCTGATACAAGGGAAGGGAGGGAAAGCCACTGTACCCTCCCCCCTGTCCTGGGACACCCTGGACAGTTCAATACTTTCCTTTTCCAGCAGTTTCTCCCATGACTACCCCTCTGTTACCAATAGGACTCCTTGCAACTTAAGGGGGGAGAAATCAAGCTCACACAAATTAGGATTCATATTTGGTAATTTAGATAGTTTTGTCACAATGGCTCCATGTCTTCATCCATTTTGCAAAGCTTTCAAAACTCAGAATTCCTGACTGGTCAATAAGTACCTAAGCAACTCAGCAGAACTACTAGCTTTAAAGTATTTATAGGCCTTTCCTCCAATTCATCATCCCTGTGGGTTTGGGAAAGCAACAAACTCTATCTGAAATGCCACATGCCAGAACTAACTGTAATTTAATGACACTTAAGAACTCAAGGAGACAGTTTAAACCACAAGGGAGGTTTTCTATTCTTTCCATTGCTGGTGAGATTTTTGTTTCCCCATGCCAAAATAGCACAGGAGTTACACATCACGTGGACTTCGCAAAGTTGAGCTGGGCTGTTGCATGTTGTTCAACTCTGTTATTCAAACACAAAATGACATAAGAGCAAAAAGAAACAAAACCCAAGCAATTTAAAGAGTGCTTTGGATTTCTCTAAAAGAAAAGCTTCCTATTCTGTGCAGCTTGCAAAAGCAAAACTGGCTTGATTGTGTAAGTGCAATAAATAAGCAATTTGTTCCTCATTTATCAAGGGCTTTTAAATTAACAATGTAAACCTCAATATAAAAATAAATGACCTCATAAGCTCACTGGGGTGGTTTCAGAATATTTTTTGCATCCACCCTGCTTTACTTGGCCATGTGTGATTCCCCACGTTCCCAGTCTTTAGTGGCCAGCCTGGATGCAAGGCCTTGTGACACACCACAGCTTCACAAGGGGCTACACAAGAACTGCCCTGCAGCTGCCCCACAGAAAACACCCACAGGAATAGCAACAGAGGAAAAAAGCTGTCCACTTCTCCATGGCCCCATCTGCCAGAACCTCAGGAACCAGAATCTGTACTGCAAAAAACTTCACAACCATGAGGCAGCTCCTACACCAGTACCAGTGACAGCAAAGGAGCTTACTGAGCTGTACTTTGCCCCAATCAGATGGGTTTCTCTTCCTTTTAACTTCTTTTTCTCTTTTTTTTTTTTTTCCAAGCCCACTTTCTGCACATAAAAGAATACTGGAGGAATATTTCATAATGTGCTGTAGAGACTTATGCTTCCTTTTGCCAGTACATTATTGGAGTGCAGGAATATCAGTGTCCATCAACTGCTCAACTGTATCATCTTATCAGTGGGCAGTGCAAAGAGCAGAATTTGCCAAAGGGTGAACATCAGTATTGAATTACATCTGTATGCCTGGAATGCTGGCTCTGCTGAGTTTCAGTTGTGTCACTAACAGCAACAGAAATTATTTTGTTTCAATTCTTAATTGAGGCAATTCACATTTCTCCATATGAAAATACATTCATAGTCACTTTTCTGACTCAAAAGAGGAAATGCTTATATTTTAGGAACATGGAACCATAAAATCCAGAGGCCTTTCAAAAGCCTCTCACCAGAGGACATCATTAAAAGGACATATCCCATTTGCAATGAAGAACTTGAAACCCTGCAGAAGACCATTTCATGTGACAGGAACATTACATTTTGACATTTTGACTGATGGATCTTTGACTTAGCAATCACCTGAGGTTGACCAGCTGCTCTGATGAGATCCCATCTCCCACTGCTTGGTGCCAGGAGTGCTGCTGCCACTGTTTAGCTTCAGAGCATGTCCCCCAGGGGATGACTGATGAGTATTGCTGAACAGAAAGACAAAAAGCAGGTGAGACTCTTGTGTGCAGGAACAGAGACTGGAACAGAGCTCCTGGGCCACTGGATTGAGCTCCCTGCTGTTACATCAGAGATCATACTCTGGATAAGGAAAAGTTTATCTTCAGTGCTGCTCCAAGCAGGGCCACCCAGGAGTGAGAGAAGATGATGGAGGGGACAGGTTCCCCTGGGCAGTCATCCTGGGAGATTACAGAGATTCCCAAGTCATTACAAAATATCCTTCTATATTACATCTCCACTGGACTCTTCAGACCTGTGTCAGTCCTGAATCCAAAATCTCATGGCTTTACAGCTCAAGAGAACTGCTCCACTACCTTCCTAGAAAATGCATCAGCAGTCACTTATCAATGGAGAAAGGAATGCATTGGACAGTAAAATAAGTTACCAAGCCAGTGGCTCAACCAGAAACCCAGTCCCAGAAGCCACTCACTTGTAACACTGACAATTACTCATATGTTTCCTTTCTGCTTTGTCTCCTGTAATTCCCAAGTGGAGAGCATTTAGGGCTTGATTTCACTCGAAAGTTATTTCAGACAATGTTTCTGACTCTGGCTCATCAGAAATGCTGCACATCACTTTGTCATTTCAGCTAAATCTACTTCACTTTCCAGACTCTCCAACTCATTCTGTTCCCTGATTAGACATCCAGTGGAGGCTGCCCTTTACTGCTGAGGTCTAGATATCCTTGGCCTTTCCTCCTGGGATATGAAAAAAGTACACCAGCCTTAAGGGCAGACTGCCAAAATTGTCACAATACATCTACAGGCTGCCTGTTCAAGCTACTATCAGGCAAAATAAGCACCACAAGCTGTAATTAGAAGTGCCTGTACAAGGAGTTGAGGCCAGACCTTCTCTCACCAAAGCATCCAGGCACCTGACTCTCCTTTGAAACCAATGCCACTGGCACTGAGGCAGAGAATCTGCAAGATACTTTAGTTTTCCTAGTGGCAATAAAGCAGCATAAAAAATTAGTTTAAGCATAAAACACAATATAAGCACAGTGTATAAAGTATACACTGTAAGTTTAGTTTTGGTATAAGCATAAAACACTTTAGCACTTACCTTGGAAGGCATCTCTGATGGCCAGGCTGATCCCTGCTGTAAAATTTTGAGGTTGTCCTTTCTGGAACCTTAAGGATTTAATCAGACATTTCCAGGTTGCTATTGATATTTTAGATTCAATCAATAAACCTAATGCTTATCCCATATCAATGAAAAATAAGACTAACCAACAGAAATGAACAATAGTTCAGTGGGACCTGTGGGAGGTATTCCATGATATCAGCACTGGAAGCTGCAAGCCATGCAATTCAAATCAGGAATTTACTTTATACCTTTAAATTTGAACCTGTTTTTCCCTTAGAGGGTTTTTCTCCCAGTCCTCATCTCAACTCATGAGCCCTTTGTTAATTCTTTTCCCTCTCCTTTGCCCAGCTAAGAGCAAAAGGAGAGCAAACAGCTTTTCGTGGGTGCCAGTGTCAAACCATGACACACACATGCACCCTAAATTTGCATCCCTTTTTCTAGACTAACCTGACCCATTTCATGTACAAGCAATGAGATTTTCAGAGTTTCACGAAGTGCAGAGGGTGGGTACTACACAGTGCAGTGCAATCAACCCCCAAGAGCCCCAAACACCCCAAATTTTACCCACCTTTGGGGGCTGCTCTTTGCTGTGGCTCCAGAAGACCTCGTCCTGCCCGGGGCTGAGCGGTGCTGTCACCATGTCTGACAGGGAGCTGCTGTGGTACACATCCTTGCTAGCCTGGAAATTCTCACACTTGAAACAAATAAAACACACGTTGAATGGCACTCCCCTGCCCATATAACAGGTGACAGACTCAACAGAGATCAATGGCTCTGCTTGGGAGATAAAATATTTACTAAGCCTAGCAGGAGTATTGTGTTTGGATAGAGCCCTACTCACCTTGTTCACTGTGCAGTGAGATATTCATTTCCAGCATGTTAGCATGCTAGGCACAAATACCCCGAGGTGAAGGGTAAAATAAAAAGGAATAGTAAACAAATCTATTCTCTGTGTGTGTATACCACCAACCCACAGTGAGTGCAAACTGCCAGCTGCAAACACTTTTAAGGGCTCCAGTGATTATGAAGGGACCCTGGTCCTCCTCTGAAACAAATTTTTCAATACTTGAAAAAAAGAAAGAAAAATTAAACTTGAGAGTGCAGTAAGAAAGAATGAAATTATGCTCAGACTACACCCTCATGGGTGGTCAAGTCCAGGTAAACCCATTGCAGCTGCCTGTGTTCAAAACATATCTCTAAAGGAGTTCAATTAGAGCCTAGGACAGCAAAAACCCCAATCACAGCACAGGAAGGGGAAGGAATCAAGTTACTTCCTTACGAAGTCTTCACTCCAAGGGAACAAGAAGTAAGCAGTGCAAAACTCAAGCTGAAATATTCAACATTTGGTCCTCTGATTCTTTCTGTATGCAAATGAAGAAATCCACACACTGATGATCTGCTACACCAGTGTCTGCCAAAGAGGAAGAAACTCAGAGTTAAGTGTGTCAGCTGAGACACATTCAGCTTCCCTGAAATGAGAAATCCTCTTGGACACAAGACCAAGACAGAACACTCAGAAACTCTGTCTGAGCTGGGCCTGTCTGCAGGGATTGCTATGCCAGAACCAGTTTGCTATTAGAGAAATAGAAGAAGCATTAGAGAAATGCCTGAAGCTGCACCACTCTGTGCTTCACCTCGTCTGATCTCCCATGCAGTGCAAGGCCAGGGCTCTCTGGGAGGTGCCTCTTTCTCAAACACATGGCAAGACCAGCACTTCCAACACTTGGAGGCCTAAGAATGAGGTATGCAGAATTTTTTGTCTGAGTCAGAGCTCAAACTCCTGTGTCCTAACTGAGTAACTGCAGCTTAGACCAGAGGCACCTGCAGTACTTTCCCCAAGGAATGACTCAGATGAGTATTTTACTGATTTATCAGACAAGTTATAAAATTCTCCAGTTTCTCCATCCTAAAAAGTAAACCACAGTAACTAGAACTTCACACAGCTTTTCAAGAAGATAATAGGGTTACAAATTCTCTATAACTGTACAAGACTAAATTTCAGGGGAACAACGTTCAATGTCAACTAAATATTGACAGGCAGTCATTCTAAAACTAGATAAAGATGTCAAAGATGTCTCACTGCAACCTCCCAGACCAGCATGGCAAAGTCAACTGCCAAAACCAGTCCTGAGAAGTTCACTTAGTTATTCAGGTGCTTTTCCTGCCTTTTTGGGATAATATGTTCTGTTGACTCTTAACAGAAAACAGCTTTTTCAGCAGTTGTAACATCTCATAATCTACATCCTTTCAAAACACCTTTTTGTCCAACATGATTGCCTCTAATAATAGCTTTTAGCTAACCAGAACTATTTGAGCAGCAAAGTGTTCACCTGAAGTGATCCATTGTGGGTACAGAAGCAGGTTTTGCAGCAGGTGTATTATTATCAGAATATAGGAGGACTTTCTTTTCCTTGACACTTTTTCAACAAGATACATATATTTCTTTCTAAATTCCAGCCTTTGAGTCCTGCTGATTACCAGAAAACTATTTGTGTTTAAAGTATTTGTGTTTAAAAGCATGGAGGAGCTTTGCTGAGCCATGATATAAGTGACTGAGTGAATCCAAGCTCTGCCCAGTACACCAGTTCCATGTAAAGCCAGGAACAGACACCTGCTTCCACAGGGAAGGCAAAACCATCTCAGATAACCCCCAAAATCAGTGTTTGACATTCCCCTTGGGTTTGTATAGGGAAAAAAAATATAAAACTCCCATCCAACAACGATTCTAAACTCCTAGGATTTGAACCTAAAATTGTTTTTCTTGTAAGTAATACCTAAAGAACAGCAGCTCTCCTCAGCACAGAAAGCACTGGTAGAGAAAGTGTTACCTGCTGTGTGTCTTCAAACCATAAAGGGACACGGAACTGAGCTAAGGAAGAGAACACTTTGATCCATAACATGTTAACATAAGGCAATATAGCACAAAAGACTCATTACTAGAGTTAGTTTAAAACCGTTTAGAAGAAAGAAGTTTTAAAAGGACAGGCTGCACTGCTTTTTGGAGGATGCCCAAGTTACTAATTGGAATTGAATCAACATAGAGGAGACAGATTAAGTGCAAGCATTGTTAGGAAACAGCATAAGGAAAAGGAATTTCTTGAACTCCTGAGCAGATGTACTGTGGGACAGGGCAATCCATGGCTTTACACACAGCTAGCTCTTGTAATATTGTTAGTCGTCTTCTTCTGATTCAGTCACATCACTCTACACAACAGAGAATATCCACCTAGCAAATCCTATAGGAAAACCACAAGAGTTAATTAAAAATTGAGTCAATTTCAGATGTGAGCTAAATTTTTCCACTAGTCAGGCAGCAGGAGATGCTGGGCAGAAGATCAGACTCAGTGACTTTGTTCAAGAAGCCTCTGTGAAATTCTGCAGGCAGTCCAAAACAGCTCATCTTGCACCACCACAAGCAGAGAGCCAGATCTGCTCATGTACTGCAACAAACACAAACCTGGTACAAAGCAGGTGCAATTGCTACACTCTGAACAGGCAGTATCTCACATTTCCCCTCAGCAGACAGATAGGATGTAAGGAATTGAGAAATCATGCTCCTTTCACCTCAGGAGCTGTGTTAAGTTTTCCAGTGAAATAATTCTGAGAGAGATTTGGGCATCCAGGGTGTGCCACAAGATCTCACAGAATGTGACTGTTGAAAATAAGAAGTAATTTTTATCTGAGCAGAGCAGTGATGGCAGATAGATCCCTCTCTGACAAACCTGGCTGGAAGTTCTTCAGTGCAGCATCTGTGATGAATTCAGCTCGCATTTTAACTCCACAGTTCACTTTTATTTTAAATCAACAAGGCACCCACACACTGAGCTCCACAAGTATATTGATTGTCTTTTAATCTCCAGGTGACTCCCTGACCCATCACTTGTATTGCCTAAACACCTCATCCAGTTAATGCAGGCAGCATGTCCAAACATGCTGCCATTAGCATCAACAGCTGCTCCCAACCAGCAGAGGGAAAAATAACCCTTCAGGGGATTTATAAATCACCCATTGAAGTTCATGTGGGGTCCATGTGAACACAGCAGGCAGCAGCAGATTGGCTTCTCCCTGTCCACATGCACTGTCAGCTGGAGCTCTGCCTTGTGAGGGGGTACCAGGGCACCTCCCAGCAGGGGGGGAAATCACATGGCAATCACTGGGCATCACTTGCTGCTATTATCCTTAAATAACACCATCACTCTAAACCGAATAGTAGTGTAGTCTCCATCAAGGAATGTGAAAGGAGTTGGCAAATACTGCTTCATTCCTCACCACTCCCCTCAGCAGCTCAGAGAGGTGCTACAAAATGGGAAAGCACTGACAGGGTGCAGAGGAATGGTCTCTTGTCCCAGGTGGAGCAGCCTCTCATCCCAGGAGTGGCAGCTAAGCAGAGCAAGACTCTGCACAGCCACTGTACTCCTGCAGAATCCCAAATACCCTGCAATAAACTATGGATGCTCCCACTGCTATTGCAGGGCTGAAATATTTGCCTCAGGGAAGCTGCCAACCTCTGCCCAAGGCTAAAATACAAATGTCCTTCTTGCAGACCTTGCAACAGCTCTCCAGTGATTTGATGCCACAAGCCAGGCCATCAACTCAGCCCACTTACAATACTCGTGACTTGAAACAACAAACAGGCCCTGGAAAAAAAGGATGTGAGAAGACACAAATATTTTCCCAGGTAAAAGCTATCAGGTGAAATGAGGCCTTTCCGCTCACAACATCTGTCTCTGGTGATTTTTCCATCACCACCAAACAGCAAAGCAACCTGAACAGGAAAGGCACAGGGAGGCTTTGACTCAGAGACACCACGAGCCAGCTGTATTCCACCTCCCAGACTCTGAGACTCCCTCCAGGGCACAAACCAAAGCAGGACGGGGGAGAGCTCCCTCCCCACATTCTGTTTGTGATGGGTTGTCCTGCCTGGAGCCACCCCAGTCCCCTCGTCCCCAGCAGTACCTGCACTAGCAGGGCTCTCTGTGGTGCAGGGGTGCAGGGGCTGGAGCTGCTCCCGGATCCCATCCTGGGCTGGGGGGTGGCCTCGTGCCCCAGAGCTGCTGGCCAGGCCAGGGAGGGCTGGGTGCTGTCACTCTTCTTCGCTCGCTCCTCAGCCTGGGAAGGACAAAAGCAGCAGCACGTTGCACCAAGAGCCCCAGGCTTTGCAGGCTGGATGCTGTCCCAGGGCAGCACAGAGCCCACAGCCTCTGATGGACCTTCCCACCAGGGAGGGCAGCCTGGCACAGCACACACCACTATTTCCCCTCCATTTGCAACCCTTCCCTCTCCATCAAGTTTCCAAGCTGCAGTGAGGAGAAGGGCCAGAGTTTCCATGTGCTGTATTCTATGCCACTCCTTTGGCTGCAGGCTGGGATTTTAGCTGGGAGGAATCATCTGTCTATACTTACTTATCTTTGACAACATGCAGCCTGCCTTGCTGTGCATTTATTACCCCCTTCCACAGCACTGACATTACTGCACGTTGCTTTCTACCTTAAAACAGTCTTAACACTGTCTTTTGGTATGTTACTTGTACTGTGAGAAAGACTGAGGAACATGATCTAGAAAGAATAAATTTCCTGAGGGCATTGCTCATTACAAAAGTCTTTATCCTGTGGTTTTGACCCCACTACTCTTTTCAATTCTGTTCAACATGACTAATTCCCACTCTCTAGTGTAAATCTTTAGCATATCCTCTGATTCAGCAGCCTGGAAACAGCTCTACACAGTAAACTAGAGATTAATGCCATAAAAACACCCAGTTATCTGTGTCGGGGTGGGCATTCCTAATGCTATCTCTCACTATATCTGGATGTTTGTGCCTGTATCAGAAAGGTAAGCATATTCTCAGCACAGCCTAGAAACTGCTGAGGACATGGAAAATGATTCCACTTAGTCTCACAGATCCCACCCACTGTGGAAAAAAAGAAGACCAAAACCTTAAAAAAACCCCCTTATTAGAACAAGTAACCACAGCCAAACACCATGAAATTCTAGCCCCAGTGAACACACTCTTGAGGCCACATTTTCATTCTCTGCAACTCGTAATAATGAAAGCAAGAAAGAAAATGTAAAAGCCAGATATGATAATTCACCCCCCAGCTCTGTGCCCAGGGGGAGCTTGAAAGGCTTTATGAACCAGATGCAAACTTCTGCAGGTGACACTTTGGGCTTCCAGAACTGATGCCAATCCCCATTCAGGTACTGAGCTAGAGCAGTGAGTCTGAGCTTGGAGTCTGCTGCTGAGCTGATGGGACCAGACACAGCCCAGAGTGGGCTCACATCTGAGCACAGGGGTGCAGGGGAAAATTGTCCTGACCTGCTGGGGACAGGACAAGCACCCTGGCAAAGATAAAGAACCCCCAAGAGAGGGTTCTGCACCCCCAAACATTAAACTTGAGGCTTTAGAGGGCTTTAGGATTTTTTGTTTGTTTTTAATGTCTCAATGAAACAATAATTCTCAAGTGTTTCTGTGTATCAGTGATTGGTCCTAGAAATGCCACTGGACCCCTAAAAAGTACAAACAGACTCACTCTTCAGTAGGCTACCACTGTGCCCATGCAGGTCCCTCTCAACAGAGGAACCAACATCTCTCTGGCTAAGGAACTGGAGAAGATCAACATCAAGAGGAGCAAAATCACTGACTTACCCCTGTTAAAAACAGTTACAACTTCAAAGCTCTTTTAAATCGTTGCAAATTGTTACGACTGCTGACAAAAAGGTCTCAACCAAAAAATGCAACCCTGTACCACCAATTACCAATTTAATGGAAGGATCTGTGATTTCCAAGAAGTTCTGAGATTAAGTAAACAATATTGTACAATATCCTTAAGACTAGAATATATTATTATAGCCATAATGACAAAAGCCTCATGCTGTGAACCTAAAAAGCAACTAATCTGCAACTAGTGATACTGTATTTCACCACTAAATTAAAAGCTAACAGTGACTGCACATTAAATTCTGTAACATATTTCATTTTGCTATCAAGGAGTCATTTACAAAAACACATGCCAAAACCAGAGGTGAGTATCTACAACAGTATTTTATTGTTTTTTTGTCTTCTAACTACAATAAAGTAGAAAATAAATTAATCATCTGAGCTGCATTTTCACCCATTAAAGGCCTAGCAAAGGCAAAGCTCTTCTATTGACTTTGATGTTGTGTCTTTAGCAAAAGCAGGTTACTTCTCTGTCCACACTCAATTTACTCCTCAGTTGGAATAAGACCCAGCCCTCCATCATCAAACAAATACTGATTTCAAGAGCAGTTCATTCAAATTTCAGTAACTATTTGTTTAGTCAGTCAGTACAATAAAGCCTTTAGAGCCAGGGCATTTGTGGTTTTGACAGTTAAGTTGTATTTCAAACAGAATTATTCTCATTTTCACAAACTGCTCCTCTAACAAGGAGCTTAATATCTCTTGTTTTCCTGACATCATGTTGTTGCTTGGCTGTTTGCAGACTCAATTCAGTAACTGAAATTCATCACTTCACCAATCCCAGCAGTTCCATTTAACTATTTATCAATACAGGACATTTCAGCTCAGGGAGTAGTTGCAGCACACACACACAAGAAGATGACAAAGATGGCATGTTAAAGACAGCAGTGAGGTGTTAAGAAGCTGCACTTTGCATTTCTCCTATTCACAGGTGCATGAGCTCTCCTCAGCCTCTGCTTGGGCACTTTGGGAAGATACTTTGCCATGACTGCAGAGAACCTCACAACCACTCTTCTACTGAAGAGGCACCTGTGAGCTGCTGAGATTTTTGACCCAGACTTTAGTGACACAACAAATCACACCAGCTGTAGAACTGGGTTAACCAGTTTATATAAAAAACCACGCCAGGAATGAGGAGATAACAAATGGAAATGGACCCATAGCTTTTCATGATATGGTGACAGTGACCAGAGTGAGTTGGTGGGTAGAATACTGTCAGAGTCAGCAAAGGAGGAAAATGGATAACAATACAGGCTGACTATATGTGGCTATTCCTGATCCATCAAACCTTATCCTGGGACATAAAAAACAAGAAAAGGCATCACAGGCTGCTGCTGGGGCACAGAGATATGTGCTCAGGAGGCAGGATGCTGTTCTGGGCCTGGGTCAATTCTGTGAACCCTAACATCAGGCAGAGACCTCTATTAAACCTCAGATGGTATTACCTTATTTCATGCCTCTCTGAAAGACAAGGGAATGGCACCTACTTAACCAGAAGAGCCTCGTTTCCCCACTCACCAATCAAACCCTTCTCTCAACTCAAGCAGAAGTGACAGAACAATTCTTCCTTTCCCTTATCCCTTGAATATTAATGGAAACTGAAGACTATAGCACAAGTATGTAGTAAGACAGGTCAAGCTCCAGATGCAGGTTTAAAGATCAGTCTGCTCTCTGCTTCAGCAGTCCTACAGCATCATAAACTACAAAGCACCAAAATGTTGGCCTGGCCATGACAGTACCTCTTTGCCTGTGCTGCTTGATGGAGGAAGCACTCCTGCATTTGAACTCTTGGAAGGCTCCTTCTTCTTCTGCTTGTGGTCATGCTGGAGAGACAGCAGCTGTGTCTGATCTTTGGGGAGAGTTCGGTGCATCTTCCTGCTGTGCTGCACATCTTCCATCTTCTGAAAGCAGAGAGTGATGAACCTCAGAGACAATGATGCCTTGGAGGACAACCAAGCTGCCTGCTGGAAATACTGGCTTTTCACAGAACAAAGTGACCACAATTCCAGCAGGGCTGACAGAAGAGTCAGAACCCCAAGCAACAGAAAGAATAAAGTGGCACCAAACACTGTTTGGCTTTTCAGACAGCAGGTCAGAAAATTGTATTTGTTCTTTTTACTTTTACTAAATCCAGAGGTCTTTAATCAAACATTACATGCTTCTGTTTGATTACAAATCAATTTGCAGCTGAAACATTAGAAAAACATTGTGGCCAAGGTGACAGACTCGATAATGACAGTTCAGCATTAACATTTACATTAACCTCTGCTCCATTGGTTTTGTGAAAAAGAAACGGTCCTGGTTACAACATGAATGCAAAATGGGAACTGGAGATTTAAGCTTAGGTTTAGCTGAGGCTGGTTTCAGGGTAAAGGAACTTTAATCAGACCATTTCAGCACAGAGAAACAGCAGGGACAAAAGTGGGAGAGGCAGTGCCCCTGCTGAAGATAAGGAGGGTGACTCAGTAACATCTAAGTTAACCCAAAGGAAGGCTGAATCTGAGAACAAGAGGCAGTAAATGCATTTGTGAAGTCCCTCTTTGGTCCGTGACTCAGAGGATGGGAACACCCTCAGGGAACTGAGAAAGACATCAGATACAGAACAGGGAGCTGCAAACTGCTGTCAGCAAACACCCCCTTCATACCTGCTTCTTTTCTAATTTCCTCTGTCCATCTACTATGAAGTATTCATCTTCCACAGCCCTTTTGTCTTCTTTACCCCTTTCCTCTTTCCTCTGACTGACCTTTGCCTCCGGCCACCTCTGCTCACACTCCTGCTGCCGTCGTAGCTCCTGCTCTCTCCTCTGGTGCTGGAAGAAAGCCAGGGAATAACATTGGTTATTTTACTTTACTTTAGTACCCACCAATTACTGATGCCAGTGCTCAAAAATCACAAGGCCCATTTCCTGCTCTGCTGTCACTAAGGGGGGACACCTGACACACCACAGAGCAAAAGTAGGCAGGGACAAACTGCCACCACTGTGACTGCCAAACCTGAAGTGAAACCTCTGCCCTTTTGCCAGCCCAGGGCAGATCTGTCATTTATGAGGCATGTGAGATCTTCCTGACAGCTGCCAAGTAATCTAATGACAAATGTCTTCCCAACATTTCAAGAAGGAAGGGGTTTTTTTACCAGAGCGTTCCCATTCTGCTGGAGCAGCACAGAGCTTCACAAATGTCAGCTCTGGAGTGTTCACACAATGCTTGAGCTTTGTCAGATACTCAAGAGAAGAGACATATTGGTGATTTTTGTGTTGTGCCACTGCAAAAAAGACATTGAGGGGCTGGAGTGTGTCCAGAGGAGGGCAACAGATGTGTGGAGGAGTCTGGAGCACAGGTTTGATGAGGAGCAGCTGAGAGAGCTGGGGATGTTCAGCTTGGAGAAAAGGAGGCTCAGAGGGGACCTTATTGCTCTGAATAATTCCCTGAAAGGAGGTTGCAGCCAGATGGGGCTCAGGCTCTTCTCCCAGGTAACAAACAAGTTGTGCCATGGGAGGTTTTCATTGGATATTAGGAAAAATTTGTTTACTGAAAGGCTGGTCAAGCATTGGAACAGACTGCCCAGGGAAGTGATGGAACCACCACTCCTGCAAGTGTTAAAAAAAGTATGTGGATGTGGCACTTAGGACCAAGATACAGTGGTGGACAGGTCAGTGCTGGGTCAATGGCTGGACTGGATCCTAGAGATCTTTTCCAACCTTAATGGTTCTGTGATTTTATGATTTAGCTCTGCCACTGAGACAACGGTGTGTCAGGCAGCTGAAAAGGCAACCAGCTGTCTTTTCATATCTTAAACAAAAGCAGGGCCACGACTCTGGACCAGAACAACAGACTGCAAACTGGGAAACACACGTGAGGAAGGTGGATCTCTCACCCCATCTGCCAGGGTTACCTACTCCATCTGCCACCACCAAACCTACTCAAGCAAAATGCCCTTCCTCTTCTGCTCACAGAGTTCAGGGCAGGTTATCAGCAAGAGGACAGATCCCATCCAAAATCCTTGTGTTCAAAAGTGACACAGCTCTCCCAAGGTGCAAGACTACGACCCAGGTTGTGATGACAACTCAACTCAGCCCTCTTGCCTTGCAAAGCCTACTCCCTACAGGCACGTTTTTAATTTGTGATGAGACATGGAATAACAACACAAGCCAGCCCCCTACATCCTCCAGCCTCCTCCTCTGCTCTTTCTGCTGCTCGATGCGTTTCTGCCTCTCTGCCAGCAGCTGCTTCTTGTACTTCTCCTGGTCCTTCAGCTGCTGCTGCTGCCGATGAGGGTCTGAACGGTTTTTGTTCTCCTGCTGCAGCCTCAGAAATTCACGGCGGAGAGTTGACTCCCCCGGGAGATTAACTATGGAGCTGAAACAAAGAGGAGGTTTCTACATGACAAAACATAGCATTAAAGAGAGAACACGAGGTGCTTTGAGAATGTTTGTGGCCCTGTCTTAGCAAATCATGATATATCTCCAGCAGCTGACTCTACAGCCACGCTTGCTGTGCTACAAACCAGCCTGAGGCTGATTATTGGGCCCTTCATTTGAGAGTTTCCCCCCTACTGCAAGGAAACTAAAGCAGCAGCTTATTACAGACATTTTATACTCAGCAGTTATGTTTGACAGCTACAAAACAGTTAAAGCTACCAAAGGGGACCCAGGAGATCAGGGATTCAGAGCAAGTCAAGAAAGCTGTTCTGGCTGAGGAGAGCTGCCTTCAATGAGAACAGCTTGGGCAGTCAAATTTTCTATTTTGGTAATAAAATTAACCTTGGTTCTCCTTCATCTTCATTCAGCTCATCATCTTCCTCCTCACTTCCACTGTAATCATAGTCCGTTTCTTCTAAAAAAGAGAATAAACAAACACCAGAAGAGGATGCTGTTATTTAAGACATGATCTTGAACTTTATTTCTGAGCATTCAGCCTGAACTACAGGCCAAGGAGGAATTGGAATTTGAAAGTCACATGTTGTACTGGGAGGCTGAGGGGAGGCAAAATATCCAGGAACATAATTCCAAATCTAGTTCAGATAATGATTCAGGGCAGCGCCTTTACACACACCCACCTTCTCCCATGACTGACTGTATTGGTTTTGTAAAACTAACCTAATTCCATAATCTGAAACAAATTAGGCTAAACCCACAGAGAAACCCAACCCCCATAGCATCACCAGCAGAGGGGTTCTTCAAAGGGACATTTAGATAGGACACAAAAGCTTGCACTGCCCTGCTCTGCTGCTCAGCACCTGTGTCATGGCCGTGCTGGGGCCACCAGCAAATCCAGGTTTCCTTTTGTGTCAAAGGGAATAATTAAGGAAGCAAAAAAGAAAACAAAAACTAATACTAGTTTTACACGAAGTTTCAAAAGCTGACCCATAGCTGTAAAGTTCTCCTAAAGACAGACATGAAGGCAGTTTTTAAGGGATAATTTCAAACTGGTCCTATCCTGCATTGTTGTCTGTATTACATGCTAATTTGGGACTTCATTTTTTTTAAATTACTATTTTGAAGTGTGTAGTCTGGCAATTCCACTCTATTCTCCTTTTCAGGGGAGTTTTGATTAAAAATAGCATTTTTCAGGTCAAAATATAACTATTTATGAAGAAGTGACTGTTACCTTTGCAACTCTCCACCCCTCTCAAGGGCATTTGTGAGAAATTCTAACTCACTGTCTTTCCATTTCAGTGTGCTTTGAGATTCATAGCTGAAAGAGGTGGCAGAAATTGCAAATACTACTGGAGTCACTAAATCTACTTTGCAACAGCAATTTCATTTTAGGCACAAATATTCCTGTTGTCAAATCAGAGCATTTCTAAGACACCTTCCAACACCACAGTGCTTTCCAAGTTTGCCCTCACAGTCCCTGATCCTCACAGTGCTTCTGGCAGTATAAAACACACAGAAGGGAAAAAGGGGAGAGAGGGCAGGGTCATTGGCCAACAGGCCACGTGTCTCTGTTCCTTTTGCACAGCCCTTGGTCTGCCATGCACAGGCATTTTCACAGGTATCACCCCCATTCCTGCACTGCTTCTTCCAGCTTTTGCTTTGAAGGGTAAGGCTGGCATTTGGAACAAATCCCAACTCTCTTTTTCTTCACACATACTGTGAAGCAAGTGATTCATTACAACATCTGTATTTTACTGGAGCTTGGAGGGCTTCTCCAGGTCTCTTTTGTGCACTCCATTGCAAAACACTTAAAGAGTCCTGCTGCCCCCAAAGAACTCACAAGATAAAATTATATGGAGATGCAACAGGTAAATCAATTGGCCCTGGGACAGAAATATGAACTGAGGAAACACTTATGGAGTACTACTCAAGAAAGCAGAGACCCAGACTTCACTTGGAGTCCTTGTTCCCTGCTAGCATCAGGGCTGCTCTCAATAACTCAAGGTTCCAAGGACTTTATCACTAAAACACCATTAAGGATCCAGGCTTTGACAAAGAAATCTTCAAAATAGCCCCACCACTATCAAGGACAACACTTTCTCAATTTTCCTGGTTCTAGTATTTCAGCTGCATCTGCCTTGTGCCCTGCTGCCAAAATCTGAAGAGGACATGCTCTCTGAAATGCCTTTTATTTTGGTTTTGCCCCATTACCCTTTTCTCCCTTTTTCTTCCTTGTCCTGTCCAAGTGATCCTTCAGCATGATGCGCACTTGCCGCTCGTTCTGCATGTCTCGGATGAAGGAGTGCTTCAGCAGGGTCTCAGTGGAGGGACGGTGCAAATAGTGCTTCACAAGGCAGCTCTCCACAAAATTTAGGAACTTCTTCGACCTAAAAAAGACAGAACAATGGAGAAAGACCAATAATACTTTTCAACTTGTGGACCAAGCACTACCCCTGAGTGGTGGAAAGCACTAACTTTGCAAGGTTTCCTTTTACACTGGAACTGAGAGAGACAATTTGAGTTCTGCCACCAGTGAGACTCCTGGGACCAGCACAGTGCTGAAGGTGAGCTCCACCTCACCATCCTCTCAGAGGAGTTGTTACCTTAAATTTACATCCTGATCAACAAAACCACAATCTGGCCAACACAAAACTTTCAAAAATGCCCTTGACCTTCTGATAAGGTGACAATTTTCCTTATACACTTCATTTAAAACAGAAAGTAATTCTCTGTAGGGAAGGTGACTGCCACTAGCCCCACAATGTCCATGCAATCTTCTGATAAAGTCCTGGCCCCAAGCAGCACATCTAAGCTTTCCTTGCTTATCCTGCAATTTTGGCCACAGATACCAAAATGAAACAACTGCCACAGTTTAGGCAGAATTCAAAAGAAAGGTGTTGCTTCCCAAACGTAAACTGTATCTGCCCTCTGGCTCAATCCAGCACTTAGAAACAGCTTAGGAATCACTTCCTAGATAACAAAATGATTTAACAAAATCATTGTCTCTAGACAAGAGAGCTAAAAGCCCTCCTAAGCCAAATGCAGCAAAAATACAGTTTTTTTACACATCTCTTTACCATTTTCTGGATTTCAACTTTGGAGGCGGGTTCCTTGGGATGAGAAAGAGTGCTCTCATGGGATGCATGTCACACAGGGCTGCAAAGGAAACCACAAATTACAGAAGGATGCATGTACCCCCTATGACCTCACTTCCCACTTCCAAACACCTCCACTTCCAACATCACTGCTTCCGCCCCAGAACCCCACCAGGAGCCAACCAAATTCACACTACAGCCAAGAAATCAAGTTTCTGAGTACACAGGGATTTCCAGCTAACAGAGATTCAAAAGAAAGACTGCAAGGCAAGAACAAGTACAACTTTCTTCATATTTCCTATATATATAGCTTTGGAAGGACATAAAAAAGCTCACCTTTCCCACACACAAAAGCATGTTTGCACATAAACAGAAGTTAAATCTCAGACTGAAATATTTATCTAGTTATTGTATCTGGCTTCTGGTTTCAGATAAATGATAAGCTCCATTTTAACCAAACCCTTTGCCACATTGTTCATGGCATATGAGAAAACCCAGGATGAAGAAAAGCTGATCCAAAGCACAGAGCTCATAACCTGCACCATGGCACAGAGCAGAATGACTGAGCACACAGTTCATCCATCCTGTGCTCTGGGAATGGGAGCACCATCAGCAGGCAATCTGCCACAGATTCCACTCCTGCATTCAGAAGCTACCTTCCCTCAAAAGCCCATTGTACTTCTCTTTAGGGCTACTGCTGTGGAAAGCTGAAACTATGAGGAACTCAGCAGAAAGAAAATGCCATCACATGTCATCTGTCCCAGGCACTTTGTATGGAATTTTGAGTGTGCTCCATGTGGCAGGGAGAAACCTTGAGGGTAAAAGGTGCTCCTTCACCCAAGAGAGCTACTGAATGGCAACTGATAGGAACTACATGGAAGCTGATTTCTTATAAAATTTATGTGTTCAGCAGTGATGCTCTTAACAGAAATGGACTTAAAGCATTACAGAGCCAGTAGAAGTGAGAAGACTAGGCTCTGGTAAAGCTTTCCCTACCTTCTTTTAATTTCTCTGTCTGCCTCCACCTGCCATAGTTTCTCGCATTTGGTTCTGGCTTTGACTTTTTCCTTGGTGTGTTCAATAGTATGTGATACAGTGGAAATGAGGGGCAGAAGTCTGGTTTCTAGCTCTGGGTCCCAGACACTGTTGTACTAACAAAACACAAGGCAACAGAATATAATCCTCAGCATTTCCCTGTCAAAACTAGGGGAAACATCAAATGCAAATGGCATGAGGAACCGGCATGCAAAATTACAAAGTCTCTCCCAAGAAAAACTCCCCATGGACTCATGTCTGGGGAAATAAGCTTCAGTCAGGCTAAAGCTCTGAAAGGTCTGAAAGTGCTCCTGAACTCCAGCTGGCTCCTGCTGAAAACCAAGTCTGATGGGAGAAGAGCCAAGAGCACTGTTTAAAGCCAGCCTACGTGCTCTCAGGCTCAGGGCAGAGGATGATGGATTTCATCTCCCGTGCTCTCAGCAGTGACCGGATACCCCACACATCCCATCTGCTCTGCAGGAGCTGGGGCAAAGCCACCAGCCCTCCCTGCAAACAAAAATGCGCGAGGACTTTGTACCCACAGATCTCTGCCTGACCTGCAAGAGGCTCTCTGGGGGAGCGAGGGGCAGCTGGCTGGGAAACTGTGGCAATCTGCTGTCAGGCTGAGAGTGTGGTCATGGATCAAAGCCATTACATGTGAGCAAATGCCATATAAGTCCCAAAATCTGTGAGAATCAAGTCAGTTTCAGAGTAAAAATATAATCTTCAGGCCCACCTTCTTCCACTGCTGTAATTTTTTTTAGTGACCTAAACCCAAAGCCACTCTGCCAATATTTTCTGCTAACACATCAAACACTTCTGCTTAGTTGTGTCCACAGGCAGCAATCAACAAACTGATGCTAACAAGAGCTTTAAAAAAAAATTTTTGTTTTCCCAGGAGATGAATGCAACAATCAAAACATAGAAAGAATCTAAAAGGAAGAAAAAAGCAAAAGAGTCCAAAGGAGAAAAAGTCATAGAGTGTTTTTAAAGATATAGACAGAACCAGAATTCTGTGCATCAGTGCACTAGCCAAACATGAGTTATTTTAACACAGAACACCCCCACTTTTATACCAAATCACTTACGAGGAGCTCCTTCAGCCATTTCAATAGCAGTGATTCCCAGAGACCACAGGTCACTCTGCAGGAAAAGAAACAATGCACATTGCAGCTTGCAGCATTCAAGCTTGTTAGCTTTGTTTGTTTGTTCTCTTCTTGGGTTTGGGTTTTTTCTTTTTTTACAGTTTCCCTAGATCTCTCCTGAATCATGTTGTTTTACTTGGAGTGACAAATACTCTGCTCCCTCCCACTCCCTACTGAGCTTTTAGGAAACGTGCTAATAGCCAGAAGCTTCCCATTTCCCATGCACCTCTGAACAGCTGATCCATCATTTAAGCAGCCAGCCCCAAAATGCAGACCTTCTGCATTTAAAACACAAGAGCCAGACAGAATATAGCAGGCACTGTTTAAATATGTGTCTTAAATCTGTTTTCATGAGGCAGCAAGACACAGCAGAGCCTCACCCTTCTCCTTCTGGCCAAAAATAATTCTTGGTCTTAATGCTTATTTCAGAGCAGTCATTGTTGAGTTTCTACACTGAGGGAACAGGAATTACAGTCAGGCCTTGGGGTCTGATTTTTCCTGTCTACAAAGTCTCCAGTTTTTGGGCACATGAGAGGAGAGTACATCATGCAGTCAGATTTATGCCACAATGTATGTTCAGCTCAGTTAATAGAGTGGAGTTCTCTTTATCAGCTGATCTGGACGCCAAGGGCCAGGTTTTGATCATGGAAGGTAAATTGCAACCACCATCAGTGGCTGTATAAACTTCACACGTTTCCACTTGATTAATCATGTGCAATACTTCACTATTTTTTGCATCTAAATGTAGCCAAATAAGAGGCATGTGGCCAAACCAACTTGCAGAGTTTTACTAAAACTTATCTGTAAAAAAAACAGTGACAGAAAACCTTCAAAGATTAGAAGGAATAAACCATTACATGAATAGCAGCTCATACCCAGGTCAGCACTCTAATTTTATCAACAGAGCGCTCTCAGTCCAGCTGCTCTGAACTCTTCACACAAGCTGAAAGCCAGTTCACATCACAGTTTGTGGAGGGATTCAGCAGCAAAACTGGTGAGGATTTCATAGATCCATGATCCTGTCTTGTTATTAGGTAAATGACTGAAAATTAAGAGTCTTCAAGGGGTAGCACTGCAGGTTTTGAGGACAGTGAGAGAAACACCCAGGCTACAAGGAATTTGGATTTGGAGTTCCAAAGCATGAGAAGCAGACAGGTGTAAGGGAGGATGACAGCAGTGTTTGTAAAGCTCAGTATGTATACAAACATATTTATGTGGATGTATTTGTACTCATTTTGTCTTGTTTGTTTGTTCTTGTAAACTTTTTGAAGAGCAAGAAGTTGCAGAGTAGCTTCCTGCTACTTAGCCCATCCTATCAGGTACAAATCCCTGTGCTACCTTCTGAGCCACAGCACTGTTTGCCAAAGTGCTTCCAAAACCCTCTGCTGAGCAGTTTTAAACTACCATCTGCAGTATCTATTTGGAAGGAGACAAACTAGGATTATTACTGAAGGCAAAGAAAGCTCAAGAGTTAGGGGGGCACATTCTTTATGATTATATCTTCTGGAAAGTGCACATTCAGAGAAGGAAATCAGCTGGGGACAGGGAATGAAGACAAGAGATTAACTTCCTGAGGTTTCAGTAGAAGATTGGTATGGTATGGAAAAAAGAAAAACATTCTTTAGTCATGACTGACACACACAACGTGACCTCACTGGGCCAGTGCAGCACAGAAGGTCTCAGCAAGGGAAAATCACAGCCTCTGAATCACTAGGAAATGGAACAGATTCTTCTCATAAATATTTCTGAAGCCAGAATTGGAAGGAGAGGTGCAAAGTGGCAATGGAGAGAGCACCTGAACTAAGAGAGTGACCGCAGGGTCACCCAGAAGATACCTGCTCAGAGAGCCAACCCTGGAAAACAAGCTGCTTGGTAAGGACAAGGGGCAATGCTCACAAACTGAAATGCAGGAAATTCTGTGCCTTCTCACCTCAGCCACCCTGCCACTGACCAGAAATCATTCTGGAATGGGAAACCATTTGCAGTCACATTGTCATGAATGAGAAAAGGGATCCTAATTATTGCCAATTTACTCAGGACTCAGTGCTGAGTACAGAGCAAAACAGCTCTATCACAGTGTGCAGTAACTTGCCATATTAATACTACACCACTTCAAGTATTCCTTTGGAGTTTCTCTCTTCCTTTCTTTTCTATCCAGACCTGCAGCCTTCTTAGTAATTTTTTACTGCAGAGAAGTTCATGAAAGTGTATTTCATGCATTAAAAATTTACAAAAATACTCACAGTGAAACCTCACTCTTAGAAAGAGCGTCCACCCACATATTAAAAATACTTCTATCTGTACAGTTCTAGTATTATTGTGGTTTAAAAGGCAGGAAGTTTGAACTTTTCAAATGAGCAGGATTTCAGCAATAACCCACATGTTTTGTTACCTTATGGAGTGTTTAACACTTACTCTGTAATCATACGTAGAGTCTGGGTTCTCCTCACAAGCAATGACCTCGGGTGCCATCCAATATGGGGTGCCAATAAATGTGTTTCTTCTGCCAATAGTCCTGTCCAGCTGAGCACTTACACCAAAATCCACTGAAAAGCCAAGAAGAGGTAAAGAAATTACCAAAAAGTTGTACCCACATGGCAGAGTGTGCTTGGTTACTTTCATACTGTTTAAAACACCAAACCTCTGGGCTACACCATATCTGAAATCTGAGTTCCTCCAGCACATCTTATCCAACAGTTGAAATTCAACTGTTTCTTTTTTTTCCCTTTTTTTTGACAGAAGAATTAAATGAGCAGCATGCTAGATCTGCCCCGTGGGTTACAGCCAGAGGAATTGCTCTGCGAGACATTATGGAATAATTTATGCTTAATTTAAACACTACATTGAGTAGGACTCAAGGTCTTCAACTGGACTGAAAGAAAAAATTGTATCTACACACAAGGCAAATTTGGATGTGTCTAATGCAGCCACTGAGAAAGCTGGAAAGAACCACCACATCACTGCATTTTGAGGTGTCAGGAATAAACCCTTCCCCATATTCATACAGTATCTTAGACCAAACTGGAGAATCTACTACTTTATTCTCATTTTAGATCATTGTAATGAGTGAATTGTGTGGTTCTCTTTGTGCTGGAAAGGGTGATACTTTCATAAGGACTGCACAGCAAAATGGTTTTGTTCAAATATGAGAAGGGTCCATACAACCAATAATTATGTGATTGCATATCTCTTTGAACAAAACACCAAGATACACTAATTGGACCCACTGGGATAGCACTGGAGTGGCATTCACAGAGGAGACAAAGGAAGGGGGAAAGAGAAGAACTGAAAGGAGACAGCCCTGTGGTTACCATCAAGGAGCAGATTTTCCCATTGATGTTGCCTCACTGCAGACCATCTGCAAAACCAAACTCATTTGTACTACTGTGATCTCATGTGCATGCTTAGCAAAGAAGCTAAGCTTAGCTTCTCCAAGAAGAAGGTGGGCCTGACCTTTGGGATCATTCTGTGCTCTGTGCTTCTGATGAGAAGTGCACACTCTTACACTGAAGTGGAACAAAACTGAATTGAGAACCTCTTGGCTTTCTAACTTGTTTGCCTTAAGACACATGAGCTAAATCTCTCTGGAAACAACTTCTTTTTCTTCTTTTTTTAAATCATTTTACTTAGTAAATCTATTCCATCTTTACCCAGAGTTGGAAAGGTTTAACTGTTTTGTCAACCATATGAAGAATGGTGGAACTAGTAACTATACAAGGCTCTAAAAACACACATCACCCCCATCTTACCTGTTTTAAGAGGGAACAGTTGACAATTAGTAAATACGATTTAGAAGTTAAAAGCAAAATCCTGCCTTCATTGAATTTGACAGCAAAACTCCCTTTGACTTCAGTGAAGTCAGGTTTTTGCCACAAGGTTAAACCATTATGAAATTTAAAGTACTTATTTTTACTTGCTCCAACCAAACATCCTACCCCACATCCACAAACCATGTTTAGTATTTGTTCTTTTCCAACTCTACAGTGAATTTTTTCAGTTAAAGAGAGGGACTGTAAAGATCATCACAAATAAGAAGTGCTTCCCTTGAGATTTCTCTTTTAAAACACTTCCCTGTGATGTCTTTCCAAAACATGAAAGACGTGCCCTCTTCAAGAGAGATACGCACTTGAGTTTGGTTTTAGGAAGTCAGAAGTTGTCAATGCTGACACGTCACAGAAATAAAAGGAAATGAGTAAACCCTCCAACTTTTTGGAGAGATGACTGTTATTCAGTGGTAGCCCTCACACATGAGTAATTCCACTTACTGTCAGATTTATGCAAATCTCTAAGAGCACTTCCTTTAGAGAAATGGATCAGCAAACTTTGTTCCCCCAACTTTTTTGCTTTGGAAGTCCTTTGCATCCCAGGAGCCTGTGTGAAGGCCTGATGGTGCTGTGACTCACTGGACAGGTTCTGTGTGTGCCTGCCTCTATTGCCCACAGGCTGTGAGGACACCCTTGCAGAACACTTCACATTTTCAGCTCTTTCTACATGACAAACAGTTCATAAGCACAAGCATTAACAATACTTGACACACATGCTGCACTTAGGTTACTGAAAGTTCTTTCTGGGTCAAGATGGGAACCTTAAATTTGAATGAACAGGTTTCTAGCACATGTTTGAGGAAACTTACCCAATTTTACTTCTGCATTTTCTGTGAGAAGAACATTCTGTCCTTTAATGTCTCGATGGATGACATGGTGAGCATGAAGATGTGCCAATCCCTAAAAGAAAACCAAATTTTCCTTATTCTTTCTTCCTAACATTACCGTGAGTATGGCACTGTTGCCTTTTTACACTTTTACCCTTTTCAGTCTTTATTCACAAGGGAAGTCCTTTAGATGTTACTAGCAACATTTCCAGGGAGGAGAGGGGATAGCAACCATAAGTTTGATTGTCTTGTTCACCACAGGCCCGACAGTGGTAGAGCATCTCTTGAGCCAAGTGTGAAGAGAACAAGGTAGCAATATTTTAAACTTCTGTCTCAGAGTCAAGGGATGCTCCATACACTCTATGCTAAAAGCAAACAAAAGAGAAAAAGAGCAAAGCAGAATGCTCTGTATGAGGACCAGAGACAGCAGCTGGCTGCCTGTAGTGGCCTAAATTTTGCATTCAACAGAATGAGAAATTCAGTGGTAAATGGAGTAGAGAAAGTTAAAAACACCATGTCAGACCTCTTTTTGAATGCGGCAAATACTGTTTTCAATCCGCTAATATTTGCTGTCTCCTCCTGCATTTCAAAATTGCCCATGGTTGAACTAGCATAGACACAAAGGAACACACTGAAATAATCCATTATAGTAATCCAGGGATGCTTCACTCACAGCATTTAGCCTCTCAAACATTAATGGCTTCAAATAGAGCTTCCACCCAGCTTGTAAATTTTCCAGAAGGAAACATTGTCAATCCATGTGCAACTGGGCCATTCTGCCTTGAAACAAGCATGATTAAATCCAGTCCCTTGCTTTTACCAACATGCTGTTACAGTTCTCAGTTGCATGAGCATAAACCAAGTATTTTAACATCAGTTGCTTTAACAGAGACATTATTACAGCCACACCAGTGAGGAACAACCTGACCACACCATTAACGTTTTTTTCTTTTGCAGAACTCCCCACACTCTCCAGATATAATGATCATGATCTGTAGGCTAGTGCCAAATCCCTGTAAGAAGGCCAATAATCTCTGCTGAGCACATTTCTCAACTCCTATGCCCCAGAAAGTTTTACTCCTATTCAAGGATTACTTCAGCATGCCATCTAAATTCCAACTCCCAGAATACACATTTATCTTACCATTATTTAGAAAAGATGTAAAACTCTATTATAGGGAAGACAGATCAGTAACTCTGTAATGCGTTTTGAATTTAGAATGACTGGCTCCAACATCATATTTTTTTTCCAGGCTAGTTCACTAGATTACACTTGGGAATTGTTTTATCCTCTGTACTTTCCAGGAAAAAAAAAAAAGAAAGCAGGCCTAAGCCTGCATAGAATGAAATATAGCCCCAAGATTTGTCTTGGGGAATACTGTCTCAGCAGGGCCACCTTTAAGATTTTGGAATGCTGTTTAGCCAACATTGCCTCTAAGAGTGTGGAAAAGAGACCCCTGGGTGTGTGCAGGTAAAGGATTTATGGACAGAAAGATCTTATAAGCATGAACAGCTGAAGCAGTGAGCAGTAAGATCTCCTGATGTGGAGGGCAGACATACTGAAAACAAAAAATTTATTTACTTTTCTAGGTGCCTAGGATCTGGAATTTCAGAAGATGGCTATTTGCCACAGAAAAGAGGAATTTTCTGTTCTTCATACAGAAAATGGGATTAACTACAACAATATGGGACGTCAAGCAGCCATCATGCTGGCTCTTCTGAACTCAAGGACCACAGCCCGTGAGCCCCATGGATCACAACCTTTAAACAATAATGCTCATTAGTGACCTATTTTAGCAACCAAAGGCTTGGAAAGGCCTTTTTGTTGCAAATGAGCAGCGAAGCTCTGCTGGCAGGACTCACCCTGAGAACCTCTCTGCAGATGTAAGCAATCCAGTCTTCCTTGAAACAGTTCCCTTTTGTCTTCTTCACCAGGTCAGTGACAGAGCCTGCGCCGCAGTACTCCATCACCAGCTGCAGGGACACAAACATACACAGGGCACCTTTACCACAGCTCTGCCAGGGTGCCAGAGAGAGAACACCTGCAAACACCCCCTTCCACCACAGCCCAGGCATGGCAAACTACATGTGGCCTTCTCAGATGCCAAGTGACTCAAAAATCTTATTTCCCGAATCACAGACACTGCTAAATAAATAAAAAACCTCACTAGTGCTCCTCTCCTGTTGCAGGTTTTAGGTAGGTTTGTTTTTTTTTAATATATACTAAATTAGAAAAGCAAGAGCTAACAGCACTGAAAAACATAGGAAATTTTAAATTATTTGAATTTTCTCCTTTTGCTACAGAGTTTCAAAAATCTTGTAGCTAAAAATTGGAGGATTCATTATTCTTCTTTTCTTTATTGCCAATTCCTTTGCTCCCTTTTTTTTATTTTCCATCTGAAAAAAGGAGAGGAAAGCAACAAGAACGAGGACAGAAGGCAAAAACGACAAGCGCTTTCACTACAGTAAAAAAAATACAGAAGAATTTAATTTGGAAAAAAAAGAAGTTCAAGTAACAAATCAGAATGACAGCACAAGTCACAAGAATCATAACATATTTTATGCCCATCCTCAAAGGAAATCATAGGGATGGAAGATGTCTAGGGAGGAGTAATTTTTCTCTTTTATATGTTATTCTTCAGAACAATGACTTCAGAGCTTCACTGACACAGAGTCCAAGCCAAGCACACTGGAGCTCTAAGGAAGGAGCTGTAAATCTGAGGAGCAGAAATGACACTGAACACTTACCCAGAGCTGATCATCTTGGCCTGCAGGGCTTTTCTTTACAAAAGCTCCATAATATGTAGCAATGTTCCGGTGATGGGAGTACTTTTTTAGCATATTTATCTCCAGTTTGATTTCCTCCTCTTCATTCTGTAACAAAAGAGAGCAGGAGGTTCCTTAGGTGACCACAGATCCCTGAACCCCAGTGCTACAAAGGAACCTCTGTCTTTGGAGGCCTCAAGACCCAGCTGGAACCACCGTGAGCAACCTGGTGTGATCCCATGGCTGACCCTGCTTTGAGCAGGAGGTTGGGACCAGAGTTACCCTGGGGTTATGGGACTGCACCTGATGGATGGCTCTTAAATTGACAACTGCATCACCCTGACCTATGGGTCTAAACCAATGAACTGCTAGGGCTTGACCTGAAGAATCAAAAATGTCCCCACTTGGGCATAAAAATTGCATATTGTCTCCTCAGGGAGCTTAGACAGGACCTATTACTCCCCCATTTATGGTTTCTCATGCTGTAATTTAGTCTCGAAGAAACCAACCAGATTCAAACAAAAATAAAATTATTCCTCACACTCCATTACTTAAATACTTGGAAAAAGCACTGAGTGCACACATCAGACAATTTGTCTTCCCAGTCCTGTGGAGGGTCCTGCTGGGAGGAAACCAAAGCCAAGAAGGAGGTGACTTGCCACAAATCAAACTCCAACACAAGCCAGGGTTAGGATCTGCTCCCTCCTTACAGCTGTGAGGCTGCCCTGTCTGGACCAGGGGCTTTTCCCCCTCCTAACATCAAGCCATCCATGCAGCCCCTGGCACTCTGGGGGCCAGCACACCCCTGGACATCACCTCCAGGCACCAGCTGCCTGCTCTGCCTTGTCTTTGTTTCAGTCCTGCCAGGGCAGACAGCATTGTGTGCAATAAGACAACCAATGGAAACACAAGTTTTAATAGTTATCTTAGAAGGAAATGCCCTTTTTCAGAGAGAACTGCCTGATTTGGAAAGGCCCTCTCAGAGCCAGTTTGCTGTGATGCACAACACCCAGGGAAACACACGAAGGTTTTGCCATCTCACTTTAACAGGAAACGAGTGGTGCTGCAAGGTATCCTTGTATCAGTTAAAAGGAGGACGACAAACTTGAAAATTAATTTACCTTATTGCAAAGCATCCCAGTCAGCACTTACTAGCTGAAGGGGGAAAAAAAAAAGAAGAGGCAGCAAGAACAACTCAGCCCCAAAGGACATTTTTCTGTGCTTTTCCTCTATTTTCCAGTAGTTTTGCCATTGAAGCATTCCTTTAACCACCACAGTGGACTGCTTACAAAGCCAGACACACTGACCTTTCTACCTGGAGCAACACATTAAAGCCTGAGAGGCTAAAGTCAAATTCCCTCCAGGATATGCATATATGTGTCTTATTACACACAAAAATCATTCCAACAGAAGGGACCAGTAAGTTTTCCCCAGCAACATCAAACCCCAGGAGCCACGTTACCAGACCAAAGCCTAACTGTATTTAGCCTTTGGAGACATAAAATAACTCTAGTTGAAGCTAAATGAGCAATTTCAGGTTTCACAATAATCTTTGTTGAACACAGGCTCGCAAGCTGCGCACATGATACTAAATAGTTCATTTATCTTTTATTTGCAGTTAGGGAGAAAAGAGAACCCTTAATCCTTGGCTTGACACGGCCCTGGATGTTGAATGACTGAATTAGTGAGGCTAAAGAGGAGCCCAGTGCAGCACCTGGAGTGTCCAGGAGAAATGGGAGCTGACTCCAGACAGCATCAGGAGATGCTCCAGGAGCAGGATTCTCTGCACAGGGACAGAGCACAACCAAAGGGAGCTGAGAGCTTGTGCTGAAGGGATCCAAGGCTCTGCTCCCTCTGGGACTCCACAGTGCACGTGAAAGGGTGGACACAAGCAGGTAAGGAGGAGGCAGAGAAAAAGGACATGGGAACTGTCATCCTGGACCTGAGCACAAGGCTTCTGTCATCTACACAAGCTGGTGGATTTTTAGGGAAGAAGGGCAGAAAGAGGAGCAAACAGGGAGGACTCCTTTCTTCCTCTGCTGTCCCTCCTGCATTCTGCCCATTCCTTCAACAAACACGTGGAGGGGCAACACTCATCTTTGGTAAAGGCCTTCTCCAAATTACTTAGAATATTTACAGATGTTAAGGGTTTGGGTTTTTTCAAGTCTGCCCATCTGCACGAAATCTGCCTTGGTGGAGCCCAGCTCCCTGCTGTGCCCTCAGCATCAGCCTGTGGCTTTCACAAAGTTCCCCTCAGGGAGCTGGCAGATCCCAACCACTTCCTCATAGCTGCTGCCTCTTTTTCAGCCCTTCTTCCTTTACCCAGTTAATTTTCTGGATGTTGGCACCATGCTGGCAAAGCTCTTATCCACGTACCTTCTATTCCTCTGCGATGTGACCTCCATGTCTTTAAAACAAAACCAAGCATGTGGCTGTTCATGAACACACCTGGGACACCCCGTGGGCTCTCCCACACCCGCTGGCAGGAGCCAGAGGAGCTGCACATGGGTAATGCTCCTTTCCCAGAAGCAGCAAGATGCAACTCCTGCTTTCTCCTGTATCTTCATCTACCCTGAAGCCCAGAACCTGATCCCTCCCTGCACCTGTTTCTCCTTCCCTTGCCCATCGTGGCCTCTAGGGCTCAAGCAACATTCCCAGTGCAGGCTGAGTGCCCTGGGGGACACTGCTTGGAGCAGACAGTGGGGTGAGCTCCAGGTGCTGGTCAGTCTGTTAGGAAAAGGACATTTCACACACAAATGCACTCTGGCTTCCCAATGCCTCAGTGAGTTTTGGAAGAAATACTCTATGCCATGGAAAAACAAAGGCAGAAGGGTAAATGTGAGTGATTGTGCCCCGTGGGTCACATCTGAGGCCTGCCCAGGAACTGAACCCAGGCTTGCCAAGCCTCAGTGCCACAAACATCCTTTAGGCAGGGTGGCTGGGGACAAAAGCACCCTCAGCTTCTCCCTGCACGCCCACACTCAGAATTTCCACTCTGCACCACCCCTCTTGCCAGCATTACCATCAGCCCTGTGTCTCAGGGGTCTACAAACCTGTCCATAAATAATGCTGCTCAAGGAAAGGAAACAGGCTCACAGATGTGCAGGTGCAAAAGCTGTTTGCTTTCACAAACCAACGCGTTCCTGGGCACAGATGGCTGCGTGCACAGAGATGACAGGCTCATGATCAAAGGCTGTTTTTGAAGATGTGGGCCTATGTGCAATGGCATTAGAGCTAGAAAACACACACCTCTGACCACAAATGGAAATGAGATCATCAGCTGATAAATACTGCACCAAGAGACCCCTTAGTACTGGGGCAGGTCTAACAACAAGTTTCACATTTAAATGTTATTTTGCTCTCTAGAAAGAATGAAAGCAAAGACAGATGGAGAATGATGTGCTGGAGAAGAGCTCTTTGATCACCTGCACCGATAGCTGAAAAGACAAGCAGCAAGAATCCAGACCCTCTGCAAGCACTCTGCTTGTTTGGCTCTATCAAAAAACAGGAAGCAGAGCCTGTGTGGAGGCACATCAGTGCACGTTGCCATCAGCTCCCCTTGAACCATTTCAAAGGGCTCCCCCCACCCCCCCGTGCAACTCAATACAGCAGCACTTCCTGACAGATGTCCAGAGGATCCCACAATGACCACAGCATCCTGCTGCCGCTCTGAAGGAACTGGCCTGGGGCTGCAGCTCATGACAGCAAAGGGCAGATTTGCTGGGCTCCTGGAGTGCCCCACATCTGAACAATCACAGCTGGAGCTGGTCAGACAATTTCTGATGAAATGACTTCTTACTGGAAAAAGAAACGCTGTAGCTTCGGTGAAAGAATCAAAATCTTTTGGTGAACAAAAGTGGCAGAAGTAGCAGAAGTGACTGCATCCAGACACGCCAGCCTGTGCCCTGGCAGCAGGAATACAGCCAACTCTGCATTAGGAAAGTGAAAATAAGAGCAGAAAGCTCTGAACTCACCCTGTGCCAAGGCCAGACAGCAGAAACACTTGAGCACAGTTGAGCTGGAATTGCTCAGGGTTTAGTGGGGGAAGAGCACCAGGGAAACTCCCTTTGGGCAGCTGCACTAACATGCTCCTCACAAAACACCCAAACCTTCCCATGAAGGGTTTCAGTGTCAAAACAGCATTACCTGCTATCACTGCCCCTCAAACAATGGGACATGTTCCCCAGCAAATCAGACCTAAACAGCTGCATTTTGTTCTCAGAATCCTGCAAGTCTACTAAGGTAAATCAGGTCCACATGCTTGTCCTCTATTTAAATTTTGTTTCCAAGTAAGTAGGCATTACTGGATGCTACAGTTTGTTGCTTGCATACAAAGTAGACTGTGTTATGTATAGCAAAAGGAATGAAATTTTTCCAAGGTTCCCCTCCTGCAGTCTTTTCTTCAATTGTTTCACTGTCACTGGTGTTAACATGACAGCCCACAAGTGACACCTTTAACCAGTCGTCACACACTGCTGATTGACCCAGCAAAGCAGGAAAGTAGATCTGGATAACTTCTGAGTTCGTGCCAGGATCCATCCTGTCAGCTCCTCTGCCAAGGCAGGGAGGTGCTCTCATCTCAGGAATCTGACTGTCATCCAAACCCTATCTGCTCTCCCTCCCAAAATCCAGCAGCCTCATGTTTGCTGACTGCCATTTTTTAAAGCCAAAGCACCTGATGATATATGTACCTACATATAAAAGGAGAAATCCCACTGATGTAAAGTAGGACTAATTTTTAAAAAAAGCACCCTCCTCAGTACAGAACTGGCAATTCAGCTACACACACCTATTGTACCAACAGCAGCCATGGCCAAACCAGCCCTCAGATGTGCTTTGTACATTACAGTAGCATCCAATACAGACCATTTGCTGCTCAGGGCTGGATTCTCACACCATCAACAGTGAGAGCTGTCCTGGACCTACTCTACGTGACAGGACCAACACAGACACCAACTTGGTCTGCTGCCTTTCAAGACAATCAAAAGACACATGAAAATGCAGGCAAGGCTTGCTTGTGCTTGCCCAAACATCATGTGTAGATGAACCACAGGCAGACCTGGCCCAGAGGATTCAGAGGATTTGGCCTGTATTTTTTTTAAATTTCAGAAGATAACCCTTCCACAATATCACAAGAAGAGCTGGATTTCTGTTCTCCATATCCACACTGCCAGAGTGACAGAACAGGGAGCTGATCTTCAGTGAGTCTGAGTGCATCCTACCAAACCAGACTTCTAGGAAACTCAAGAGGAGGAAGCAAGGAGTCTCCCCAGCTTTCCTGTGGCTCAGGCTAATGTGGTCTCAAGGAGGCAAGCTGCTCCACTACTGTCTGAGCTCTTTAAAAAGAGAGACAAAACCCAATATTTAGCAACTTTTTCAACACCCTGTTTAAGCACTGACACCCTTTTATAAATGTGAGTAGGGACAGTGCCAATTAAACTGTCTGCTTTCCTCATTTGTCAAATCTCAATAAAAAAGCACTGTATTTGCATTTCTAACATGTTCCTGCTTGCTGGCTGTCAGGGCACTACTCTGAGGAGCAGCTGGCACACGAGGGAAATAGGATGTGATGAAACACAGTAGAGGCAGTGCAGAGATACAGGAAATCTTTTAATTGCTATCTCTGAAAGCAGATAATCAACTAGAAATAAGCAGGAAGGGATTTCTTGTCTTTGATATTATTGACCATCAAAATATATGGCAATGCACTCCCTTATTTCTTTGTCACCATTGGTCAGCCACACCTGAAAAATATGGTGTTAACACCACTCAGTACTTTATAAAACACAAACCATGTGTTTTAAAAAATGATGCTCAGGAACCATGATTTATACCAGTGGATCTTCTTTCATGAGCTGTCCACCTTGTGATCTGATTATTTTTCTTTGCAGCTTAACAATGACCTTATTATTTTTGGTTTGGCACTCACCTCAGTAACATTCATCACTTTGATTGCTGCCAGCTGCCCAGTCTTAACATGGCGACCCTGTTAAAATAACAGAAGACACTGAGTAAAACGTAGGCAAACTATGAATACATCAACAAATTAGGCCTATTACAACTAGGTTTGACTAATTGCTTTCTATCATGTACAAGGCAATGTTCTAGTTGAAGGTGTCCCTGCTCCTTGCAAGGGGGTCGGACTAGATGATCTTTAAAAGATCCCTTCCAACCCAAACTATTCTATGATGCTACGTACCAAACAACCTTCCAGCCACACAAAACTACCAAGGTGAAGTTTGGTGATGTGTTGCCAGAGCCACACCCTTATTTGCTCTGAATTTAACAGAGTTACCTCTACAGGGTTGAATTTCCCTTTAGCACAGAGGAAGCAGCAATGCTGGGAGACCTCTGTTCTCACAGCACAACATGGCACAAGCTCATGGGTCTCCATCTAACTTCTGTTCAACAGGTGATCCAGCCCTCAAGCCTCCTCTTCTAGGAAATCTCAGCACAGTCTCAGAATGTCTGAATGAGAGCCCCATTCCTGTCCTGCCATCCATGGCTGGGGAAGCTGGAAGGCTCTGGGCACCTGGCTCTGTCCCCACCTTAATGCCTGACATGTCCTGGCACACCTCAGGGAAAAGACAAAAGTCTGGGTTTCAGTACATCAATCTGGCAACCTGTATGTGGCTGCCAAGAAACTAAAGCTTTATGCATGATTTTGCCTTTTTTTTTTTTTTTTAATTTGAATGCTTTTTACTTCAAAATGCTTAGTTTTTATAATTATTACTTCAGCTGAGTTAACTATATCTCAGCTACTACTCAGTACTATCTCAGCTACATCCCCAAAAGCATGCAGGAGCTTTGAATTTAAAAATGTCATCTTCTGTGGTGGTGGGGAGGAACTAAGGCAGGACTTTGACTGTGTGGATGCCTACACATGCACACAGTTCATTATGAAATGCCCACACCCCACAGCCACTTCTATACAACAGACAACTGGTAACTTCAGACTAGGTAATGGGCTTGGTTTTGAGAACACAGCCAGGTAAAGGGAGGGAATAGGAAATAAAGGTATTAAAAGAGCAAGCTTGCTACTGAGACTGACAAAATGTGATTCACAAGAACACACATCACAAACACAACTGTGACTCTTGCTATCAGTTGCAGTCTCTTGCTTTGGTTACATCAAGTTGCTCAACAGATCTCGCAGATGAAGTCTTTCACCACGATAACCAGCACTGATCTCACACTGGAAGATGGTATCAAAAGATTTGAATCAACACTGGGTTTGCTGCACATCCTAACTCCTCACTTCCATCAGATGTTCAGAAATGGGTTTCAAGCTTTGAGACCGCAATTTTATTCCTGAAATAGCAGTGCCTGCAAAGCTGTCTATCAAAATAACTAACTGACAGCAGTTAAGGAAGCCACTGGAAATCAGGAAATCAAATAAGAAATGCTGCAGTTTGCAGACAAAATGATTTGCAGGTGCAATTTACACCCGCAAAATTAAAAGCTGGCTTGATGTAATTTTAAAACCCAGGTCCTATCCGCACAAAAGCGCATACAAATGTTATTTCTAAGACTAAGCAATTTTGCATCAAAGAAAAATGATTCCTCATTCTCAGGTAATATGTCACAGTCATGTTTGCTTTTACAAAAAACTAAATCCTGCTGAGTTTTTTGTGTATTTCTAAGTGTCCTCCTTCCCTGGAAGCACTCCTGGGACTGCAAAGCATTTTCTCATGAAGTAGATGACAGGATTTACACATCAGCACAGATCTCAGGAGGAAGACAAATAGGGCACACTCTCCCCAGGCCACACAGGCCTTGGTGGGTGAGTGTGGACAGGCAGTGACCAGTGCCAGCCTGAAGGATGCTGGTGTTGGGTCAGTGTCCATCCCAGCAGGTTTCCCAGCTCCTCTCTTGGAGCCATTGTCTGCAAATGTTCCCATTTCCATTTCCACTGAATGTCCTGGCAGTACAGTGAGAGGGCCTCCCCCAAAGCCCAGCCACCCTGTCTTCACCCCAGAGTCTGTCTGCAGACCAGCACACTGGTCACTCCACGGCTCTGGACACCACACACCAGGTGACCAACCCATGGGAAACAGGAGTCTCCCCTGGACTGCTGGAGGTTCTGCAAAGGACAAAGAACTAACACAGATTTTCATACCTGTAGTGAAGCATGGAAACCTGCTTCTTTATTGAAAAAATAATCAATCAGCACTAGGCTAGCACTGCACCTGAATATTCATCAGAATAGGGAAGAGGGAAAGGCTTGGCATTCAGTCTTGGTTTTGAAGCGCAACTCCTGGTCAAACTGTTCCTCTCTATAACAGATATTGGTTATTTTGCTGCCACAGTTATTTCCACATATGCAAAACCTGCTGCTCTCATCACTATAAATATGAATACTAAATCCTCCCCCAAGAAGGTTTGAAAAATCAATATTTATGGGAAAGAAAACAGCAAAGCCTTTTGTTTTGTGGGTTGTGATTCACCTTTGCTCAAAAATGTGTCCCTGTTAACTAAAATGCACAACTCAATCCTGCTCCAGCATTAAGGCACAGACTATGACTGTGCTGGCAGTTCAGAACAAAAAATCACAGATTTCTCAATATTGGTCTTTTAAACTGTTTGGAGTTAATTTTCCTTAACATCTCTAAAAGCAGTAAACATCCTGAACCCAGCCCTGGGCTTCTTGTTAACAGATAGAGAGTAATGCCTTAGCAAGGAAAGGTTTCAGTGCTGGTCCCTTATTTTTTTCATTTATCAATAAATCTCAGAGGTTAGCCAGAGTTCATGGGAACTCTCACATTGCTGCTTCTGCTGAAGCCACTAAGTTGAGCATGTGCGAATTGTTTTGAGAAAAGTGGTGTTTTGATTTTTGTTTAAAGCTTCTAGGAGCAAACTGGCTGTTTTAACTGTTTCCCAACCAAATGAGATCAATTGATTCACTTACTCCCAAGTGAGATGACATGCTGAAGTTCATCCTTATTGATTTAATCCTAAATGGGAAGAAGAATGAGAGGCATTGGCCTCCCACCCCTCTGTTCACTCTGGCACTGCCCATCCTCTCCAGATCACTGGAGTTCTGCCTGTTGATATTCAAGATCCTCCACTGCACATTTCCCCAGAAACTGGACCGAGGGCTGCAATGATCTGTAGGCCTGTTTCTCTAATAGAAGGTTTCATCTTGCACCCAAATGCTCAGTGTAAGAGCAGGTTTCAGCTCTGGAGAATGCAGTCAAAACATCCAACAGCCATTTGCAACACCCATATTCCTACCCAGGAGTACAACATCAAACTCCATCAAGCTCATACAGAGCTTAGACACAAACAATTTGAGGCTCAACGACTTTCTAACACTGAAGTTCCACCCTTCATTTTTATGAGGTATCCAAGCTGGAAAAAAAATCTCCCATTAGCTTTGAGTCCAGCTAAATTCCTGGTCTCCTCCAGAAAATATTTCCGCATAAAGTCTGCTGTAGCTGCCAGTTAGTCACTACAGTAACATTCAGCAAACCTGAAGCCAGCACAAACTTTTTTCAAATCTACAGACTGCTCATTGCAGCCAGACTTGTGGGAGATGCTTTATGCCAAAGATCTGGTTCTGATGAGCTCCAACCTTGCATTATCTCTGCAGGGAGAGATGCATGGAATAGGGCAGTGCTATTTCTGCTGGATGTGTATTTATCTTTTCACCTCAGATAAAGGAACCGCTTATCTACATCCTCTACCAAGGGTCAAGACATGTACTTTTCTATTTACATCAAACAAGAGTGTCAACATTAGCAGCCAGCTATTAGCTGATAAAGGGGCTTTACATGAATTAAGTATATTTACAAAATGATGCATTTAGTCACGTACAACACCTTTTCCTGTTAGGTTCCAATAAAAATTTTGGACAGTCCCTGGCTTGGGCCATGACTACAAGAAGAGACCCAAGGGTCCCAATGAGATTATAAGGCTGCAAGTCATATGCAGAGAGCTTGGTCTGACAGCTTCCCTCCCAGATCCTGCACGTATCTCTCTTCCTGGGGGTGGGAAACAGCTCCCATCAGCTTCTCTCCCCACTTGGGACTCGACAGATTTGGAGAGGACAATTCCAAGTGCAGACAGCAAAAGCCAGCTGTCCAGTTAAGTGCTGCACACCGTGCCAAGGCAGCCCACGGCAGACCCATCACAGGCTTCCTTTTTGGCAACAGGCACTCATTAATGCTCACGTGTTTCTGGGTCTGTCTGATGGAGCTGTCCCCGTGTAACTGCAGCAGGAAAAAGTGCACCACAAGGGCAGGGACTGCCTGCTGCAGGACACCAAGGCAGCACAGAGCTGCTGGGTTTGGCCACACAAGAAGTGCTTGCTCTTGTCCATGTCCTGTCTGCAAGCAGAAGCACCACCTCACTTGTCTCTCCCTTAAAAAGCAGGGGTTTCAGAGAGGTGGTCAGGTGCCTGTGTGCAGGGACACCTCCCAAAAATCAGAAGACTTGGACACTTCCCAGTTTGCACCTTTGTGCCCACATGAAGGGCCATTTCATACCAAACACACTCTGCTATCAGGCACAGACACAATCAGCTCACAGCATTTTCCCAAGGCTATGGGACTCCTGGGTGAGCCATCACAGCGCTGCCTGTCTGTGTAATCCTGAAAGCTGGTAGATACCACAACTTTAACTCTTGGGACCTTCTCTGGGTGCTCAAAATTTGCATTGTAAAGCAAGATGTGGCTGCTGGAGACGTGGGACTTCAGAGGCCAGAGGTCTTTCTCAACCAGAAGCATTCCTTATGGGATAACAGATGCAGCTCATGCCCATCTGCCCTTTGGGAGCGAGGTGAAGGCACAGCTGTGTCACTGCAAGCCCTCACTGAAAGTGAACTCGAGCAAGCAGATTTCCTGTTCAAAATGCACTGATGAACTTTGAAGTTTGAGCCCATCTTGGGTAAATCTGTGTGGCCCTGCAGCTGCTGGCAGCTTGCCAGCTCAGCCTGCTGTGCCCTGTGGGATTGGACCCCACCCTTTCGCCCCTCTCCCCTCCACCCTTTCCATCCTGCTAACACAAGAAAAGCCTTTAAGAGATTATGCATCGACTGAACAATGCTCTGCATAGGGATCCAGGAAACCCTCTGTCCTATTCCACGTGACCTTAACAAAGTCATGATCCTTCTGTTTCCCTTTCCACCCGCACAGGACTTTTCTACTCAGACCCATTTCTTCAGCAGGGATGAGTGATGTTTGCTAACCCCAGCCCCAGAGACAGTGGGAACACGAGCTCTGCCTGTTCTCACTGCAGGCCGGCAGGAGCAGCCCCCCATGCAGCTGCAGTGTGCTCCCCAGTGGGTCAGCACGGCAGGGAGGAGAATCCCAAAAAATTTAAAACCTCAGATATGCTTCTCCTATGCTGCAGCTTAGACACAGCACTGTTCTACAGCAAAAGGCTGCTCATACAGACATCCTGCTGTCCCTCAGGGTCTTCATGACGTAAACAAGTGGTCAGGGCTTGCACACCTGGGGCTGTGCCACCTGAGAAGACAGTCTTTAGGTGAGCTCTATCAGCAAGAGCAGTCCATACGTCTCAATTCAGCACCTGCGACCACGTGAGACAGCGCACTGTAGTCGTGGTTGGAGCTCTTCAGCTAAAAATACAGCAGTAATGCAAAACTTGAAAGGACAGGAATATATTCCAAGGAAGAAGCAATTAAGAGCTTATAGCTTGTTTCTGTTAGTTAATGGCCCAAGGCAAAGTTCAGAGTAAGTCATGCACTGAATACTAGCACTGGATTTCAGGAACGATCCACTTCATCGTAGACTGCAACATGTAATCCATGTCAGCTCTGATAGCTTAAAAATCCCCCAAAACACAAGCACAAAAAACCCCACAAAACCCTCTGGACCACAAACACCTTGGACAGATGGGCACCAGTTTCACAGTCTTTTTTTTTTTTTACCCCCCACAAGGAGCTTGGGACACCAGCCAGGTGGGAACACAGCTATCATTCTGATTACAGCTTCATCCTTTTAATCACACAACTCAGGCTGCAGAAAACCTACTCTGATTGACATTATAAAGTTTTGGTGGCACTTTTGTCACATCAGCTCTGGATGTCTGTCGTGTTTCAGGGCTGTAAATCAAAGAACTGTATTCCCCTAGAGCATTTCTTTTCTTCTCTGTCACACTGGGAGATGCTGAGATTTTGGAAGCTGTTCCAGGTCACCCCTAGGGCAGCCCTCAGCTCCATCCCCCAGCTGGAGCACACCCTTTCCTTGTGACTGCTTTCCTGCCAGCAGTGCAGGATGCAGGGGCTGCCATAAAACCTCAGCCCAGCTGCAGTGCCTCAGTGCTGGCCGTGTGGATGCAACACGTCTGCCCTTCCACCCCCACATTTGCCACAATTCCCAGACAGACCCAGGTCTCACCCAGCACCACTTGGGCAGCAGAGCCAAATACTGCATTTCCTCTTCCCTGTGCTCCTTTCACACACTCTGGACAGCTTTGCTGCCATTAACTGTGCTAAGGAGAGGAAGAGCACACAGCAGGCTCAGCACCAGCTCCTGGGATCAACATGAGGCAACACGAAGGTCCTTTGCTGCTCTCACACAATACAACATCACACAGCACCAGGCACAGTCCCTCACCCTGGAACAGGACTGCCTGGCAGAGTCCAGCTTCACACTGCCTTCAGAGCCAACCTGAAATGTTTCCTGCCAGGGGATGCAAAGCACATCACCTAAACACTACAAAATATCACCCTTGTCCACTGCTGGTCAGTGGTGAACAAAAAAACAGGAACACACTCCAGATAATCAACACATGCTCTTCAAGGTTTACCTTGTATTGGTCTTTTTGTCCCCCATATGCTAAACCCCACTCTATGATCAGTTGTGTTCTAAGGAGTCAGCTAAAATGTATCACTTTAGGTGTAGACCACAACAATAAGTCAAATGTTATTTTCACATACCCCAGAACCTGGGTTTCAAAATATCAGCACTAAACCCTAAAATGTCTGCATGTAGATACATAAAGAACGAAAGCTAACTAGTAACATTCAGTGCTCTTTAAGACAAAGGCTGCTACATAAATGAAGAAATATTAGGGATATATGTGATTTATAAAGGGATTTAAAATTATTTTTAAAAATCCTAAAATGTTACACTGCATTCCAAATTAAAAAGTATATATAATTCTGTAAAGTTTATCACATTTATGTAGTAAAAAATTGATTGAATAATCAGTGAAAAACAAATTCCTTTCCTAGCAAACACCACCGCTCTCCTTATGTGCAGAACAGGTCATTTTATCTATCCTATTGCTTTTCTCTCCCCACTCATATCAAGAGTGGGAATTTGCACCCACTCGAAAATATTAGTTTTATGTATTTTTCCAAATGAAGTTTTAGATGTTTCAGGGTTAAAAATGTAAAAAAAGAAAATCAGGAATTTCTCTCAGGGCCCCTATTTGAGTCACATGTTTAAAGAAACAAACAAAATTATCACTGTAAATCATAATACCACTGAAGATAACCAAGTTGGCAGTGGTATAGGAGAACTTCCTATATACTAAAATAGCAACACATTAGCCCAGAGAAGAGATTAGAAAATATAACTTCCACCAGTCACTTAAAATTCTACCCAGGTCCACATTGTCCAGAAGGGAGGGATGGATAAGGGTCATTTCAACAGTACCAGATCAAATCACCTTGATCTCTGGAGGAAAACTACAGTTTTTCATCCCCACTGTAAATGTCTGTGCCACAACCCTCATGAACTGTAAAACCCAAGGGGCACCAGAAGCAGTTCTTCTGTCCAGGTTTTTTTTTTATCCTTTCAGTTCCTATTTCCTCCCATTGTATGAGTGGAAACACAGATTGTTTGCTTTGCCTAATGTTTGTCTGTGTCTGACTGCAGACCAGTGGGAAAAGAAAATGAAACAAAGGAACAAATTCAAGCTCTTTCACAAGCACATATTTGAATATCTACATTTTTTTGCAGTATCAGTATGCTCACTTGATCAGGTTACCATCCTCATGCAAAACATGAACCACTCAAGGCTACTGCATACTTGTGTGAGAATGGACTAGGGACTGATCTTTTGGGGTATTGAACCCTGCTCCCAAATGGGTCATTCTCACTGTGAGCAGCAAGATCAAGCAAGGCACCAAGCTTTTTTGAAAACACCATTCTAGCCATGATATGAAGAGGTTTGTCCTCTACTTATTTGAGGTGGGTGGTGTCTGCAGAAGAACATCCCATGCAATCTTCTGCAGCTCCATGCTTGTTCGGAGGGAAGTGCCCATTCCTGTGGCTTCTACTTGCTCAGCTAACATGTAGACATGATGCTTTAGATCTCCAACTGCTAATTAAAGTTTCTGAGCAATGTGAATGATGTGCAAGAAAGAAGAGCAGGAACACTTCTCCTGGGGCAGGCAAAACCAGGTGGGAAACTGAGAGCTGCAGCACATCGAGCATCCTGGAGAAACAACCTTCACCTGCCACATTCAGGGCCAGCCTGGCTGGGGGTCACAGGGTTACTGGAGGCAGAGCTGCTCCTGGTGAAGGACCAGACTCCCCCTGACTTTGATTTGGTCCAATTTCTATCTGGTGATACTTCAGCAGCATCTTGAGGGGATGGCAAACACTGAAGGTCCAGCTCTCCTCTGTTCGAAAGTCATTCGGGTGCTTGAGTTTAGAGGGATATGCAAGGCCCCTGAGTGGGAATTGCTGCCAACAAGGAAAGAAAAGCAACATTTTTGGGGCCATCTGTGGGTTGAGTATCTCAGACAGCAGCACAGTGAATAGGAGGAGAGGTCCAAAAAGCAGGTTGTGCAGTTATCCCATTTTCCTCACACTCCATTTATTGGGACATAAAAACTGATTTCGTTGAGCCTAAATATCAGTTTTTCCACAAGTAACAGCTTCAACAGCCTTACTATTCATCCTGGGCTTTGGCATTTGTCACACCCCTCCACATCTGTTGGAACACTGTCAAGTTTCCAGCCTCAGACCCCCACCAGGGCTGGCTACCCCTGTCAGGGGCACGGAGGCTCTGCAGACACAGGTGATTTCCCTCTTCCCTTGGGAGCTCTGGCTTGGGGACACTGGGCTGGTGGGTGCTCAGGACAGCACAGGACAGTGGGGATGCAGGGCAGTGGGGATATGAAGTATTTGTGGTCCCAGGGCTCCTCTTGTTGTGAACAGGAAGGTTGGAACAGCCCTGGCACAGAGCCAGTCCCACACAGCAGCTGGGAGCCCAGAGGTGATTTACGACAACAGAGGTCTGCTGCACCAGAAGTCTATTCATCCAGAAAAATAAACAATTTTGGAAAAGCCTCGGCCTTTGGAAGGCTCTCACTCTGCAGAACAGGGGTTGCTGAGAAGCTAAGTCTGGGGTGAGGTACAAATCCCTCCACCCCAGTGAATTTTTGCTGCCTGACTCACAAGCATCCGTTTCCAGAAATACAGGGCGCTAGAGAAAACCTGTCCATAGCACATCTCTGCTGGATAAGGTCACAAGCAGTTAAGTGTGTCCTGCCAGCCCCATCCTGCTGAAAGGAAGTCAGGGCTGGACTGTAGGAGGTCAGCTGATGGGTGGCCAGAATTTTGGAGCAAGAATCCCTCAAAGGAAGGTTTCTTGGCTCACCATTGCTACAAAGCTACAAAGGTTAAGCTGCACACAGCAATTACAAACCTCATGTTAGGAGAGTCATCTTTAAACTTTTTAAGTAATGTAGCTTTATTAGCCTTCTATTCCACATAAACACAACCTTGTGTGCACATTAAGCTCTTAGAATTTATATCACTGAATCTTTAAAGATCCTTCAGCATTCCTGTGAAGAGCAACTATAAGGTAGTTGAATTTTCTCTTGCCTATAATACAGAACATGGACAAGGCTCTGCACAGGTTAAAACTGTGTTGTTGGGCTTTTTAAAAAAGGCTTTGAGGCAAGCAGGGTACACAGCTGCAAGTTCCAGCCTAAATGATGACAGAGCTACAACAGCCTTAAGGGTGATTTGCTTTTCCATTCCAGTTCTGCTGGTGTTTTTCTCCCAAAGGTCACAATACCTGCACCTCTGCAGATGGCTGAGAGCAGCACACACAGGATAGCACAGCCCAGCACTAACAACTGCCATCAAAAGGGTTTCTCTCACAGCCTCAGAGCCTTGCCTTCAGCGTGTCTTGGCCAATACCCTCCCTATGACTCTGTTCACCCGAGGTGAATTCTGAAATCAAAAGCTCTTCTGACTAATACTGTCAAGTTCAGGAGATCTGAGGTTTGCCTAGGTAAAGGTCATATTCTTTGCACACATACCAAAGTCTTCACAGAGCATTTAACTGAGGGAAAAAAACAGCATCTAATCTCAGTGCCTTTTCATTTGGCTCTATCTGGTGAATCCTCTCCAAAAATTAAAAGGGAGTTAATGAACACAATTAGTCTGTGAAAAAACACACAAGCCTCCAGATTTCTGAATGATTTCTGTAAGAGATGAGCTACATGGCACTGATCTCACAGCAGCAGTCAATTCCCATTTCCTTCCAAAATCCTATTGGCCAGATGGTCCACAAAACTCAAGGGAAAATTACTTAAATGTTTGGAAAGGCTTTCAGTATTAAGTTAGTCTCCAAAATGAAACCAGACTACCCTTCTAATTAGTCTTACAAGTGAAGTACACCTCGCTTTTCTAATGAATTTAAAACAGAGAGGAGATTCCAAGTTCAAAACCAAAAAAATCTGAATTCATGAAGAGCACTGGTGTTATTTTTTTCTAAACTGATCTAATCAGCTTTGTACAGCAGAAGTGTGGCTGGCAAAGGTTCTCCTCTCAAGCAAACTACGGGTCAGATGCACAGTTATCGTTCCTGAATAGCTACAAGCACTTACTGTTCAATGCTGTGTCTTCTCAATTTCTGTATTACTTGTAAGGATTGAAGTCAATCACAGCAGGACAGAAATGAACAGTGAGCTCTTGAGAGGAAGAAAGAAATAAATACTCCTGCAGAATAATTTCATGAAAATGGCTAAACACATTGCAGCTGAAGAACCGCAGAGCCTTAAGCAATGCAGCTCAGCATAATTACAAGCACACGAGGCAAAAGCAGCAGTGAATCATTGGAAGAACTGGTCACAAGAGGTACCAATAGTTTCCTGAAATTAACTACTGAACAGCCCTACCGGATTTTGAAACTCTCATCTCTTTGTCTTGCCCTGTTTAAACAAGCCAAATCCATTTTGTGCAGGGCAAGATGAAGCAGTGAACTACACAGTGAACTGGGTGTGGGTAAAACCACAGCAGAGCCCAGCACAGGCTGGGGGCCCCTGCCCTCCTGCCATGCCCTGCTGGCTACACCTCCCAAAGGCTCCCTGCAGCACTTCCCACCAACAACTGATCATGGATTGTCCCATGATGTGAGAACACCAAGGCTCTCACATGCAATTCTGACCCCACAGACGTCAAACAGACAATCTTAATGATTCCATGTCCAAAGGAATTTCTGCTGTTGAGTTTATTAGATCTGAATTTGTCTCATAAAGGGTCAAATTTCTCAAACAAATCAAACCTCACTTTACAATTTTAAAAAGAAGTGTATTTTCAAGGGTTTCTCAGTTGGAAAAGGTGTGATTGCACAGATCCTCTCACAGGTTTGAGCCAGAGTTTGTGACACAAAAGAATAAACCCAAGCCACTACTACAGTGTCCACTTGTGTAAAAGCACCTCTGAAAAACAACTGCAGGGCTGCCACCCAAAGCTCACAGCCAATGGGAAATAAGGCTCTCCATAAAACTGCAGATGAAGGCCAGATGGAACAGAGAACACTCACTGCTCTGACTCACAACACACATTCAAATTCACAGGGATTCAATGGGATCGCCCTCACTCAGGGTTTGTCACCTGGTGTGTCACACAAAGCTTTCACAGGCACTGGTGGGAAACTCTGTGAACTTCTTCCACACCAAATACAGCAGGGCCCAGGTACTACAGACAAAAGAGCTTGCACAGAAACACACAGAGAAATATTCAAAACTGAAACACTGAAATCCCCTGGCCTAGCCCAAGGCACCTCAGGTGTCAGTGAAGCTGCACCAGGACCCTTCTCATGGTTGAGTCTCAAAGCCACTTCTCATTTTCCAAGCTCTGAACCCTAAGTGTTTCCTTTACCTTGTAACAGCAATAGCCTTTCCAACCAGCTGCATCACATCTAAAGCAGCTGTCAAGAAAGGCAAAAACAAAACAGCCAAACAACCTCAGCATTCCACAAGGCATCCAGCTAATGCCAGCAACTTGCTGCCTTACATGTATAATACAAACTTTAAAAACTAGCATTTCTGCCTCAACATCTAGTTGTGCTCACTTCAAAAATTTACTTAAAAAATTTAACCATCCACAAGTTTCCAAAAAAGCTTCCTTTTGCAGCTCCTTTGCATATTCCGTCATCTACACCCAGATGCCAAAATACACCACCAAGAGCTCATTGCTGCTTTGGATAAATATGGTATTATGTGCCAGAGGAAAATTTTGCAGGATACACTAAAACTCTACAGCATTGCCAATGAACATATTTAAATAAAAGAAATTTAAATAATTAGGTCTCTATTTACAGCAGAAGTGTCATTAAAAAAAATATATTGAAGAGCATATGAAAACACCACTCCCAAGTGCTTGGCATTGCCTTCTACCTTCTGAACCTTCAGGTTCAGGGGAGCACATGATATTGCAGGAACTTGCACTACCAAAGACAGAAGCTCAGCCAGGTTTTTTTAAGAAAACAGAGTGTATGGGATTGCAGTGCTCTTGCATCCAATCATGTTTTAACCAGTCAGCCCATTCCAACCAAATCTGACGTCTCCAGGATGATTCAATTCCTGCGTGCTTTGTGCAAATCAGAGGAGACAAACTCCTTTCCTCCCTGCACCACTGAGGCTAACAGAAAATACCTATTTTTGACATGTTTGCACAAGAAGATAATCTATTACATTCAGGAACTGAAGAGTTACAGAAAAACAAACACCTAACAAGAAGGGGCTCTGAAATTAGTGACTGAGTCACCTTTAGGGACCGGCTCCCCTGCACTGATTCTGATTTGCAATTTGCTCTGTGATCCAATGAGTGCAAGGTGAGCACAAAGCACCATCACGCCACTGTTAGCACTGAACATCCTCTCTGAAAGGGTCAAACAAATGACATCATGTGCAAAGGACTGGAAAAAAACAAGGTTTCATATAATTATTTTTAAAGACCTGGTTTGCATACATGGTTTGACCCAGTTTAATTAGAAATCTTATTTCCAGCTCAATTTTGTTAAGCGTGGACATGCTCAGTGGCCTGAATCAGGTTTGTCTGTCATTTCCCTTCCACTGATCCAGCCACACCAGTCATCAAAATGCTCATCTTTTGCATAACTCAATTTCTGCCCACTTTCACAGTGGCTTTAATAGAAGGAGATTCTAGAGAGTTCTTTGAAAATTTCTGTTTACTTCTGTTACCAGCTCTTCCTTCTTTTTAAAAGAATTTGTTTTAGAGAAGTCAGCAATTAACACTGATGAAAAAGCTGACTGGAGTAATTTAATATTCATATGACTTATGATCCAATGAGAACATGGGTTTTATCACTAACTGGGACAGTAAATGCTGCCCACAGCCAGGGGTGGGTCCAGCTAGTGGTTTTGCCCTCACTGCACTGATATGTGAGAACATGATTTTGTGGCACGGCATCAACCTCCTACCTGCTAAAGCTTCCTCTTGTTTTCACCAAGAGAAAAAAAAAAAAGAAACTATTTTCTGCCAAACCCCAGGAGAGCTGTTGTTCTGCTTCAGCACCAGGTTTAGGGACACACCCTGTCACAGCCCGACCCCTGCACCCACGGAGGCACCTGAAGGACGTGGCTGGGACCACAAAACCTCACAGCACATCTGCAGAAATGCATGGCTGCACCCAGGGCAAACACAGGATGGGTGGGAACAACAACAAAAATTAAAAGGCAAAGCCCTCAGTGTCATCTCCTGTAGTGCAAACGCTGCTTGCTAATAAAGGGACCTTCACAAACACAGATGTCCTCCTGGGCAGGAAGGACAGGAGCCAGATGTGGCTCATCCTATCCCAGCCAGCTCCTGGAATACACCTAGAGAACTGCACAGTCATCAGCCTGCCCCACATGGGGGAAAATGCAGAGGCAGCAGCCTCCCCATTTCTCTTTCTGATCGTGCTCCCAATTCTATAAAGAGAAATCAAAATGCATCCTGCAGTCTCTGGGGACTTTTCACATCACACAGTGGCTTTTGACAGCTCAGACAACAGGGCACTGTACGATGACATTCATGCTACTTGCCTGGCAATAAAGGAAGCCAGAAAGGAAAGAAATCCCACTGCTGGCATTTGCTCACCTAATCTGAAGGAACAACCCCTCCAGAAGATCAGGCAGCATTTACACACCAGAGGATTCAAGCAGACAGGTTTCCCATTAAGAACCACAATTTACAGACCCCCCAGTGTCATCTCCAGCCCGAACTCCACTGGCACCTACAATCCCTGTCCAGCCCTGGCACGGCTCAGCATTGCCTCTAGCCCAGCAGAGGTGCCTGGAGCCTCCCAGCCACGCCTGACTGAGTTGGGCTAGAAGGAAATCTCCACACAATAAAGAATTACTCTATTTCAATATTAATAACTTTGAAAGAGAGAGGTCTGCCAGAACTCAGTAAACAATGCAGGATACAGCAACCACAAAAGCTCAGCCATCAGTATTTGATGTACTCACTATGAAATTCAAAACCCATCTGTGTGATAGACAGGGCAAGTGCCACGCAGGCTCCAGCCATCACCCAGCTCTGATCAGGCCATTTTCCTTCATTCCTGGTCAGAAAACCATGACTTTGGCAGATGAAGGAAGCCAAATGACATTATAAGGCCTGACCAGGAGCTTGCTGTGACTCTTTGAGCAGCCTCACAAATGCAGTAGGTGCTTTGCAAACATGGGCAGAAACCTGAGCATTCACACAATGTCTGTACATGCTGATTCCCCTGCAGCATGGAAATGCTGTAACTCCATCATGCAAGCCAGGGACACAGGCTATGCAAAGTCCTCCAACAGGTGGGTACTCAGAAACTAACATAATGTAAAGAAAGGAAGAGGGGAAGGTAGGAAAGGATGAGTCCCAAATACTCTCTGCTCTTTATTCTCCAACTTGTGCTATCAGAAACCTGAGCTTCCAGTCTTTGTTTTGTATCTTCCTCTACTCTAAAGAGTTCTGAGTGAATCTTTCCAAGTGTCCAAAAGAAAGTTAGTGCATCTCTCTACTCCTTCACCCTTTTTCCATTTTCAGGCCCATTTTTGGAGAGCAGGCCACCATACAGGCATCCTCTCCACACACAAGCCCTGGGAAGCTGTCCCAGCTGGGCACCAGAGATCTGCACGTGCACCCCCAGGCACCAGTGTGAGCCAGGAGCTCAGATGCCTTTGGGAAACGTCAGCCCTGCTTAGGCTGATGTGCACATGCACAAAAAGCCCAGTGTGCCCTCAGTGCACCCCATTCACTGGCTGGAACCCCTTCCACGCTGCCCAGGCCATGCCAGCCTGGGCTGGGTTCACTGGGCACCTCCAGTCCTCAATTCCCAACGTGCCTGCCTGCAAAACTTGGCCACCTTCCACTGGGAGGGACAGCCAAGCACAGCCCAGTGTCTCTGGGAACAATCCACCCTTCATCTCCCAGGGATCCCAAAGCAGCAATGGTCTGCTGCCCCCAGCCATGCACTGGTGCTGCCTGTCCTCTTCTGCAGGGTAAAACACAGGAAAGCTGCAGGACCCCACCACAGCAATTTCATTTTCAAAGCACGAGGGACAACACTGGCCCACAACTCCTAACTTTACCAACTCTGATAATAATAATAAAAGGCAATCAGATATCTACTGACATCATTTGGCTTCTGGGGGCAGAGTGTTTGCAAGGAGCCTGTTACGATAAATATTCTCTGTTAGACTGCTAAAAAACAAACATTAAAGCAAAAATATTTTTTCTAGTTCTTTCCTTTTTCCATATAACAAGACAACATCATGAACAATCTGTGTAAATAATACATTTGAGAATCCATTATCTAAGTCATATGCATATTTATTTCATGATGGTTTTGTTTCATATTTTAGTATAATTGTTCACAGGTTTAAAGCCAAGAGTAAAACAGAAGTAGACAAATCTACTGCAACAGAAATAATTAGTAAACTGGTTACTCTTTTGTTATTTTTAAATACTGGGGAAATGCCTTGCTAGAATTCAGCATACTGAATAAGAAAGATATCTACATTTTACTGAACTTGAGGAATTTTCTTTTCAGAAGGCCATCACACATTTCTCTTATGCCCTTTTCCTCTAAATGTTTCCATTTTTAACAACAGAGATACAAGAAAAAAATTGCCTTAAAAAGCTCATATCAGATGTAGCAACTGCACAGCCAGAAAACAGAATTTAGTAAATTCCAGTATTCAGTAAACACCAACAAAATGTCAGTGTTTTGCCAACTGGTCTCACTTTTGGTAGCAAACACTCCTCTCAGAATAGAAAGTCAGAATAATTCACATTAATATTCACATTTCTTTTTGTCATGCCAAATTATTTCAGTATGACTATACTTTTTTTCCCCCCAATCTATTAAACACCCTGCTGAATTTAAATGTATGTTCAAATGAAGCAAATTAAATGCAATGTTTTGACATTTCTGAAGCAAAGTTTGAAAACCAAAGCCAACTCATTTCTTGAAATTTCCCCACTCTGGTTTCTCTTGAACCCAGGTTTGGATTCAAGTGAAACTGTTTTCAAACAGTTCAGTTGTTCAGTAAGTGGCTGCTGACCAATTTTCACAAATCACCTCCATAAGCTCACTAATTCCTCCTAACCACAGTCCCACAACGCTCCACAAAAACAAAAACAAGGGCTGACTCCATTTTATCAGCTACACTCACATGAAGAGCTCCACTTCCAGCAAATTCATGGCTTTTAGCTATGATGGGAAGGGGAGGCAAGAAGAGAAGCAAAATCTCCTGAGCCACAGCTGCCCACATCAGCCCCTCTCTTACCTTTATGAAAAAGTGCATTTTTCACACACTGGGAGCTCCTAAAGGCACTGCCCCAGACCACATCCCAGCTATTACACATGAGCTAATAATATTATTTATGCAGGACACTGAAAAGGTCACAGCTGGCTACAAAGTGTGTCTTCTGCACTGCTCAGTTGTAAGATCTCAGAAGTTACTAAAATTTAATATTTTCAAGGGTAGGAAGTAGGGGATGGGGAAGAAATGGCCTTTGAGAAGGTGCTTGCAAAGTAAATCTTGGAAACCTTTCAGGAATTGCACAAGGTCAGCAGGTCACAAGGGCAGACTTATAATACACAAGGACTTTGAAAAATAAAAAGCATACCAACAGCTGAAAAATAGTTTCTTCTTCAATTTCATGAAACCAACTGATTTGCTGTGATGCTATATTAGCTGTAGCTCAGAGGTATCAAAGAAGGACTTTCAAAAAAACATACAGGCACTCTTCAGGACATGAAGGCAGACTTGGAAAGTACATTTCATAAGGAGCTATAAGAACGAATCAGAGACACAAATATAAGGTGACATGTCCTCATCAGGCTCTAAAATCCTGCAGTTCACTGTGGGAAAAGTAGTTACTAAAGCTAACCTGCCATGGGAATCAGCTCAGACATCTATAAACAACACACTAGATCTTCTGCTGTTTAAAACTCAGTAATATCCTGTCATTCATTCATTAACTGTCACAACTATGGCTTTCTGGACTGCAAATAGATAATTATGAGTTTTCCCCTGGTTCCACTGATTTATATATGGGATACAATGCAAATACATCTGAGTAGGTCAGATATTGCAAGACTCAGAGCCATGAAGCACTGGTCACTCTGATGTGTATCTGCAGCTTGTTGTGAATCTGGAGGCTCCTGAGCAGTCAGGATTACTGAAATCAATGTCACTAGTGAGGTGCTCAAAGCACAGCAAAGTGCTTGAGCAGGGAATTAAGAGCTTGAACTATTTCCTACTATGCTCATATTGCCACCAGTGCATTTTTAGCATGTTCTCTTACCTTCAAAATAGCACGACCCAGTGACAAAATCTGAAGTGTTATGCAACATGAGCTCAAAATGCCAACAGTTTAGGATGAAAATGCATTGTACTCTCCCACATGGACTTTTAGGTCTAAAACATGGAGGACCTGAAAGCGGCAGGCTTGCCAACAAATTATTTGCAAGGATTTTACTACTCTCTAATGGCTGATATGGCACATCCAATTACTGTACATTGCTCTGTTCAGTCAGAGCCTTTATTGTATGGAGGCACTCCACAGTTGAGAGGTTTTTTTCACATCCTTACTCTTCTATTTTTGATAAACTACTTTGACTCCTAAGAATCTTAATCGAGTTTCTCTGAAATATTCACTAACTAGAACCAGGACTTCACAATTTGCTAATTAATTTCGCATGTTTGATCCATTATTTTAAAATCCAGTGTTGAATATAGTTTGGCACTGCCATGCAAATAGGCAGGGAAGCCAAGATTAAAAAAAAAAAACAAACACAATGCCAAAACCCTAAAAAACCCTAGCACAAAAATGCTCCTGGCTCTGACAACTGAAATTGCACCATAAACTACCTATTATATACATATTTTTATTTTTTTTTTCAAATGTAAGAGGGGTTTTTTTGTATCCTCCAAGTTAGTAATTCACACTCTGATAGGCTGGGTTGATAGTAGGTATGTCTTGAACTCAAACTGAGATTGGAAAAGACCTCTTGGAACACATGGTCCCACCTTCTGTTATAAGCAGGAACTTGGGTCACATTAACCAAGACAGTGTCAAACAGCCTTGGATATTTCCAGCAATGGTGACTCCACAACCACTGTGAGAAACCTATCCAGTGATGACTCATTCTCATGGTACAGAATTCTTTTTCTTACATCCAAATGGAACTTTTCCTGAGCAACCCATTTGCCCTGTGCATCCCTGTACTGCACTCCTATACAAGCCAACACTGAAGCACCTGAAAAATGTGACTGGATTGCTCTCATCCTTCTTTTCCCAAGGCTGAAAAAATCCAGTTCCTTCAGCCTTTCTTTCTTCGACCCACCAACTGTTTTGGTTGCCTTCTGTTGAATCCTCTCTGGTTTTTCACTGTCTCTCTGGAGCTGAGGGAGCAAAGATGGGACACAGGATTCCAGGTGTGGCCTAACAAGAGCATGGAAAATAATCACATCTCGTGATTTGCTTGTTAGGCTCCTGCTGACACAGCCCAAGGCACGGTTTGCCCTCCTTGTATCAAGGGTACCAATTCCACACCTCTTCTGATGGGGGAGGAAAAGCACAATCATGGTGTGGAAGCATTCAGAAAGGTATAGAGACATTTATGGGAGTGTATTTAGGAGTTGCAGACAACTGAGAGAGGATGAAGAAACACACCTAGTAGTATGCAGACTTCAAGGGCCTTGTTAAAAATTGGAGGACAGAAGAAGTTAAACACCAAAATCCCAACCCAGGCCTCTCTAGTGCATTACTGATATTGCAGCACTGCATGCTTCAGTTTTCAAGGCAACCCATTCATAAGCACAACAGCATTTCAGATCTTATTACAGTGGCAGCAGCACATATTAAGTTCAGATTTACTCCTGAGAGAGATCCCTGTGGTGGGGAGCAGCAGACAATCTCCATTATTTGTTTGCATAAGCCAACCAAGGATCTGTGCAATGAGCTGCTGACTCCATCCCATGCACTGCTGGCAGTGTCTTTATACGCTGCTGCCTACTGTAATTAACCACTTCTTCATGTGGACAATTTAATCAGCCCTTCTACTGATGCCTTAATGATTTTTTCCTTTTCTTTTCATGTACCTTTTATGCATTCTCAGTACCCTTAGCATGCATACTTGCCATTCTTTAAGTCTGATATCTTGGCATAGTCCTGATTTTCTGCTAGGCCAGAAGACCAAAAACCCTAAAGGCCTCGCAGCTGGAGGCTGGAAAGCCTGAGAAACCAGGGCTCCTCTAGAACACATCCTGTAAACTGGGATTAGGCCCATCTGGGGGGAAACTTTAGAGTAGGGAGATGCCATGCTATTCATTCAAGCCTCTCACTGGCAAACTTTGTTAGAGATGCTAGTTTGCAGTGTCTGTAAAATTGTATTTGTGATCTACTGAGTGCGTGCATTTTGGCGAATTACACCCTGACAAATTGTAGCACCACAAGGATCCTCATTAAACACCAAAGCAAAAACCCTTCATCCCTTAACCATAGCTGGCTCTTTATTTCAGGACCAAGGAAAAGGTACCACTACCAAAAACCGAAATAAAGCAAACGGATATACAAACAAGCACTTTTACCAACTGCTAGTGAAACAGAGAGTAGCATTTTGTCATTTCTGCAGAGTACAACTGATTTCCTTCCTCGACTCATCAAAATCTCAGTGCCTTTGAAGACTAACAATAGCTTGAAAACTGTAACTGACCACACACGACAACAAAACAATCTGAGATTACGTGTCATTTTTAACGAGTCTGCGGCACTTTGAAGACTCCGAAATTGCATTTCAGCTACAAAAAACACAATCTTTGGAATCTTCTGACCCACCCACAATCTTCTGACCCACCCACAGAAGGGATGGTTTTAAAGTTTTCAGCTTATACACATTCTCCATCTGGATTATACTGAATGTAACTGTAATATTTCTTACATTTAATCTTCCAGGTGCTACCATTAATTAGGGTTTTCAATTCAGTCCACAGATTATAACACTCCATAACTTAAGAGTGGTCGGTGATTCTTTCCACACACTACCCAGTCTCAAAAAACCCCATGTTGCTTCCCTCCACCACTCCCAGCTCAATTACCTCAGCCAGTTATTAAGTGAAATGGAATATGAAGTACTTCAGAGATTTTCAAATTAAGATAAACTGAAACATTGTATTTATGTTTTGCTGCACTCCTGCCACTCTGCATCAACAGCAAAGTAACTCATTACTCATGTCAGCAACTGAAGCACAATTCAATGCCAAGAAGCAACTGTGTCAAAAAAAACCCCAAAACCACAGCCCCATACACTTCCTTACTCAGACCTGCTTCTTTTTTGTATCCTGAGTCTTATGTGACTGCAGGGAAATAAAAATATCAGCTATGCAGAGTCACTACAGGAAGGCAGGTCTGCTTCCACCCCTGCTAAGCCTCAGCAACAGCACTGCTGCTTCTTCATCAGCTGCATGACTGGGAAACCACATCTTCCCTCTAGACTCTCATAGTTCCAAACCAGAACACCTCTCTCAAGTTCCCTGTGCCCTCAGACTCCATTAAAGATACAACCATTTTGCACACACGGCAGCTGCAAATCTGTCTGGGTTTATCACCAGCCTCCAAGACCATGTGCCAAAAAACATCCAGCCCCTGAACTATCCAAATACACTGGACTCTCTCTCCCTAGGCTACCAAAAAATAGCAAGCCCAGGACAAGGCTAATCCACATCACCAAAAATAAGGAAGACAAAAGCCCCAGTCAGGGGTTCCCTATTTAATCACAGCTATTTCCTCTTCTGAGATCATTTTTAGGGAAGGCTTCACAGTGAAGGAACACTTTTCCAGGCTTGTTGTTGTAACTAAAGCAAGCTGTGCACTGCGTAGTGTACAGAGCTGTGTTGGGGCAAACAATGTTAATTGCTGTAGTTAATTGATTGGTGGCTCTGCTTTGATACCACAGCCACAAAGGTAATGACAGAAATCAGACTTCACTGCCTGCCTGCAGAGCAGGGCTAATTGACACCTCTGTCTTGAAGAGCACGACTGTCTGAGTTCTGAACTTCGCTCAGTCCAGGCCAAATTTAGCCATCACTGGTGTGAATTTCTGCCAGAGACCCTTTTAAGAATTTTGCAAAAGAGAAAGTAAGCACAGAGCAGAGGGAAGTCACTACAAAAGCCGTTTATGTGACCTGCGGCAGCAAAGAGACAAGAAAACAGGACAGAAGGAAGGGCCATGGAGTTTCACAGGTAGTACATTTTGCATTATGCTGAAAAGAGAGCAAGACAAACCAGGCTATTACTGGAACAATTGTCTGCCTTCTTAAATGGTGCTCATTTCTGCTTTAGGAAATACAGCTTTATCAAGAACAGCATCCTAAATTAAAGAGGCATCCAAACCTTATAGACTTGTCCATATGTCCCATTTCCAACAACCTGCACCAGTTCAAATATTCCCGCAGGGTCCTGCAAAAAGCAGAAAAAACAACATTATTTGGATTAGAGCAACCACTTCATAACAGAAACTAATTGTACACCATCGAAATGAAATATCTGAGACACATCTCCTAATGATCTGCTTTACACACTGAAGGGGAAATTGCCAAATCACAGGGTAAGAAATGCATTAATATCAAAGTTTTCAGTCAAGTTTCGTAAAACTCCATATACAAAACAACTCAGTGAGGACTGGCAGGATGGTACTGCAGCAGATACAACAAATAAATGAAGGTGTGTGAATATAACAAGAATTCAACTGCTGACCCAGCTCAGCAGTAGAATAAGGAAAAAACTCTAGGTTTCCTAAGTCTTACCATACTGAGCTAGCCTGGAGGCTGAGCTGCTGTCCCCTGCTGTGAAACACTTGGTAAGAGCAATGCAACAAAGGGAAAGACCTAAAGAGCAGAATTGAAAAAATTGCAACATAAAGCACCTGAGCCCAGTCACCTTAGTGAAGGGAAATGTATCAAACAAGGCAGACTGAGAACATTCAACTCTCCTGTTCTGCAAACATAACAAAGTGAATTTGACTGAGGTATCGAACTCTTGGCTTTGAACCCAAACTAGATTGCTGTTAATTTACATAAAAGATTAATGAGTCAGGTGATCAATGCACCATTCCACACGAGCCCACTTCTATCCTCCTGCTGTAGCACCAGTTGCTCTAACACCAACCACCACAGCAGAAGTTCTCCTGCAGCATTGCTGCAACCCCCCAGGTACGGGCAGCCCATCTTGCTGCAAGGCATGGGCAATGCTTGCTCCTGAATGACTGAGTACATTGAAAAAATCTGGTGCTTCAGTTAAAACTCACTTGAGCGATTTATTTAAAACCATTAAGAACTCAAGAGATCAGTTTCTTGGTCTCTGGCTAAGCCATTTATCACTCTGCTCATTTCTTGCCATCGTATCACTGACAGTTTTATATAAAATATTATTAACTCCATATGTCAGTTTTACCACATCTGTTTCAGCAATCTGTCACGGCAGTTGATGCCTGTTGGTACTGCTGAGAGATGTGATACGGAAAAATATTATCTCAGAAGTACAATTTCTATGCCACTGGTTGCAAAACATCCTTTTTTTAAAGGTATCAAGCTACTCTCCACTCCACTTACATGTTAATCTTTTAATGTAAGTAATTCTTTCTTCATATCTGATACGGAAATATTTACCTTGGCAAAATCCCAGTGGAAACACACAGACTTTTTTTCTGAGCAGATTCTACCTTCATTGGCACAACTGTCATGAAAAATGGCAAGAGTTTTCAGAGTGACACAGCCCAGACTTCCATAACTGAAAGTACTAATGAGTTCATTTGGTTTTAAGTTAAATGAGTTTTAATCTTAAATTTCCTCGACTGTCAACCCTACAAGACTTTTTTTTTAAAGAAACCAATGCATAAACCAGATGAAGATGACTTACTTTTGACCCATGCAGGTCAGTCTGTGTCTTTTTTTCTCTGTCTCTTATTTTAAATCAAGTCAGTAAGCCTTCTAGACTCAAACCCCAATTCCAAAAGCCCTCACTGAAAAGGAAGTCAATGGGAACACTCACACATGGACTTAAGCACAGCCACAAGAATGCCTACAAGACTGGATCTCAGTGAAGTTTTCTTTGCTTTCTTCTCATTTCCTCATTTTACGCTTTGACTAGTCTGGATATAAACAAATGCTTTACTTCAGTGGGGCCAAAGTCAGCAAATAAACCATTGCTACTGCTAAAGCAGCTGGTGGGTGGTACAAAAGCTCTGCTTCATGTGCAACCTCTGCACAGAACTGTGCTGTGGGTAGCTCATGGTCCAGGCAGTGAAACACACAGAAGCTCTCTGAGAAACTCTCCCAGTAAAGGGCTTCATGCATAATATCTACTGCACTCCATGGGCAGCACGAGCAGCACCCCAATTCCCCACCTCTCCTGCAGAAAGCAGCATTGCTGAATTAAGAAGTGCTCGCAGTGCACAGAAACCCAGAGGAACCTAAATTGCATTTTCAGCTTGGACTTTGCAATTCCCCTCTCACTTTAATGCGTGCTGTCTTCACTCGTCATCTCTAAGCTTATTTATTATACAAATAGAGTAATTTAAGTGCCTCAAAATTAACTTGTCTTTCCTCTTTCAATAAATTTCATTCTGATTTGGCCTCCTAATAGTTTGCTTCTATAGGTTTCTGACACTCTAGGAAAAACCCTAACAATTATCTAAATAAAATTAGCATTGAAGTTAATATAGTGCAAATCCTACCCTGTCCTTGCTCACAAATTGAGCATTAACATCTCAAGCCTCCACAGGTCTCAGTGCAGCCAAATACTTGGCCATCTCCTTTTAATCAGGACACCACAGTGAACCAAGCCTTGTTAAGAGTCATAAAGGATATTAATCTGGGCTGTGACTTTGGATTGCCCTTGTTTGCTTGGATATCAGCACTGCATTGTTTGTTGGCATTCTTCATGAGGGCCACCTTCTTAATTACCTTGGAGTTATGTATCATCATTGATGTAGTGCTTCCTCTCAGCTACCACTCAAGGCCATGGTCCAGCAAACCCTCCAGCAGCCAGCACCTGCCAAATTGCTGGATTCCCTTTGAAAGATGCCAAAATGCTGCCTGGCCTGAACATCCATCACTCTAAGGTTAATTACCATCACACATTGTGCCATGTGGTGGCCACCTTGGCTTCCCTCATCTGCAGCACACTCAGAAAGCAAGAGCAAGGCTGCTGACCCAGAGGCACCCAGGCCACATCCATCTCCTCTGCAAGGCAGAATGAAAAGCAACACAAGCAGCAAGAGCGTGACCAAAACGCACTCTTCACATCTCTGCAGCTGAAGAAGACACAGAAGCACAAGCTCTTCTACAGGGCCTCTGGACCTCAGCACCTAATGCAGAGTCCAGGGGCTTTTCAGCATCCGACTGCCCTGGTGAACCCAGCAACGTCAGGAAGTCACAGGTCCCTTCCTTCCAGGGAAAGGGGAGAGCCCTGGTGGACACCCGTTTGGAGGGGAGCAGGGCAGTCTCACCCAGTTTGAAAATGACCCACAATCATGGGAGGCTGGAGCACAGCACCAGGCAGCTCCTACAGACCCCAGCAACACCTCAGACATGGCAAAGGCACCTGTCTTTAAATCATTTCCACAGCTCAGCCTGACCTGCCTCCCATTTCTTACTTAGCAAAAACCCCAAACTAAGGCTGCTGATGTGCTCAAAAGTGTTTCTTCCAAAATGAGGCATTTATCCCTTCCCCTGTCGAGGCTGAAACTCAGAGTGCTCTCAGCCTTTGGAGGTTGTGAATCAGATGGTTCTGTCACAAAGCCTGCTGTCTGCTTTGCAGAATGACTCCTTTTCAAACACACCATTTTCTTATTTATTTAAGATGAGATTCATCTGCTAAAGCCCTAAAGAACAACTTCCATTATTTTGCCTTACACCCCATAGCAGAGCCAGATTAAACTTCTGCTTGCTTAGCCAGAAGCCTTTTGTCATCCTTCCTAACTTTACTGTCCCTGATGCTTTTCCTCTTTCTGCCTCCAGTCTGGAACACCCTCCTCACCATGTGAATATTGCAAAGGCTTCTCCCAGCCCTCTTTCTTTTTTCCCTGGTATTTTTAGAAGGCAGCTTGCTTTGGTTTCATTGTCTGGGGATGACTGCTTTTTGCCACAATTGAACTCTTCCCTCCTCTTCTGTCGAGAGCGCTCCACAAAAGAGCTGCCTGGGTTGGATGGGCTGCTCGGTGGTCAGCTCCTCTGTAAAAAGGCCAAGTGGAACTCGGGGGCATCACACACAGCCCTGTTACCGCTTTGTGGATGTGAAACACTGACAGCGGAACTTTTAATGTGGCAAAAGTTTGGCTTACATTTAAAACATAAGAGGGTAACAATAAAAATTCACAGCAAACCAGGTGAATGCTGACTTTTTTTACCTTAGGGGATGGGGAAGTGAGGGGGATAAAAGATCCCGAACTTCAATAACAACAAAAAGGCCACAAAAGCCAAACCCCCACGCACATATTTTCCTCCAGAAGATCCTAATTTCCCATTTGTTTCTCTCCACAGCATTCACAACACCTTTAGGGATGTCGGTAGGAATTATTCATTATCCTGGCAGGGGACGGAGCCTCCGCGGCGCAGCGCTCCCAGCCGGGCAGCGCAGCGCTCCCCCGGGACCCGCGCTCCAGCGAAGGGAGCGCGACCTCTGGAGCCCGCGGGCTGCGGGAACGGGAGAGTCCCGGGGCTGCGGGAACGGGAGAGCCCCGGGCTGCGGGAACAGGAGAGCCCCGGGCTGCGGGAACAGGAGAGCCCCGAGCTGCGGGAACAGGAGAGCCCCGGGCTGCGGGGCCGGGAGAGTCCCGGGGCTGCGGGGCCGGGAGAGTCCCGGGGCTGCGGGGCCGGGAGAGTCCCGGGGCTGCGGGGTCGGGAGAGCCCCGGAGCTGCGGGGCCGGGAGAGTCCTGGGGCTGCACCCCCGNACCACCACGGCCGTCCCACTGTCCCCGCACAGCCGCCCCGCAGCGCCGGCGCTTCTCCCAAGGCGCGGCAGAGCGGAGCCCCCTCCGACNTCCAGTCTGGAACACCCTCCTCACCATGTGAATATTGCAAAGGCTTCTCCCAGCCCTCTTTCTTTTTTCCCTGGTATTTTTAGAAGGCAGCTTGCTTTGGTTTCACTGTCTGGGGATGACTGCTTTTTGCCACAATTGAACTCTTCCCTCCTCTTCTGTCGAGAGCGCTCCACAAAAGAGCTGCCTGGGTTGGATGGGCTGCTCGGTGGTCAGCTCCTCTGTAAAAAGGCCAAGTGGAACTCGGGGGCATCACACACAGCCCTGTTACCGCTTTGTGGATGTGAAACACTGACAGCGGAACTTTTAATGTGGCAAAAAGTTTGGCTTACATTTAAAACATAAGAGGGTAACAATAAAAATTCACAGCAAACCAGGTGAATGCTGACTTTTTTTACCTTAGGGGATGGGGAAGTGAGGGGGATAAAAGATCCCGAACTTCAATAACAACAAAAAGGCCACAAAAGCCAAACCCCCACGCACATATTTTCCTCCAGAAGATCCTAATTTCCCATTTGTTTCTCTCCACAGCATTCACAACACCTTTAGGGATGTCGGTAGGAATTATTCATTATCCTGGCAGGGGACGGAGCCTCCGCGGCGCAGCGCTCCCAGCCGGGCAGCGCAGCGCTCCCCCGGGACCCGCGCTCCAGCGAAGGGAGCGCGACCTCTGGAGCCCGCGGGCTGCGGGAACGGGAGAGTCCCGGGGCTGCGGGAACGGGAGAGCCCCGGGCTGCGGGAACAGGAGAGCCCCGGGCTGCGGGAACAGGAGAGCCCCGAGCTGCGGGAACAGGAGAGCCCCGGGCTGCGGGGCCGGGAGAGTCCCGGGGCTGCGGGGCCGGGAGAGTCCCGGGGCTGCGGGGCCGGGAGAGTCCCGGGGCTGCGGGG
>VZTZ01022849.1:867801-1090329 GCA_013400955.1 Drymodes brunneopygia | reverse complement strand
CGGGGGCGGCCGCTCTCGGCCCCACGCGCGCTCCCCGTGGGGCGGGAATGGGGGGATCGCCTCCGGAATAGGGGAGTTTCCCTGCACGCACCGCCCCACGCGGGGCCGGGAAGGGCCGGGCCGAGAGCGGGGACTCCCCGGCACGGCGAGCCCCGCGCTGCCGGCCCGGCGCATGGGGCGATGCACCAGCCGCCAGCCAAACCCCTGAAACCCCCCAAAACTGCAGTGACAGCGTCCAGAGAAGAGGATTTTATACACACACAGGCTGGGACACTCCCAGCCCCTTCCCCTCGGGTGACGGGCGCTGCAAACACGAGCCCGGGGGGTGACGGATGTGGCACTCCCAGGGATGCTCCCAGGGATGCTCACAGCGATGCTCACAGCGATGCTCACGGACTCGGCTCAGCACCGCGGCCCCACGCGGAACGAGGGCACGGCCGTCCCCGCGGGACTGAGCTCGCAGCGGCCCCTCCGCCAGCCTGGCCCGAACGCAGCCCACGCTGCCCCTCACCGCCTCCTTTCCTCGGGAATTGGGACCACGGGAAGAACCCGCCGTGCAGCCGTAGTGTACCAGGCTGGAAGGACTTGAGGGTATTCTTGGGCCTCGTATTTAGAGACAATTATCAGTGGAAATGCACATTTCTGAGACGAAGTCCTTAAACATTCTCAAAGGATGTTCAGGGCTTTGTCTCCTCGCAGAGAGCAAGCAAAGGGGCCGGAATTCTCTATCAGTACTTTCACAGTTGCAGACATAAAATCAAGACAAAGTGGTCCAAGTGTCTTTGGTGCCTATTAGCTCACCAGAACGGCTGCGATGCCAGCAGCAGGGGCAGTGTTGTAATAAAGGCATTTGGCAATTTCCTTGAAAGAAGTGCTGATGTATCACTCAGCTTCAAAGTATTCTTGTACAACAGCCCACTTTGGGTACATTATCGCTAATGTGACCCTGAATTTGTGCTCTCTGCCTGCCTGCGGGCCAGCATGTGGAGGCACTGCTAAAGAGTTGAGGCCAATCACTGCATTAAAGTGTAAGTTTGTTGAAGAACTAAACATGTAATGCAGGGAATTGCAATGCAGCAGAAATCTGCACACAGCCACAGCCCAACCCCCTGCTCTCCCCTGGGCAGCATTAAGAAAATTCTGGCCCTCATGGCACCTTTGTCAAAGCTAAACCAGAGCTTTGCTCCCCATTTGAGCCTTCCTGCCTTACACAAATACATCATTAGCCTTTTTGCTTGTGTTAGTTCTCACAATCCCTATTTATCTCTTCTCCCTAACCTTCAGGCTGTCCTTTGTCTCCTGCCACTTTCCACTTCCTTCCTGCCTCCCTGGTGAGACCCGGTGTGAAACCCCTGACTGTTGTCTACCCCACACCCTCTCTCCAGCTCCATCTCCTAGATTCTTTACCGAAATTAATCCTGCCTGCTTTGCTCACCTCTGGTGAGTGCTCCAACTTGAGTATTAATTTCCAGTTGACAGAAAGCTCTACCCAAAAATGAGAAGTATAGATGTGCATAGAGGTATAACATGGCTTGTTGTATTTTTGCAGGCAGGTCTCACCATTCCTGCTATGTGCTTTTAGCACCACATTTCATTCTTCCCCCTGCACCGTGCTGGGAGTTTCTGTGGGTGCTCCAGTCCCACTCACATCACTGCAGGCAGGGCTCTGAGCAGCTCTTGCCTTGCTGCTGAGGAAGGCAGAACATCATTTTCCCATAAAGGCCTTGCAGGTCTAACAGAAGCAACAGTTACTTTTGTCATCGATATTCACAGCAGATCTGTTGAGGCTACAAATGCCACTAGGACAAAGCTACTTCACATAGTAGAACCAGATTTACAAGGCCTGAGTTCTTCACCAGGTTGCTGACTGGTTCTACAGACACAGAAATGTGCTCCAGGTGTCCCCCACAGCCTCGTGCCCTATTCCTGGCAAATCCTTCCCAAAGCCCTCACCAAGCAGGGTGCTTTTGTTCTTGCTGACCTGTGAGCAGGCTCTCCCACCTTGCTCTCCTGCATGAGGCTGTGTGGCAGAGTAAATCCCAGGAATCAAAAATTAGATGCATTAGTGCAATTGTTCATAAACCCACATTTGCCTTACCCATAATAAAAAGTGAACAGGTTACCTTAATAATAAATTCAATTTTAAAAATACCAAACAACCAAAGCATTAGAAACACAAGAGACAATTAAATGCTGTCTGTACAGCTTTCCTCTCCAACAGCCATAGTCAAAACCCTGAAGCCAAATTCGGCAACCACAGACCCGAACATAAAAACTTTTCAAATGTCTATGTGCATGCAAAGGATGTTTTGTATTGAAAGGGAAGTGTAAGAATGAAGGGGAAAGAACTTCCTTTGTTTCAGCAAAGGAAATGCCATTGTACCCCAGAAGTACTGGGCTAATTCTGAGCTCTTCTGTCATCATCCAAACACAGATTTGGGTCCACAATAATCCTACCAAGAGTAATTGCCCCTGCCAGATGTGACACTCAGTAAAGGAAGAGAGTGTTTAAAACTGAGGCTCAAATTGACATGCTGGCTTGTTTCCTCCAGCTTTGTTTGCATTGGGTCTCAGCTACAGGTGTAAAGCTGGCAGAGAAATAAACAAGAAGATAACTCATAAGAGAACAAGATTTCTGCTCTACAGGAAATAAACAGCTTCTTAAAATTGGGGCTTGGCCTGAAAAGGACAAACTGACTCTTTTCAGCACTTCTCAGTTCTCTGAACTGTAAATTCAGAAAAATTATAATTCAGACAAACTCCAACACATGATCATCTTATTGAAATAATCACCCAGATGATGCTCAGGGAAGGGACATCCCTACCACTCCCATGGCTGTGGGAACAGCCAGGCTCAGCAGCTCATGCCACATCCATGACTCCAGAGACAACCCTCTGCATATATCTCCCAGCATTTTCAGGATACAAATCCAACATGAAGTTCAGAAACTTAGGCTCCTTGCCATACAGGTAGGAGACAAATCCCTCTTCAAGCTTCTGGGTTTGCCAGCTCCCAGCTTCATGGTGGGGAGCCACCCCAGAGTGCCAGCCTTTCCCAGGACTCCTCTCTGCAGCAGCTCCCCAGCACATGCCCTGGAACACTCCCTGAGACATTTATTTTGCTGGAAGTTTTCTTCCCTTTTGTAAGGAACCTGCGTTATGCCCATGCCTGAGGCACCTGGCTGGCGCTCCAACATCAGCACCTTTCTCCCAGAATAAAAATACTTTATGGAATTCTCCGTTACTTTTGGCTTTTATATGAACTAGAATTTTTAGACATCTCCTTAGTGTTTCTTTAGGGGACAACCCTTGGCTGGCTAAGATTACACATAGAAGTCTTTATAGGCTTGTATACAGCCTGGATATATCTGGATGCTAGCTTTGTAGCAGTCACACAATGCCAGGAGTACTTTTTCATGGCCACAGAAAAGAAGAGAGTTCTTTTATCAGGTCACATCTTGGAAAATACCAGGATAACTTAGTGCAGCTGCTGCAAAAAGGTTTTGGACTGCGAAGGGAAGATTTAAATTTCAGGCCATGGACATCCACTTACATTCCAGTTCAGTTGAAAGATGCGAAAAAAATTAACTATCAACCCAATCCACTTCATATCTTCAGCATTCCTGGGACCCATCCCTACAGTGCTTGGAAATCACAGTAAAATGTCATTGTTTTCAATGTATTGTTGGATTGTGCTCTGAATATTTCTCATGCTTTCTCCTGTTTGAACTAAAGAAAATTCCCACTTCATTCCAAAAACATTTAGGCTGGGCCAGAAAGTCATATTTAAACCTGAATCTGTCTTCAGATTTTGCACTTTGCAGGGACTGCTGCATTAGAATCAAGAGACAGGGTTGCTACCTTGAGTAAACTGGAAATACCAGAAATCCAGACAAACAAACCAAAACAGTCATTTCCCGTACAGTACTCAGTAGCACATACAGTAGTTTTCAGCTCTTTAAAAATTAAATAACTTTTTTCAGTTCCTGGCAGCCGTGCTGGGTCAGTTTCACAGGATATCCAAAACGAGACCAAACAGCTTCCTTCCCAAAGGACTCCTGAGTGGACAGGCAAGCTGGAAAAAGTGCCTCTGACTACAGTAATCCCAGCCAGGATGTCCACCTCATTTCCCAAGGCTAAAACTTAAAATACAGGTCTCCCACAAAATATGCATTACTCCAAATGCCGCTCGCTGGGACTTTTGCAGGAATTTGTTTTCTTTCCAGTGGTAGCCAGAGAAGGCAGCCCATCCAGGCTGTCCCCACACAGAGCACAGGGAGCTCCAGGAGCCCTCCCCTGCAGCACTGATAACCCTCCGTGGCTGCCTGACCCTTCACAGCATTGTTTCAGCTCAGCCCTTCGGAGTTGCTCAAGGAAACAAATGCTGCCACTGGAAGTTTGCAGCTTCCCATCAGCCCAGCACACAGCCCTGCTCTCCCTGACACAGCCACACCAGCCCTTCCAGGGAGAGGAGGCCTATCCTCCTTTTGTCTTTGGACTCTGTTCCAGCACCAGTTGAATCCTCAGTGGTGATTTTGTGCAGTGCACAGGTGACTGTTTCCCTGTGTGAAAGCTGTTTCTATTACTTTATCTCTCCATGGGAATTTTTCCTACTCCGATTTTCTTTCCTTTCCTGTGTCACTGAGTATTTCACTGGGACTCTGCCTCATATCAGAATACCAGGTCAGGATCTGCCTGCTGCAATGATGACAGTGTACAAAGGCTGGCTGGCAATTTTGCAAAATAAAGAGAAGGGTAATTTCTTGAAATAAAATGGACTCTGACGTTTTGTATAACTATTGTATCTTGCTGTTGTGCAGCCATCTGCCTTGCTGTAAGCTTTTCCCTTCCCTCCCATCTTCTGCAAATTTATTTCTTCATTCAAAGTAAGAACACTTTGAAACACTTTGCAAGGAACAGTAGCTATATGTTACTAGGTCATCAGATCCCAATGGGGTTTATGAATACCGTAATGAATTTCAGCCCAACATCTGTCTGCTCTCTGAAACAGATGCAATTATGGAAAAAAATAGCTGCTGCCTCTTCACAGGCAGATCTCTCAGTAAAAAAAGAACAACAAGACAAAACACAAAGAAAACTGACAATGCACAGTTTAATAACTACCACATTAAATTTATCAGTCAAAATATCACATGGCAGACAGTCTTTTTCTGAAAGCAAGACAAGTTGTGGTAATTCTGGAGGCCAAGCAGGGGTTTTTTGACTTTAGAAAATCCTGCAGGCATGGCTTTGCCAACCAAATACTAACTCTGGATGACTCAGACCACAGTTCCCTTTTATCCAAACCACTGAAGTTTGGTGGTTAGCTAAAAAGGAACTGGTATCTGAATCACCCTTAGTTGGGAGGAATTGTCAGATTAAAGTGTTGGGCATGGGATTTTGGGGGCAGGGTGTTGGTTTGGTTTCTGTTCCCTTCTTTCCCAAAGGAAAAAAAACAAAAATCAACAACTTTAAATGTGGGGACACCTTTTTTACTCAAAAAATATTTTAAAAAAATTAACTTTATCTTATCTTTTTAACCTTCTCAATGCCATGTGTCAATCTGGGCACATTCTCAGTAAATTAAACAGATTTTTTTTCAGTCCTGTTGCAAGCCTAACCTGTGCCTCACAAAATTACACAATTTTAACCTTGCCTTAGCTACAAAAAAAGCTCAACTCATTGCTCAAGTCTTTCTTACACATCTGCATTTCCCAGGCCCTCTGCTTCTCCTTTTCTTAGAGGAGGAAAAAAAAAGGCAAAAGAGGAACTGTAATTTATAAACCTCTATCCAGCCCTCTGGAACAAAACCTGCCCTCTGTGACCTATTAAACATCTTTGGGGAAGTCTCCTCTATTCTCGCTCCAACTTCCATTTAGTTCCAAGCTGCTTTTCATCTCAGTGTTTTGCCAACTCTGACCATTCCAAACACACTTGGGTGCCCCAGTGCAGTGCCTGAGTCTTTTAAATGCTCCTCTTTTCCTCAAGGGAAATGTATTCTGTATTTGGGAGGCTGCCTAATTTGTGTGTGTGTGTGTGTCTTCTGGATGGGGAAGGCAAAGGGAAGCTCATTTAGGCATTGAGAAACAGTGTCCTCTTCCAACATTAACTAATGAATAAGTCTGTGTCTTTTCCTGCAGATCTGTGCCAGTCCTATCTAAACATTCTCTATCTTTGTATATTAATAACCTGCATGTAACCTCCAGCCAAGTTTCACTTGTGCCTGTAACACCATTCTCAGCCTGGAAAGAGGCAGCACAGCTCTTGTGGGGGTCTGACAGCCTCTCTCTGCACTTCACAGAGTTTTGGGCAGAGCACTGAGGAGGTGCACTCGCCTTGATGTTGCTGCTACACAGTGCAGCAGTCAGCTGAGGCTGTAAACATTTTAAAAATTAAACCTGACAAGTTGTTTAGTGGTTTGGGAAGAATGGGAAGGCTCTGTACATCTGCCAGTCATTCACTGATATTTAGTCATGGAAGTTTTGTGGGAAAGAAATGTGTTTGCACAGGTCTGAGACTGGGTGTATTCACTGTTTTTATTGATAACCTGGAAACAACTGCTGAATAAACCCACTGAAGCAACACCCACCTGAGCAGCAGCTGTTGCCAGGTCCTGTGCAAGCCCAGCCTGCACTCAGTGGGGTGAAAACACAAACCCTCCTCCCAGTGCCTGGACACTGCCCTTAGCCCAGAGACACAAACTGTGCCAAATCTGTGGGAGCACCTCAGTGCAATACTGTAGGACAAGGGCTGAAGGGATCAGCTGCACAGGCAAGGAAAGACAAGGGAAGGGACTTCCCCTCCAGCACTGCTCTGCTGAGGCAGCAGCTCCAGCATCTTTCTAGTAAAGCACAGAGCAGAAATGAAGACTTGGATTCAGTGAAAGGAGGGGGCACAAGAATTAATACTGAAGAAAAAATGGCTTAATGTGCCCTTTTGGAATAGCTAAAGCTCTAACCTTATTAAGAAGAGAAATGACTTTCTTATTTTCTCCTAAGGAGAAAATAGTGGCATTTTAATCATGAGACATAATGAGAGCCAGTAGCTGGAGCAGAAAGCAAACAATAAAAACAATAAACCCCCCCAAAACTAAAAAAACTTCAACAAAGTAGAAACAAAGGCACCACATGTTCACAGATCTCCTGGTTTCCATTTCTCATGGGTCTCTCACTTTCTGGTTCCTAGGGTGTGAAGGAGTGCTCAGACCCCCCCAAACCAGAGCTGCTTTCAGCAGCCTCTCAGACAGCTTCACTAGTCCAAAGTTACTGGGGGCCAGAAGTCCTGGCCACAGCAGCCTCTGTGCCACCCAGAAGAGCTGTCCCCTCTGCAGGGCTGGTGGCTGCTGTGCAGGAGCCAAGCCACAGCCAGGCCCTGAACTGCCACCCTGGAGCACACTTGGGCTTCGCCTTCCAGCAGGGAGATCTGGGGATTTAAAGCAGCTTCCCTTTTCACAGCAGCTTAAGTTCTTTAAGGAGTTTAGCTGCATAAGCCAATTAAACATCTTTAAGTCCTTGAGCTCTCCTACCTTCCCCGAGCAGTTTGCATGCTTACATGGCTTTACAGGCTGAAAGCTGATTTCATCTAGCCAGGACCTGAGCATCTTGTGGGGCCACAGGCCAAGCAATCCCAGGCGGAGTCGGCAGGTCTGGAATCCTCTCCAGACCAGACCCAGAGTGCTGCACTTGACCCTGAGAGCAAATCCTCAGAGGTTTGGAAAAGGCCAACTTCCCCTTTATTCCTTTGCTTTCCAGAAGCCCCAGCTCTAGGTTATCAAGTGATGGCTGGCCCATGCACTCATAAACTTTACACACTGAGAGAGGAGTAAACCAGTGATTATCCCCATTTACACATCCACTGTGGAAGTGTAGGCAGACAAAACTGCTGTCACCCCCTCTGGTCCCATCCCAGTGCCTCACCTCTCCTTCCTGACTTCTCCCTTTGGATCAGTTAGCACTACAAGGAGGAGAACAGCAATACAGTCATTTGATATTTGAATATGAAAGCTTAAAACTAAGTCTCTGAAGTACTGTTCTAGGATTTTTTTCTTAGGGTTTCTTTCTGTTTGTTTTTAAATGGACAAATCAGCAACATCTCAAAAGCCAGAAAACCACAACATAAAATTTTATGAGAAGCTATCACCAGCCCCCTTTGTTTCCTGTAAGACATATCCTGCATAGCTAGATGTATACTTATAAAGCATATAGATTTACATTATATATACATTTAAAACATCATTGTGTATCTCCTAAATGTTCTTTTTAAGTCAGTTAATAACCATATGTCATTATGTTTTCAGAATAAGAATACAGTTTTAACTACTTCAAAGACAAACCAACATGCTGCAGTAAAAATGTAACAATTCTGTAAACAGTTGTGGATTAACATCAGTGACCACTGAATCTTCTCTGTGATTAAAAATCCCCACCAGCTGCCCAATCTGCTTTTGTCAGTGAACTTGCTGTCATTTTACAGCAATAAATATACAGTTTGCCCACATACTTGAGGTCAGTCATGCTTATGCCTGGAAAGGACCATTTACATGAGTGTTCTGTGGAGGGCAAACCTACAGCTCTGGAGCTGCTCAAGGTCACCATCTCTGATTCTTCTAAACCAGTGACAAATGATCCCAGACAGCTCTGTCTGCCCAGCACCCAGGTTGTGCCCTCTCCATCAGGCTCACCCAAGAAGGATGTGACCCTGAGGTGCAGCCCCTGGGCCCTGAAGCAGATGTGGGGTGCTGGAATGGGCTTTCCAAGATGAGCCCTGTCCCAGGAAAGCACTTTGTGCCACTCATGACCTGAACCCAGCTCAGCAATGCCTTTGTGCCACTTGGAGACCTGCAGCTGTCACTGGCAATTTGCAGCACAGCTCTGCTGCAGCACACAGGAGTGATGCCCTCCACCATGGTCATCACACTTCCTCCAGAGCTTTCCACCCCCCAGGTTCAGGGCACCCTGGCTGTGACTCGGTGGTTTTTGGGTGGTTTTAGCTACCCCAGCACTGCTCCCCTTGGCTGAGCCATTTGGGACTCTGGGGGGGCTGTACCCCCAGCCTGGCTGGGCTGTGCCTTCCCTGGTGTGGATTAACACCCATGTGCTCAGCACCTTCTCCTCTTCAATCTGTTCTCTCACACCAGGATGCTCAGGCTGGCTGTGAACAGACACACACACTCACTGAGGGTGCTCACACCCCTCCTCTCAGCCACATGCTTTGTACCATCTCTTGTTTGAAGCAGCAGTACCACTTCCATTTTTTTCCTACGTTTTTTTTTCCTTTGATCAATATAAAAATTTTTTAAAAACCTTCAGAAAAATAAAAACAACCAGAAAACTTTCAGTTTAACCCTGCAATACACGAACATTTTTGTTCTTTTTGCTGGATTTAGGTCACCCCACAGAGATCAATTGTTTTCTTTCTTGTCCAGGCATGTCCTCCTGCTCAGGCTGATAATTTGCTTTACTTGTGTGTGGCTGTATGGGTTTGGGTTTTCCCTTGACATTCCTGTGAACAGTGTAGCAAAGGTTGGTAGTGTTTATCCTCATTCCCCTTCTCCTTTTTGCTTATTTTGATTATTCTCCCATACCAATGCTGGCTGTTTCTCCAGTCATATTAACCACCTTTGTGGCCACCTCCAATTTTCCAGTGCATATGCTGGCATTAAATTGCTTGTTATCCTGTCCTAATTTCCATGTTACAACTGCTCAGAGGATAATAAAAATTTATCTATTTTTTTTTCTCTTTGCCTTTGTATTGTTTATTGTTCATCTGTACTGGGAGAGCCTGTGACTCCTTTCATGACTATTATTTTTTCCACATGTCCAAGCTCAAACTGAGAATAAGAAAGCTTCCAGGGCTGATCCTTCCTTGGCCAGCATTTCTACTGCATTTTTATTTTTAACCTTTTGAGAGCATTTTCTGCAGTTTTGCCTTCCCAGCTCTCAGATGGGAACCTGGGGGTGGCAGGGGGGGCTCCCAGGGGCCACTCTGGGGTCACTCTGCAGCCAGATGTGCTGAGGCTCTTTGCAGAGACACAAGCTAAGAGAAAGGTAAGTGAGACCTGGTTGCCCTTAAGGTCAGGAGGGACAATTCTGGCCCCTGTGACTTTTGTGGTCTTTTACAGCACAGCTGACTCTGGGAAGATCTGGCTGGTTTGAGTGGGAAGCTCACTTCTTAAAATTTGGTGCAGTGCTTGACGTCCTACCCATGTAAAACTGGGGGAGGGGTTTTGTATTGCAGCTGGCAAACTGAGAATACTGCTGGTAACTCCCCTCCATGTTAGAGGGAATCACAGGTTCTGCCAAGCCACATCACATTAACTAATCTAGTTACAAAAACACAGACACTGTAACTCACAGGTCTTTTTTTTGTCCTCGATAGAGACCACTGGACCAACTGAAGCCCAGTTGAAGCTCAGAGTTATTACAGTCTCCCTTTTAAGCCACCCAGATTAATGGAACAAATTCTCATTCAGAGAAATCAGGTACAGATCCCTAGTGACCACACTGATTTGACTCTGGCTTTTGAGCAGTATAAATTACAGCAGAATATCATTATTAATTTCAGCTGTCCCCTGTCCTGGCAAATTATCATTCATCTCCCCAAATGGGTATCTCAGCTGGAGACCTTTATTTTATCATCTTAGTGGAAAAAATCTGCACTGTTTCCTCCCTCCAAATTAGCAGTCTATGATTTCCCTGGGGAAGTCTTTCTTAGATGCAGTGCTGATTAGTGCTTGACTAACAGGCACCAGCACATTTTTTACCTTCCAACACATACCTGAAATCCCTCACCAGGTCCATGGCTGCCTGCTCAGGATTTAGTCACTTCCTCCACAGCCTGTTGGGAAGACAGCAGAGTTAAAGAAATGCTCAGTTCTAACAAAACTTATTGTTGGTGTCTCACTGCTCACATGGACACTGAACTAATTTCATTCCATAAGGAGAACACCCAGGCTGAGGCCAGGGGCTGATCGTTAAAGACTGATTTCTTGATGTTACCTGGTGAGCTTCTGAATCAACCAAGTATCACAAAATGTAATTTCTAAATCTCACAGTCAGCCTCACTGCCCAAGTGCTGCATTTCAAGTTGCCCACGAGGAACTTTTCCCTTCCCAGAGCCAGGGAATTGCTCATGTGGCATTAGTGAAACATGAAAATGTTTTGTCAGGGAAATGGTGTCAGTGCAGGGCGGTTGAGGGGATCAGCAGGGACACCCCAGCACAGGCAAACCTGGGGAGAAGCACAGGGGGCTGGGCCAGGGGAGGTCAGCCCCGGGGAAAGTCTCATGCCCAGTGGTGCCAGGCAAAGCCATGTGGACACACTGGGGCTGATGATTATGTGAGGTTGTTCTGCTTCAGCTGCTTTGTGAAAACACTGCTTCCACACCACAGGTTTGAAGTACTATTAAAGAAGGTAAAAACTTGCTGCAAGTTAAACTGGCCCTGGCTAGGAGACCTGGTGATACTCCAGCCACTCTTACATTGCAGCTTTGCCTCCAGTGCTATTCCTGTGGCTTTTTGCTGGCTTAGGGGGAGTGAGTATTGGAAATCAAGACTCCTTCATGAGGTATATTGAAATGCAGTTGCATCTTCTTCTGTGGAAGGGACAGTGACAGCTCCCTCTGCCCTGGATGCTGGCCCCAAACGGGCATCCCTGTGCCACCCCTCACACACTGTGTCCTTCTGCCCACTCCCACCTCAACTTCTGCCACTGCCCTGTAAAAACCACTGCACTTTCCCTGGCTCTCTTGGAGAGAATTTGTGCTTCACAGTCTTACTATAAAATAACAAGAATCAGGCTTTAAAATCAGGAAGTTTCTCTAAGCAACTTCTGTGTTTTTGCTATAATCACTCCATATGCTCCTCTGACAATTTCCATGANAAAAAAAGAGAAAAGAAAGAAAAGACAACTCCCATCATCCCTCAAGTCTCAGAAGAGCTCTCCACACAGTAAAGGAGAAGCAGATGCTGCCAGCTCTCTATCTGGATCTCTTCTTACACATGTTTAACCCTCAGGGTACAGTGGATGCTGAGAATTACTCTTTCGTAACATTTGTCTGGCTGCCAGAAAGGAAAAATGATTAGCAGCTCAAAGGTTACATTGCTGTATTTTGCAAGAGAAGCCCTTGTCATGGGCTGCCTCTGTTTTGCTGACTGTGGACATGAGCTGTGATGCTCAGCTGCCCACAGGGGCTCTTTGCCCATTGGGCTGTGCTGCCCCAGCTCTCTGTCCCACCCCAGTGCTTGTGCTGCCAGGTGGGAGATCTGCACTGCTGGGCCTGTTTATCCTCCTTTCCTCCCATGGGCAGCAGCACCCAGACTTCACAAGTGGTACCCAGACCTTGCAAGTGGTGCCCAAGACCTAATGTCTCATCTCCCACCCAATCTGGATGACTGTGACCAGCTTTATGTGGCACATAAAACACCTCCTGCTCTGTGCAATGCTATTCCCACACCCTCTCCCTAGACTTCAACATGTTAAAAGCAAGTAAGATTATGAGTTTTTAAGATATAGTTAATGGTTTAAGAAAGGGATTTAAAACAAATTGCCAAATTAATGACTATTGTTATTGTTTCCTTTATTAGCCTCTTATTAGCCTGTTTCCTGAGGGCAGAGCTCTTTGGATAGGATTTACCTCTCTTCAGACCCTGAGGAGCTCAGAAATTTGGTATAAATAGCTTTAGAAACCTTTCTGTGGTTTTTAGAGCAGGCTGCAATGATCACAAGGTGCTGCTGCCACTGTGTCCAAGCAGAACCCGTGCCTGACACATCCCCACCAGCACGGGCAGGTCTGCTGGGCAGGGGTGCTGGGCTCATCCCCTCATGCATCAGCTCCTGCCCTCTCTGCCCTCAGCTGCTGTTCTGTAGCATCTCTTGGACACACTCACCCAGCCTGGCTGCTTCTGCCATGTCACCCTTCTCACTGAGCACTCGTGCTTGTATTTCACAGCTGGGGATTCTGCCAAGGACAAGCCAGGTCGAGCAAGTTCATGAACATCCTCCTTTGTCTTGCTGTCTCAGGTTGCTCACTTTTGCTCCACAATAAAAGTGCTTTGAATTATCTGTGCACTAACCTGTACCTACACCTGCTTTGGTCTGGGCAGTTTGTGCAGAGCATAACTGAAATTTCTGGCCCTGGGTTGAAGCTTTCCTTGCAGATTGTCACTGTCACATCACAGATGCTTCTTCTGCTCATTATATTGATGGGTGAAAGCAATGAAGTTTGAACTTTGTTCAAATTTTCCCTGAGTCAGAGTCAGAGCTCTAATATGGGATCAGGCTGATTGTTAGGTACAAATTATGTGTCAGTTCAGTGTTTTCCCCCGCTGTCTCCTCTTGCCAATAATTTGCTACAGTGCACAGAATTCCTGTCATCCCGTCAGCCTGTGTCCTTCCAAAGTCACTTCAGTGCCCATGATCAGCTTCTTTCTTTCCCCCTCTCTGCAATGATCCCACCCAGCAGCATCAGGATTCTCTCTGGGAGAGCTCTGCCAGAGCCCCAAAACAGCCCCACTGTGACCCCTTGGGGCACACCCTGAGGCTGCTCACACAGGCTGGAACAAACTTTTCTGCTGGTCGAGATGATGTGGCCACAGAGCCAGGATGAGGCAATTTGCCCTGGAGTTACCAGTCCAGTCCAGGGAATATTATCTACTGCTCAGAACTCCAGACTGGGAGACTGTGAGCACAGCCTTTGGTTTTTGGTAGGATCTTGGTTAAAATGGTTCTAAACCCTATTTTTCATTTGCTAAAGGGTGGATGAAAATATTTTCCCAGAGGAGGTAGGTGTTAGATTGATTGTTTCATGATCACAAAGCCTTTGATATCCTCTCATCAAAGAGTTGTTAAGGGTTTGAAAGGTTGTTATAATCTGTGGAAGAGATGTTAATTCTCTGTGTGCAGCCTATACAGAGCATGGAGTCTCTAATGTTATTTGGGGACTGAGTATTAAATGCTCCCTTTAAGATGCTGACAGAAGTTACCTTTCAGCCTCACACACGAGCTGATTAGAGCAGAGTGTGCTTTGAAAGCTTCTTCACTTCTCATTAGATCCTCTCTTCTTGAGTCACCTCTTAAGAGGCTAATTTACATTAAGTCTGGGCCACGTTAGGGTCTGGATTTCTCATGAAAATACATCTTGGTAGCAAAAGCAAAAGCCCTTGTGCTCTCTGCATAAGAATCACTAATTCTCTCCTCCACATCATAAATCCCAAGGCATGCTCTGAATCCCAAATAAGTTTGATTTAGAAAGAAATTAGGTGCACGTTCTTCCTCTGACAATTTTCATTCCCACCTTGGCTTGACTGTATTTCTCCTTTAGAAGAGGGCACCAGAGATTTGCAAATCCCTCTGTCCCTCTGACCTGGTGCTCTTCTCCAGCCAAATACCTGAGCCCACCTTGCCCTGCTGAGCAGGGTGGGTACCCCACTGCCCTCACATTCAGCCCTGTTGCTCCCCCAGCTCTGACAGGTCCAGCAGTGGTTGTTGGTGCTCCCACTCCAGCAAACCACTTTGAATATCCACAGTGGATACTCACAGCCAGGAAAACATTCACCACCCACTGCTGTGAACAAAGGGATTACTTCACAGTCTTAGAAATTGCAAAACTCATCTAATATAAAATACATTGTTCTGCTTTTGTGTTTGTCCTGAAGAGAAAAAAGCCCTTAAAACCTTGTAAAGCCAATTACACTCTATCAAAAAGAATTAGAGGAGTTTATAGAACACCTACCGTGAGATTCTGGCTCAGCTTGACAAACTGTATTTTTATTATTATTATTATTTATTTGCTTTACTGCTTTGTCTGTAGCTATACAATAACATTGCAAAGAAGAGAAAATGCTGACAGGTCATGTTCTGCTTCTATTGGCAGTGCTGGTGTTTTATATTTATAAGACAAATATCCTGGCAAAGCTTGGTAACTTTTACTTAATGTTTCCTTTTTTTTAGACATTGTTTTATACCTCTTTGGAGCAGCCTTATTAACCTCTGAATTTCTCTGTGGCACTGAAATGATTGAAAGGTTTCTTGTGGTAAGCCCTGCAAAGCTGTCCTTCCCTTAGCACCACAAACAGGCAGGTCCTTTCTTTAGGGAAGCAAAATATATTTCAGAACACTGTTCTTTGTGTTTGCAAGAATGCATCATGCCATTACTTTCAATTTTCAAATCCTGCTTGCTTCCTATTACAAAATATTCCAAAATGTCATATTTTTAACATTTGCTGGGCTAACTACTGCTAAATTGGAACTCTTTCAATCAATGTTATTTATTAAATTTCAAAACCTTAAATACTCCCAAGAGAGTAGAGGAAGGCATATTTCTCTACTTTTTATTATTTTATTAACAAATAGAACAATATTGATTATGTTAAATCAATATTATTGTACTGTTCATGTACCCATTTTCCTTTGAGCCTGAGCAAGGAAACACTTCTGGCATTACATGCAAGTTGAAAACCTGTGGGACTGCAGAAAGTGTGAGGTTTTACATTGTGGGGAATTTCCCATACATAAAGAAACAGTTTTTTTCTTTTTTTCCTTTTTTTTTCCTGTGCATGAAATCAAGAAATTCCCATCCAACCACAAAATTGAAAATTTAATTTTAAAATTATCAAGACAAGGGTTCTGAAGCAAGTGGGCTGGCAAGAAATGACATCTTTGTGGGGAACTTTGCACAGCATCCACTGAAGAGTGGATAAATGTGGTGCATTCATACAAGAGCAGTTATTCCCCTTTAGTCACTCAGTGTTTCTGCCTGGAAAAACCCTTGGACTCTGACTGCTGTCTTCTTCCTCTCCCTTCTTCACATCCTCCACTTTTTCTTAGAGTCCCAGAAGCTCTGCAGGCCCAGCATGAACCTCAAAGGGTGCCCAAGACAGGATGCACAAGACTCTGCAGGGGTGTGGAGCTGTCCTGCAGACAGGATTTCTAACCAGGCCATCCCATGGGATGAGCTGCCAGCTGCCCCAGGGGGACACAATGCAAACCCCACTGCTCCCCTGTCCCTGGGGGCTCCCAGGGTGGTGGCACTGCCAGGCTGGTGGGCACTGAAGGCTTTCCCTCCTGTGAGCCCTGACAGCTCCTCTCACCCCTGCTCAGAGACAGACACTGGGAAAGCTGCTTGAAGCTCTCCCTAAGGGCTCCCTAAGTTTAAAGACTGCTGATTGCTGGGATTTCTGGCACTGAACTGCCCTTCCAGGCCCCTGCTCAGCAAACCCTTTCTCACTGAATTAAAGGGAATTTAAGTATGCGCTTGTCCATTTCAATGAACAGAGACAGCCTGTTGAATCAAAGGAACTACTGAGAGCAGAGGCCCTTAAAAATAATAATTTTTTTTCCTCTAGAAGTATCTGTTATTTATTCCCAAGTTCTTATCTTGTTTATAACAAAGAATGAACAAAATTCCTTTCCCAAGGCTGGATGGTCCTGGAGCATATCCACACCAAACAGGGACAAAAATAAGCTTGATTTTAGACAGAATAAATAAGCAAATGCTTAGTCTTCTATCTAGCTTCTTGCCTTCTATCTCTCTCTTGTTTTTGTATTCCTCTGTATTTCAGTATAGCAAGCATAAGGTATTATGGCCTTATCCAAAGACTGCTGGACTTGATGGAACTCATTCTGTTGTCTTGAATGGGTTTTGGAGCAGATGTGGTGGCAGGGTATGGCAATATTTTTATGGAGGCTTCTCATCTACTGTCTAGAAAAAACAATATTATTAAAATACCAGCCCAGCACAGAGCCCCCAAGAACTGTCAATATTCACTGTGTTACTGGACAGGCTTCCAACCTTTGGCTCATTTTACAGGCAAACTTTAAACCACAATTGCCTCTGGAGCACATCACACACACAAACAGCAGCTTCTCAGTATAGCAAGCATACACCTTTAAGATGAACGTGCCCCAAAGCAGAAGTCCCCATGGTTGCAATGAGGATCTTTGTGCTGGTGATTTTTGTCACTGGGCAAGGCACAGCCTGACAAGCTGGGGGTGCAGGGGCTGCAGAGTCAGGGTGGTGTCCTGACCTCTCCCCTGGTAAATCCAGCTGATAAAGCCACCATGGCTTTGGTGAGACAGGGGAACACAAAATGCCCATAGGCCCTTCTATTTCAGCCAATGAATTTCACAAGAATGAGCTGGGACATTTTTGCCCCTGAGGCCCTGCCCCAGCTGTCACTGGTGGCACAAGGGACCCCACTGGAGAGCTGCTGTGGAGGTGATTCCCACAGTGGGACAAGCTCATGGCTCCTGTGCCACCCAAGTCCCACGGATGGATGCATTTCACTGTTTGACAGTGATTTCCAGACCCTTAAGTGCTGCCTATGGAAACACTTGGCCTCTTGCATGTCACAGAGGGGCTCAAGCATGTCCAGAGAAGGACAACAGAGCTGGGGAAGGGTCTGGAGCACAAGTCTGATGAGGAGCAGCTGAAGGAGCTGGGGGGGCTCAGCATGGAGAAAAGGAGGCTCAGAGGGGACCTTCTCACTCTCTACAACTCCATGAAAGGAGGGTGCAGCCAGGTGTGGCTCAGTCTCTTCTCCCAAGTAAAAAGCAACAGGACACAAAGAAATGACCTCAAGTTGTGCCACGGGAGGCTTAGATTGGATTAGGAAAAATTTATTCACGGAAAGGGTTGTCAAGCACTGGCACAGGCTGCCCAGGCAAGTGGTGGAGTGCCCATCCCTGGAGGTAAAATAAAAAACATGTGGCTGTGGCACTTGGGGACATGGGTCAGTGGTGGGCTTGGCAGAGCTGGGTTAATGGTTGGAGTCGATAATTTTAGAGATCTTTCCCAACCCAAACAATTCTATGGTTCTGTACTGCTGTCACACAAAACTGAGACAACAAGAGGCCCCCCGAGCTCAGGTCCCACCCCCACACTAGAAGCAGAGGGGTACAGGCAGGTCTGATTCATGGATATATTGTCAGAGTACTCAATATACACTCAGAATCTTAAAGCAGATTGTGACTTGGCATCTATAACTAAAAGATATCGATACACAGACACTCAGTGTGCTTTTGCAAAATGACTGAAAACCTGTTCTTTTCATGTTTCCTCAATACAAACATGACTGCATTTTGCTTCAGAGTAACTACTGCTCTGAGACATATCATCATTGGGTAAATGAATTTGGTACCATATTAAATCCTGGTAAATAAAAGAAGCAGACCAATCTGCAAATGTTTTTTTCTTTTCTTTTCTTTTTCTTTTTTTTTTTGAATTTGCATGCTTAATACAGAACTAGCAGGTTTAAAATCTCACTGAACATTCTATGTGAATGGATCAGATTCTAGAGTAATGTGGGAAGGAAAATACTGAAAAGTACAGCTTTTCATTTAAACATATGCAGCTCTTTCCATGCAGGGTTTTCATTTAGGGTTTTTTCTGCTTTTTCTTTAAACTTACACTTTGCATTAAAGAACATAGCCAGTGTAAACACAGTCTGTAACACTTATAAAACAGTGCAAATTTTGTAAATTTTTGGGAGGAGGTTGAAATACATATATTTATAATGGAGGTAAAATCGCTTTCTTTCTCAGTAGAAAAATACGTCTATTAAACACCTATGTTTGGAATTTAACCTCACAAAAGAGCAAGTTATAGTTCTATACTGTGTAATAAATTAATATCTTTTCTAGATTTCCATTTTCAGTGTTAGTGTCAAATGCATAATAATATCAGAAAAAAAGGAGAGAAACATGTATTATTTAGAACATAATGAAAAATCTTACAGACAATAACTGGTGAAGGAGGGCACAGAATAAAGAACTGGGGAAAGAAGCAATGGAAAAATACTGACCTCTATGAATTATTGCACATTTGAGATAATTTTCATGGCCTTTGGGCCAATTCTGGATACTTTTAAGTCTTAGGTCAGTGTTTGTTTCCATTTGACTGTAGGGTACAATTTAGGAACCACTGCAAAACGTCAAGGATTTACTGAACTTGTTTGCTGATGAAACCACAGGCAGCTGAGTGCAGAGTGCTGACTTTTATTCATGCAATCAAGGAGAACAATGGTAAAGACACACTGAAGCACAGGCAGGGTCGCCTGCCATAAAAATATTTTTGGGAACTTGCTCCAGCAGATCTTACTGAGACAAAATTCTCACGTCTGCTGTGTTTTCATCAAAGCCATGCCAAAAACTGCAAAACTGGCTTTTGCCTTCATTATTGAGAGCTTTTTTCCTTTAATACAGTTGTGTCCACAGCCTGACTGTGCAACCCTTAACCAGCTGAGTGTGCAAATCTCCATGAGACACTGTGGTACTCACTGAGCAGCAGTGCCTGATGCTGAGCACCCCTGTAACAATTCCCATCCACCAGCAGCAGGAATGCCACTCATGAGAGCTAAATGGCAGCATCCTGTTTGACTGATGGGATCACTCACACAAGTGTGAAATGTAAAACCTTACCAGTTGCTTAAAAATATCTTTTTTCACTAGTTGCACAGACAGCAGAAATATTCCTGCTTCTGCCATATTTAAAAGGTACATAAATTGGCAGGTAGATAAACAAGAGAGAAAATTGTTTCAGGTGATTATCACTGCAACAGAAGTCAGACTTACTAGTAAACCTGAATAATTTAGCACTTAATATCTGAATATTGCTGTAGTACTTCTTTTCTATTGCTGATGTTCTCACAAAAAAAGGTTAATTTCAAATTGTAGCTACTGGTTTTGGAAAAAAAATACTACATAAAATCACTACAAATCTTAGATCTTAAGAAATTTCAGATTAATGAATTGGCCAATAGACAGCTAAATTTATACTTAAACTGTTTGGAAAAAGTCATTAAAAATCTGCAAAAAATTGTGAAATAATCTATACTTGACAGAAAAATTGTTTAAAATCCTTCTAAACATCTTCCAATATTCTAGTAAGTTGTTTAATAAAACCACATTGCTAACCATTGACTAGAAATACAACATGCCTCAATAATAAAATGAAGAAATGCTGATGGGAGCGGGTGATTTATTTTGTAGTAACTGTTACTATGCACTTTATTGATAAAGCTTCATCTGCATTGTTTCAGCTGGGCATCTGCTAAGAAGTATTTGCAAGACAATATTACCAGGAAGGTTTCCTCCTCCTTCCTTTTCAGGATGATTCATCCCCTGTGGTCTATGCAGGAGATAATAATTTTTGTAGCATGATTAGAATTTCAAACTGTACTGTAGTCTCCATGAAAAACCCAACAACTTCTGTGTACTTCAAACACTGTTACTTAAATATGTATGGATGCTGGAGATCTTATACAGTGACCTGTTATCCATCCCAGATTGTAAACCTACTGTAAAGTGACGGGATGCGTTTTTCCTCTCCCCCCTCCTTTTTCTAAAGAAGCAATAAAACTGTACATTAAAAGACAGGAAGGACATTACTGAGTTACAAAAGAATGCCCCCTTCGTCAATAATTTGTAAATGTAAACAAAAAAGTTCAAGTAGAAAAGCAAACGAGTGTGCTGCTGCTCCGAGTTGGTTTCTCACCCCTTGCAGACAGGGCAAAGTTCTCTACAGACGTGTCTCCATGGGGGCCATGAAGCATCTCTAAAGAGCCCTGATGTCCCCTACCAGATGTCACTGGTGAAGCTGAGCTCCTTGGCCGACAAAGGCAGCAAGGGGTTGTTCCTGTGCAGCTCCTGGGGGTCCTTGACGGCGTTGCTGAGAGGTAGCTGCCCGTTGAGCAGGGCCAGGGGGATGTTACAGTACGTGTGGTGGTTGCTGATGGAGGCCACGGGCAGCGTGGCCGCGGACACGTCGCACTCGTAGCCCCGGCAGAAGTGCCGCATGTGCACGGCGTCCGCCTGCTGGAAATCGCGCAAATCCGCCCGCGACTCCACCAGCGTGGCAGAGGTGCCCGTCACCGCCAGAGAGGGCACAGTCTGCAGGTCTCCAAAGAGGCCCTGCTCTGCAGAATCCAGGACCTGATGCCGAGACACCACCTCCTTTTTCTTCCCTGGCATTTCAAAGACCAGGCGCTTCCAAAACTTAGAATTCAGTTTGCTGCTTTTTGGTCCTTTCCACTTGACCACTGAGAGGAGTTTGATGGTGTGCTTTAATGATTCCACTTCGTGATAATTCACCTTCCCTTTTAATTCAGTACACTCAATCAAAATAACTTTGATTTCTCCACTGACTAGCATGTTATGGAGTCTGTTTTCCATCTCAAAAATACTCCATCCTCTCCTGAGAACATAGTCTGGAGTTAACACGATAATGAGTCTTCTGCTTTGCTCAACACATCTTGTGAGATCTTCAATGTAGGCTACAAATTATAGAAAGAGAGAAAGAGTAAAGAATAAAGAAGTCTATTGTATTAAAACATCAGGCTTGCAATCAAGTATAACAAAATCCTACATTTTACTGATCCACACTATTTAAAACAATGGGTATTTCAATATACTCCAACAGAAATAGGATTGTGTATCACAAAATATTTCTATTTATGGAGTACACATAGGAAACTCCTTAATAACACCCTCCATCCTTTGCTGTTTTTCCCTGTTCATTGCAGCAGAATGACATTTACATAACACCCGTGCTGTGTAGGTGCATTAATGAACAAAAACACACAGTTCACTTAGTGAAAAAAATATAGGCCAAGATCAATGTAATGTTTGTGTAAATTCTAACATTAACATTGTTAATGTGCTGAGGGAAGCAGTTCCCGTGTTCCAGGTGCAAAGACATGAGGGTGCTGCAGGGTGTATCAACCATAACTTGCAAAAGTTCAAAAAGAAATGAGCCCTCATCACATGCAGAACTTGTGCTATTGCATAGAAGCATCATTTTCTTCTTCAGGAATTGACCACAAAAGCATGAGAACATTCTTTGTGGCCCAGTGGTCTGTTTTAATATCACAAACCTGTGCTTCTATGTACCCCACGGTATTAACAGAGACTTCACAAGTGACAGGAACAAATGGAAAATTTAAACATATTGGAAGTATTTATTTGTTGAGACATCAGTGACAAAGAAAATAGTAGAATTCTTTTATTCATGCATGCCAAGTAGTTGCAAACGATCAGAGTAAGCAGAAATGCCAGCCCCATCAGCAGCTCCATGATGCCAGTTTATAGAACTTCAAAATACTTGTGAAGTTGGACTTGGATCCCTGAGTTTTACTTATCCCAGGGATGGTAGGGAAGAGAAGCCAAATACACTGGTCTGCCATGGAACAGGATGGGAAAGAGATCTACTTACAGACCTGATCCAAAACCCATTCAAATGAACAGACTTCAACAAACTTCAATGGGTTTTGAGTCAAGACCATGAAAATTAAATCCCTTGAACAAAACCACTAAGGGCAGAAAATGTTCATTGGTTGCACAGCATTACAACTGCAAGCTCTGAGACAGGCTATCTTTGTGTCTTTAAACTACACGAACCTCTTGACCATGCTACTGGGAATGTGCTGCCTGACAACACTGGAGAAGCACGTGTTAGAAATGAAGACTTGGACACAAGAGCTGCACAGAACAGATCTTTACTCAGCACAGGGCAGGACCTCTCTTACACATCTGCCCTCTAGCAGGAACAATAATTACAAATAACATCATTAATCAACATCTGTTACTGCAAGACTCATTTTATAGTCCCAGGCACCATACCACAGCATGCTTATTCACACCACTTCCAGTAAAGTAAATAGCTACAAAATAGGCCAACAGGAACATTCTAAAATAGCTTATTTTCATGAGACTGAAGGCATAGTTAGCATCAAATCTGCCTTTACTAATGTTTTATTTCACCACTTAGCAGCAAGAAGAATTTCTTTCACAAATGGAAAAAAGAGGCAATTGCAAACATCCCACAGACACACAAAAATTTAAGACATACACATACATTACAAATGTCTATGCAACAATCCTGACTTTTAGTTAATGGTTTATGACTTTTTAATCATGCAGCATTTACAGTTGTTTTTTTTCCTTGAAATACTTTATGAGGAGACCCCCCCATTGTTCTGTGTAAAATAGTTACTCATTAATGAAAAAAATTCAACATTAAAATCCATAGGAGAGGCAGTGGAGTGGGGAGAGAATCGGCAACAATGAGAAAATGATAAGCAGAACTGGTGAAACAAAACTTAAGGAAAGGTAGAAATGTTCAATACAATGGAAAGATATTATCCCAATGTATCAACAGCTCAGACTCTTCATTTTCTTCCTTTCTTTCTGCTCCCAAAAAGAAAGAATTTAGGTGGGAAGCTTCATCATTAGAGGTTGAATCTGCAAGATACAGTAAAACAACAAACTATCATGCATCTTTCCTGAGACATATTCATCCCTCCTCCAAACAACTCAGAGCATTGCTATGCACAAGACAATTCCCTGCAGGACACAATCCTGGGCAGTACTGTATGTCCAGGGTAGTGCTGAGCATGGCCATGCATATCCAAATGCATCCAATTGAGGAAAAACACAAACCAACAAAACAAACAAAAAAATCACTCCACTTTGATCTCTTCAAATATCCAGCACCAATCATTTCATTAGCAACACCCCAGCAATAATCCATCACACCATCGCAATCAAAAAGTTGTCAGCCTTTGCTTTGGGCAAACAGGATGGGAAGAAGATGGCAGAAATTCCCTGTTTTTTTAGGTGGACATTTCTCTCCTCTGTGCTTCTCATGTCTTTTTTGGATGTCCACCTTCCTCACTGGGTATTGCTACAGGTTAGAGCTCTGTCCTCAGCTGAGTAATGAACACCCTCACAAACGGTCATGAGGTGATCTGGCAAATTCCACGTTCAGAGCTGGTCACCAGCAGACATGGCCAATGAACAGGGGACCTGCTGATGCACTGAGGATAAAGTACACTGACATAAGAAACTGGAACCCCAAATTTCCATCTGTCTGGTCCAGAAGTACTTAGTACTCCCACTAACTCCAGCTGGGGACTACTACTGAAGGCAGGTGACAATTTTCCTGGAGCCTGTGGTTCCATTAGGTGCACTCTACAATATGTCAAATTTGCACAACTTGAACATTTCTGTGAAGAAAAACATGGGGAGACAGATTCCTGTCTCTGGAAATTCCAGCTTTATTTTTCCCAGTGGTGCCTGTGACTGCATAAACCTCTGAGTTGCTAAACCATCCACTCTCCTTTTACTTCAGAACTGGAGACTTCCCAAAATACTGCAGGTTCAGTTGTCTGTCTCAAGTGTTCAGTCCATTAGAAGGTACTAAATCCAAGCAATCTATAATATTGCAATGTGGGATGGAGAAAGGGTTGCTTTCACCTTTCCAGTGAGCTAAAAAATTATTGTCAGGCAATGACCCTGTTTCATTTACAATAGGGACTTCAGGAATAATGTCACCAACTACAGTATCAACTGTAAAGTTCCAGAGCAATGTATTTTCATCAGATAAATATAACTCTGCTGTAACTTCACTTTTGCTGCAGGAGATGTCAACTTCAGTGATATTTCATTATAAGGGGAGAAAAAAAATTGTCTTGACAAAGTCGGTATGGAATGATTCACTTTTAAGTCCCAGGGATTGCATTTTATCATAAATTAGAATGCAAAAATAAGATGTTAGCATTAGATTGAACACACTTGATTTACTGAAAAAGCACATTTTAAATTTTGACTATTTTCCCCCTCCTGGAACCCCCATTTTGCAATATGGTACACAACTATTCTCAAAATGCTAGCAATTCCCACAGGTAAAAAAAAATTTTACATTGTGAGTGGCTCTATCAGTAACTTACTTGCATCATGATCAATGTAATGCCCAAGGAGGAATGGACAGCAAGAAGTGTTGTACCCAAACCCGAACACTGTTTTTGCATGGCTCCCTTGAGTAATGAAGGCAGATCACCTGACAGCAAACATGTGCTCACCAAACACTGTCTACATGTAACAATGCTGAACTGTAGTTTGGAGCACTGAAGAAGAGAATTCCAAGAGATGCATCCTGATTGCAATTAAAACATGTGTAACTGCCTATGGAATCCTTAATGAGCTGCATTAACCACAGCCTGGAAGGAAATCTAATATGCAAGCAGACCAGGAGCAAGGAAATAATGAACACCATGGGCACAGAGCTGCTTACACAAAGGAATGACTGACTAACCAGATTCAGATGATTTGCAGAAGGAGTCAAGGGAGAAGGAAAAAACACTAGAAATCATATAAAATCCTACAGATATTTTTGGGAAACATGGTTTGCAGCACTAGGAGAACCAAAGTGTATCTACCATCAAACCCATGCTGGTTGGTTCCTGGCACTCTGAAAACAACCAGCCTTTCTGTGTTTGGCACTGTGACCATCACTTGAGAAAGTTATTTATAGAAGAGTAATTCAGTCCTGGTTTCCTAGCTGAATAGTTCCCAAACCCTGAGTCTGATTACTTTATTATAGCACCAATGATTTTGGTTCTTGTTTTTCCTTTTTATTAAATATGTTTTGCTTCTCTTAGCTTGGACCACGACAGCTGAAACACAGAGCAGAGTAATGGCCCCTTCCCAGAAAGAGTCCAGTCTCAGGATGAACTGAGGGACAGCTGATGAGTTCAACATAAAGAAACAAATAATGCAGATTAGTGCACTATAGAACAGCCAGCCCTTCTGCCTTTTGTTCATATTTATTCCTCTTTCAGCTGTCATCCATGTGTACCCCCTCTACCCTCGCCCCTGCCTGACATTAAAAGTAAGATTCATACAGAGCAGACCACCATGGACTTCTGAAAGGAGTTGGTGGACCTGGGTACTGTATTGCTGTTCCAAAGAAATGGCATCCTATACTTAATTAAGGCTCCTTGGGAACCCCAGCTACATGGTCCAACTGGGTTTTCTTCACACAGGAACCCAGAATGCTGGAATTCACCATGAAAAACCACACAGATGGGCAGACAAAACTACAAAGTGCCAGAACTATAATATTGACCGTTGTGTGCTTTAAATCACATGCCTTAGACACCCTCCCCTTGTGCTGAGAATTTCTCAGTTTTCACATAAACAAATAATTTTATTCCATTTACACCATTGTTCTTTTCACTGCCTGATCTTCATACCCTGGGCTGAGCTGGAGTGAATTGTTCGTGTTTTTTCAATCCTGTCATGACCAAATGCACATATGCTTAGAGAACAACTAGATGATGCTCTAATACATATGTACTGCTGGTATTAAAAGTCTAACTCGACAATTTTTACCTCTTCACTTTCAGGTTTTAAAATAATTTGCAGAAACCATGGAGAAAAGTACCTTCCTCTGATGTAGTCCTGATTTTGGAAGAGTGAAGTGCAAACAAGTATTTTTCTCTGCAGACATCATCCTTGGCAAGACAAAAAAATAGCTCAGGTGAAAACATAACTTATCCTCTTAAACCCCTGCCAACTACTCAATCTCCTCAGGTCTCCTAACACTGAATTTAAAAAACTCACAGAGCTTGACAGTGTTTGTTGTGGGAAAAGGTTTGTTAAAAGAGCCCTGAAAACGACTAGGGTGAAAATAATGAGAACTGCTGAGGAATTCAGTAACAACTGCAAGTGCATCTCAGGGATCACAGTGTCCTCATGCAGGTTAACCTGCCCAATTATGCCTAAGTTACCTGGGCAGGGAGATGTGTGTGCTGTCAGCTCTGACAGAATGAAGAACAATCATTCTGTTAAGACCAAAGAATATTCTTTAAGAAAGAATAGCTGCTACAGCACTTCCCATAACATGCAGCTCAGTTCCTGGGTTACAAACTCGGTCTGCATTGCCTTGTCTCCCTGCTGGGCCCCTCCTGCCTCCCAGCCAGCACAGTTGTGTGGGATCCTTTTCCATCTTGCCAGTTTGGGGAGTTGGATCCATCCACACTGCTCTCAGGCAGCACCAGGAGTCATCACAAAGGTCCTTGCTGGCCTCTGTGTGATGGGCATCCTTCATGGTGGTTCTCCCTCCCACTGGGACAAAACGCTCCATGGGATAAAATCCATGTCCCCGCAGAGCTCAGGAACCAACACCTACTGCAAAACACGACTCAGCCCCATCTGACCTGAACCCTGGGATCTGCTTCCCAGTGGTGAAGAGGTGGCCTCAGTCCCCACAGGCACCACCTCTGTCCTCCTGGGGACAGCAGCAGTCGCTCCATGGACATCCCTGAATCAGAGGCTTCCCAGAGCAGAGCTGAGAGCAGAGCTTGCCCTGTGGAGGAGGAGGAGGCTGTGGGTGTGTCCCAGCCGCAGCACATCTGGCTGTAATCTCCCCTCGGCTGCACGGGGACATGCAGAGCCCATCACAGCTTTCCCCCACAGGTTAGTGATGAGCCAGCTGGACAAAAACACAATCAAACTCGTCCCTGAATTTTCCCCAAGTCAGCTTTTTAGGTTGTTCACAGAACTGCGCAAGAAAATTAATGAAATACTATTTAACAAATCTATTTTTTGCCTGCTCTCAAATGCAGGGAGCAGCTGTACGAGCTGCTGCATGCCAAGGAGGACGCGAATGGTGCACACCCTCCCGTGGCAGCTCCTCTCAACTGCAGGAATTGCAGGGAGCCCCAGCCCTGCACAGTCCTGGCTGCACTGCTGGGGTGACACACCGAGTACACAGGAGAGAGAAGGACACACATCAGAGCAGAGTGGGAAACGATTACGCTGATGAAAGTAATTTACACTGAACGATGAGGAAGCGAAGCCCACGTGAGAGGAGATATTTCCTAAAATAAAATGATAGCTGTGATCAACTCCCCGTTTCTCTATAGAAATCCACCCTGGAGAGCTATATATTTTGTCACATCTGCCACTTTTTGAGGCAGTCACTATAAAATATGCTATGTTTTCCTCTGAAGTTTCCAGTAGGCCCATTCCACATCACACTGCCTTCACTGAGCACTGCAAGTCCTTGTGAGGGTGGTGAGTATTTGGCAGAACACAGCCACGTTCCACTATTCCAGGGCACATGGAGGGCTCACAAATGCAGGAGGCCGAGTCTTCCCCCCTTCCCCATCCCCTCATCCTTCCTCTAGCCCCTCTTGAAATAAAGTGCTTTCCCCCATATCTTTTCCAAAGCTAAAGCATGCAAACCACACTCATTTCAGCTCCACATTTTATTCTGCCTTGTCATTATGTCTGATTAGGCGTTCTTGAAGCTCCATGTGTTAGAATTGGGCCTTTTCATAATGCTGAAGAAGTGAGTTTGAGAGGAAAGAAGGATTAAATCACTGAATGTTCATAAATGAGAACTGACATTTTCAGGTACCCTACATTTTCAGGAGAGGTTTAATGAATACCCAAAGTGATGGCAAGTATTTGTCAAGTGCCTTGCTGACAAAAATAGACAAAAATAAAATACCATGCTGTCTGGAACAACAATTGGAAACAACAATCTCATTTCAGATTAGTCTGTGCTTCAGTATAGTTATCTTTGAAGGGTTAACTTTAAACTTCTTAGTTCACTTGCATAATTGCTATGTGTAACTCTGCTATATTGCTGGATATGAAACAACTAGTTACAACAATTCTGTGGTTTCTACCACAAAAAGATGTATTTTCTCTTAAATAATATCTAAAAATTTGATATAACTTGCTTGCACAGTAAGAAATAAGAAAGCTATGAGCCAAGTCCCTTTTCTGTAATTTGTCACTATGGGAGAAAAACTTACACCTTGCAGGGGTAAAAAGAAAGAATGAATCAGCTCTAAACTCGGAGCTGAAAATACATGTGATAAATTCAAGCCCCCTGCACAGGACTTCCATGATCTCTGGTGAGGCTCTGACTCCTCTTTCCCAGTGATAAAGGGTTCAGAGCTCTGTTTCCAGCCCTCTCAAATGTCAGGGAAGGAACAGGCTCTGACTTCTGGGTCAGGCACTGGCGTTTGGCACAGTGAGGCACAGTTTCAAGTCTTTTGGCAGGCAGGGTGTAATGCAGCTCTGCTCGAGCTGTTCCATGTTTGGGGACATCTGCTCCACTACAGCCATTGCTTTGCTCTCCTGTTCATATTTCCTACACAACAGCACATACAGAGAGAAGTTCATGTTCTCTTCTATTGTTTTTATGCTAGTGATTTGGAGATGGAATTTGTAAAAAAAATAAAGCTGATTTTTCACAAGGGTAGCACTTCAAATAAATGTGATATTACAGCAAACATACTGCACATTCAAAATTCATCAACACAATGGATATGATTTGTGGTCTTTCTGACTTGCTCAAAAATGAGTGTGGTAGAAGAAATGCCATAACTACCACTAGGAAAGCACTGACCATTGGCAGAGACATCCAAAGGTGCTGCTCATCTTATGAGACTTCCAAGTTAAGGAAAAACCCAAAAGACAATAGAAAAAAATGACTTTTACTTGGAAAGCTGCAGTAGACAAACATAATCACTGAAAAAAAAAATAATAAACCCATTTTCAATCATGTAACAGAGATGATAAAATCCTTTTAGAACGTTTCCTGCTTAGTTACCTGTGTTTGATGTAGACATTTTGGACTTGGTATTGCTTGCAGTGCTGCAGCCTTCCCTGTAGGAAGGTCCAGCTCCTGCCTCCACTGAAATCTCCCTCTGATTTCAGCAGTGCAGGAACAAGCTCTAACAGAGAGCTTCAACCTGCAGTTCTGAGGAAACTTTTCCAATCTCTGCAACCGCTTCCCAAGGTTTTCCCTATCTAGTACTTATCGCACAGTCCAGGCCTTTGTGACACATCAGACAGAAATCAAACTGAAAGCTCAGAAATACTTACTTCCACTAGGGATCAGGTCCCTATCCGGAATGAAGAGCTTATATCCATAGTGCTTTTCTAGAACATCTGGCAGAATTTCAAGTGCAAACTGCTCCTCCTCATTGGTATCACGATCTAACGCGTCGGGATCCACTTTGGTGTAGGAAAGGTAAGCATCGTATTCCTTGTTGTCTGTAAGGAAACAAATCACGTTCAGCCTGCACTTTGCAAGAACTCTATAAGGAATACAGGGAGTACTGGGAAATTGTATTATTCCTTGAAAGCATCAAGCATTTCCCAACAAAATGGGGACTTTTCACAGGAATGTGTAATCTGTTTTCCAGCAGAAATCGTATGGATCCTTTCAGTTTTCCTCTGCATGCCTAGCAGTAACTCTGTTCCATGTGGTCAGACGTGTCACAGCTGAAAAGATCCTGGGCAAAATTTTCATACAAATACTAAACTGGAAACTTTTATTTTAAGCCATTACATATTTGTAATGCAATTCTTTCAACTTCTATTCCTCAGGAGTGCTAGGATTATGTTAAAGTTCTGAGCTTGGAAAAGTTTTGAGCCTGGAAAGTTTTGAGCAAGGAAAATTTCCTTCCACAAGTAATTGTGAGAAAAGACATGACTTAAATCAAATGAATACTGACTATTCAGAAAACAATGCCAAATACAAACAGTTCAAAGCATTTTTTTTCCCAGAAAATCCCATAGTTTTAAAAATTGATGTCATCATTTTAGATCATAATCCACTTGATCCAGGAGATTTGAAATAGTTGGGGATCACATTATAAGAGAGACAAATAACTCCCATAAAGGGCAACACTCCTTCTCCTCTTCCTCCCCCTCCTGCCCAGCACTGGGGCTTGTGTCCAGCTCTGCTTCTGAAACATGGAGCTAAGAGCTCATGATTGTGCCAGGAACAGAAGTGGTGTCACCACAGAGCTGGGGATCCATGCTGGGATCAGACTGTCTTAGTGACATTTCTCTTTGTATTCTTCTGCAGTAATGGAAAATAGTGTATTGAAAAAGTCAACCTTCAGCAATTCAGTCTCCAGGGAAGAGCACAGCTCCTATTATTTACAGAAAATGAAAAATCAAATAGTTAATGTTGTGAGAACAAAACTGCATGAATGGAAGGTTTCTGAGTACCAATTATCTGTAAAGAATAGTGCACATGAAAGATAATTAAAGCAGTTAAAATTCATCAATATATTCTGATAAAAAGAATAAATACCTAAACATAATAACATATATCTCTTGATGACCTTGAACTGATGGTTACTTAAAATTCCTGACACAAAGCCAGATCCATGAGGGTCAGAGCTGTAGTCAAAGCATGTGAATAATCACATTTTTGTAAAAGGCAATTTGCCCAGTGTCAACATGCCTGGAGGGGAGGATGGAAGATGTCCACCTGGCTTGCTGAGATTGCTCTGAAGTCAACAGGCCAGCCAGCTTTGGAGGCCTATCCAAATCCTGCCACCCTGTCCCTAAGGAAGCCTGCCAAAACCTTTTAAGAGATGCCAGTGATCCCGGAGGCAACATCCCTGCCAAGGTCTGGGAGCTGTGTGAGGGCAGCAGAGCCCTGGCAGCCCTGGCTGGGGAGGGAGCTCGGTGAGAGCGCAGCCCCGGAGCTCCTGCCCTGCGGCTGCGGGGGCACAGCTGCCCTCCCCAGCCACCTCAGCTCACTGTGCCAGGCAGCACGATGACAGAAGCAGCTCCCTCGGGCTCCTGGCAGCCCCTGCAGTGGTGTTACAGCTCCATGGCCTCAGCTCACTCCTCACAAGCCTCATGTACCAGGACAGAGCAGAAGGAGCTGCCCACACTCGCCCACCACTGGCTCTGGGAGCAGCCCTCTTTGGAGCCATTTCCTAAATAGATCCCTTAATCCTCTGTGTCATTTTCTCTAAAAGCAAAGCTACACACAACACAGGAAGTGAGTGTGTCCAATTCTGCTTACGTGGGATATTTTTAGAAATAGGAATAAAGCAGTTCTGTTGAGCTCCAAATCTTCTTTTTTAAAGAAATACACATATAAGTGGAAAATGACCCTGTGATTGCATCTATGCAGCTGAGTGCTCATGGGAGCTCTGTATGCTCCCACTACAGCCTACATGAGAAGAAACAAACATCCCCTTATATGCTTTGACTTCTGTAACATTCTGCTTCCATCTTTCATCCTGCAGGATCAGAACGAGACACAAAACTGTGAAAGGTCTACAATCACACACTGGAAAAATAAAAGGTTGTTTTCAAAAATTTTAGGCACACAAAATCCCCTATGTACTCTTGGGGCTTCCTCTAAACAACCAAAAAATAATATTGTTTCATAAATTAAAAAGTGATTGAATCAAGGAAGTTACATGAGTAAAAATGCAGCAGCTTCACACTGAAAATAAAAGATAAACAAATTGAAGCAGACTGGAGGACATTACCACTTCTGGTTGATGTGAACCAGGGTTATTATGTTGGTATAATCCCAAGGTGTTTGAGGTAAAGTACTTCCCAAGCCACACAATCTCACCCTTCCCTTTGTCCTAGGTACCAGTATAAATATTGTGCAGTATCGCAGAGTACGGAAAAAAAGCATAATTTTGGTTTTTCCCAGTCATACATGAGGATTGAGAAAGAGCAAGTTTCCTGATCTCTATTCCTGCTATTTATCACAGAATCCCCAAGCATTCTGAGCTGGAAGGGACCCACAAGGATCATCCTTCCTCTTTCTAAAATCCCCTAGATGTCATTCCATCCATTCTCCAAAACTCCTACAGATTTCATCATAGTGGAACCTTTCCACACCATTTCTACCCAGAGTGAAACAGAAACATTTATTACTGTAGTAACAGTAGTGCCAGTTGCAGAAAGCAACATATCTGTGCAACTGCACATTGTTTTGGCACTACAGAAAATGTGTTCCCTGCTCTCTTTTCAAAAACATTGGACTTTCTAGATGAGCCATTGCACAGCCTGTGTGAATGAGCTGTGTTGCAGTGGGTTATGGCAAGCACCTGTACTTGAATACTGCACTTTCTCTCTTTAGCAGATACTACTTAGATGCATATTAATAGCATATTAATTATGAAATAAGTGTTAGTGACATAATAGTAGGATTTAAAGCGCTGGGATTTAGCTTACAAGGCTTACTCCAGCTTCATAGGAGAAGAAATGTTCTGTATTCAGCAGAATTAAAGCTTCAATTTAAAAATACAAGTTTAGCTTTAGGCACCAAACAGAATATATGCTAGTGAGAGGGAAGGTGGGGGAAGGAAAATGGAAAACAGCCTAGTTTATTCCTAAACACACTCCCCAGGCAAGCTGCACATCCCCACCAAGCTGTTCACAGTCTCCCAGTTATCTGAGGGAACCAGTTAGCCTCATAACAATCACCTCTCATTAGTCAGAGGAGGGCCCTGGAAGCCTGGTGGCAATTCAGTGAAAATGTTTCATGAAGAACACCTGGTGAAAGGTGCTCAGATCCAGTTTGGATCTCAGGAGAAGGGACCCTGGGCACATGTGGCACTGGACACATGAATGTGAAGGGCTCCCCTGAGGAGTGAGTTCACAAAAGACACGTGAATGTCTGTAACAGACTCATGAACAATTCTTCTGGCTCCCTTTTGCTCATGGCACAGCCCAGTGACATTTCTGTGGAAAGACTCATTGATCTCAGGGGCCTTTGGGAGAAAGTCTTAGGCCTTTACACTGTTGGGTGCTTAGCAGTTTAAACTAGCAGCAGGTATCTTTTGGGATTCATTTCAATCTCATCACTTTGGGTCTCTGAAGTATTTCCATTGCGTATATTGAGTTTCCTGTGCAACTGCTTACCATCAGCTGCTTCATCTCCTCCAAAGTTCTGTCTGTAGAACAGCATTAATTCTATGTTGTAGCACTTATAGATGGTCACAAGCAAAATAAGCAGAAGAAGGATGGCTCCCAGTCCTCCAGCAAGTTCTATTTTGTAGATCAAATCTAAAATGAGCAAGGAAAGGCAAAAAGGTTATGATCTTTCCACGCTTTATTTTCTCTAATCCATGATACAATTCTACATAAAATTGTGCAGCTTCCACCGTAACATTAAGAATGTCTAATAATTTTGTCCATTACCTATTACTTAACTTTACTCATTTACTCCATCTACTGCCCATCTGAAATAACCCTCTGAAATCCAGAATGCATTTGAAGTTATACCTGTAAATCTCCTACACAGGAACTATGCAGTGATTTTACACAGGGGATTAACCAACTCTTAATGAGCTGGTGGAGTTTGAAACTTCTGCATTGGCAGAGTGCATCAAATTCTGTTTGCAGCATGTGAGAACAGATTGGGCAGGATCTAGTCCCTCCCTCACCAAATTAGACAGCTTTGGTTTTATATTTGTTGAGCCTGTGGACAAGCTGATGAGAGCTGCCAAGCCAGGGCTTCAGCTGGGTCACTGGAAAATGAGTTGAGCTTGCAGGAAGCCCAAGATAACACAAGAAGCCAGGAGCACACATTTTTCACTTTGAGTTGTGGTGGCTGCTAACAGAGTTCTCACATATTTGTAGAGTTCATATTATACTTTAAGGGGACCTAGTCTTAGTTAAAATTTCCTACTCAGATGCTTTTGTTAGCAGACATCACAAGAACTTAAATGCATCCAGACACAGTGATCCATCTTTTAAAGCTGTGGAAACAGGCTTAGAAAAGAGAAGCAGCATGTTCAAGGTCATTCAGCAAAGCAATGACAAAATGGGATAAAACCTCTCAAACACCAGTCCAGAGCTCCATCTGATGCAAGAGACTGACTTGAACAGCATTGCTCTTTATCCTGAAATGTCCTCTGAAAGTCATATTGCTCCTAACACCACCTGGCATGTTACTTAGCCATAAAAGACAGAGGATGACAATTTGACTCTCTCAGCCTGTATTAGTTCAGATAAAACGTCATGGAGATATTTGCTGCTGTGACAAACACAGAGAGAAGTTGCCAAACTAATACAGGCGAGACAAAGTTTTTGTGATCTTCACGCTTCTAAAACTTAGGTCAGAAAAAATTACTCCTATGTCATTTGTGTCACTTTCAAGATAAAAAGCAAATTAGTTGCCTATCTTTGGGGGTTATTCTTGCCTCACCATGCCTTGTATTTCAATAATTAACATCAGATGTCAAGCTATTCCCAGTTTACAGAATCTCTGATGTCTGTCTGGCAAGAAGTCATGGACTAATAGATGGAAAAAGTCTATTATAATAGCTATTTAATCTCTTTGAGAACACAGGGATTTCATGGGACTTTTACTACACTGCATGATAAAGCCTGCATGTGCTCTGGGGGATAAATCTAGGCAAATGGAGAACAGAGTTGGTTAAATTCACTTTTGAGGGGATTTTTTTTTAAATTGTACTGAATCTTTTTTGCTAGGAAACTGAGACGATGGCAAAGCTGCCAGCTTCGAAGGAAAGAAAATGCTGAGCCTTGCAGCCCACACAGGAGCACAGAGTTGGGTCCACTTTTGGTGGGGGGGATGGCAGGGTATTAAGCAAACCCACAAAATCCATCTCAAAAGGCAAAATTGATGAGCTTTTGCATATCCTGTATTTATCCTTCTGCCCCATGAACTCCCCTAGAGTACAGACATAAGGAGGCAGAAAGCCAAGGCTTTTGAGCTCTCCTGATTTTCATTTCAAAGTGGAGACAATGACAAAAACCCAGGATGTTCAATTTTCTTGCCTAGTCTACTCAGTCTTGGCCTCTGATTAATTCCTTCCTCCTCAAGTGGTCCTCACTGAGATAAATAAGGAAGCAGCATATCCAACATGAGAAAAGAAGCTGAATTTGGTCTCTGTGCTGTAACAGTGACTGAAAAATAGCAAATCATAATATTGATAGTTTCTAACGTATAATAATGTAGATGGACCTTGCCACAACATATTACACATATTACAGAGGATCATGCACTTTAAAACAGCAAAAATCTCCTAAGTACCCAATAAATGAGAGACAAATACATTTTAGAAGGTTTTCGTAATTTAGTGATGTATCAATATCAAACCCACTCCCTCTTAAATTAGTTCCTTGCATGTCTTGATTAAAGGCAGCCTCCTTGAAAAAAATCATGAGAAAAAGTCATCATAATATTTACTTTTATCTCAATTTGCTATTTCTTGCCACTAAAAGCACGGTCTGACTTTGTTCTGCGGTTTCTGACAAGTTATTTATCTCTCAGAACAGTTATATTATAGACTATGTAGACTTCAGTCACTCAAATACTGGACTGTTTTCAGACTCTTTTGAAGGGAATCCTGAACTATTCCCACAACTAAGGGACAACTGGGTGTATACTGCATTTCCATGTTCTTTGAATACCAAATATGCTAGGATAGCACAGAGAAAAAAAAATAAAAGCAAACCAAACAAAGGATTGTCCAGAACTTATTTCTGAACTGCTTGAAAACAAACACCAATGTGATCTTGAATTAAATCAGTAAAGAAGAATGTGACAGCAGATAGTTGTGTTCAGGTTTTAGGACCATGTCTGATTCTGCTTTTGCATTGGTAGCTTTGGGTTTGAAACTGGATTTGGTTCTTTTTCAGGCAAAAACCTCAAACAATAAAAATAATCCTAAATGATGGCACATGTTCGGGGGCCATTGCTACACTGGAGCTCTGCAGACAGCACTCCTGTATTCTCCTGAAGGTTTGTGGGGGCTGCACTAATACAGCAAAAGGCTTTAATATATTTTCCCTGAAACACTGTAACAGCTAATTTTTCTTCTTTTTTCAAAGCGAAGTCTGCGCTAAAAAAAACCACCTGATGTCAAAACAAGAACTCTAGAAACTCTTATACAACATCTACAACTTAGACTTTGGGTTTATTCCTGTTTTTTATTCAAGCCGGAAAAAAACCAGAAGAGAGGGCAGGTCTGGAGACAAAATATAAGCACAAGTGCCTCTTGTCAAACATGGATAATGCAGCTCTTAACAGGTAACAGCTTGGAGGGAGGGGGATTTCTCTGACTGAGAGATCTGTGCTGCAGCACATTGCAATAGAAATCCCTTCTTTGACACACACAAAGGATGCTGGTCAACAGCTTTCTGCAAGCCTTGCCCTAAACCTTGTCCCAGTTCAGTAAATACAGCAGTATTTCCTGGCACATGAATATCTACTGTAAAATCCAAGCTGAAGAAAGTTAGGATAAGAAGCAATTAAATCAAGTTGCAGAAAGGAAAAGTTTGGTCCAGTATTTGTGAGAACTTAATAAATAACAAACAGGACAATGGGACAGGCAGTCAAAGGACACAGTAAAATACAGTGGTTATTTTAAATGACACTTTAATAGCTTGAAAGTCAACTACTGAGAGTGCCTGAGGGGAATATAAGTTTTCTACAGCCACAGTGCAGAGAGAAATGAAATAGTAGCTGCAAAGTGATCCTTTCCACCTCCAAATTCTGTATTCAGCAGTGCTTCTTCCATAATTTCAGCAGAGCTCTGAAATATCTGCATTTTGTTGTTATAAATAAACCGAGCTTGTTATTCTACTATATGCACACAGCAAACACTTGCCAGTGCCAACAGAGATACACTTACTCTCAGCTGTATATTTATGAGGTTCAGTGGAAGGAAAGGTAGAACGCTTTTTGCACTAGAGAGACTAATCCTTCATCATGATGACCAGATTCCTTAGAGTTGTGAAAAGGTGTCAGTTTAGATCATAGAATTGTAGAATTGTTTCGGTTGGAAAATACCTCCCAGATGATTGAGTTAACCCAGCAGTGCCAAGCCCACCACTAAACCATGTCCCCAAGGGCCACATCTGCATGGCTTTCAAATCCCTTCAGGGATGGTGACTCCAGCATCCCTGGATCCCTTCCAGCCCCTCTGCCCCAGCCTGAAGCTGCAGGGAGTTGTTGTGACCCAAGAGTAGGACCAAGCACTTGGCCTTATGGAACCTCACACAATTGGCCTCAGCCCATGGATCCAGCCAGTCCAGATCCCTCTGCAGAGCCTTCCTCCCTGCCTCTATGTTAGTTTGTAGTAGATAGTAGAATGATCTGCTAGATCAATATTCCTTTATTCCAGCTTTGCCACAGTGAAAGCACACAAAGGACTGGAACTGCCCTTTCAGGTTTGTCTCATGAAAACAATTCTTCTTCTCCTGTTTTGGCAAAATAATTTATATCCAAGAATGATGGCAGAGATCTGGACAATGTATCAACCCTTTGGGCAACCTCCCGTGCTGATGTTCTCTGGTTTCACAGCTTTGCCCCAAGGGTGGAACCTTCCTTTGCTTTCCCAACAATTACTATCTTACAGCTTTTGTATTTCCTAATATGCTGTATCTCAGAGAGATCATCATCCAATTTAAATGTCAGCCTACTTATGAATAGGAGAGCTGACTGAACAAACACCTTAGGAACTGCCATGAGATACTGTTACACTCCTTCGAAAATGACTTTTTCAAACACAGAGCACAGTAGCACTTTTTAATTTGGCACATTCAAATCCAAATGGTTTCCTTTCTGCTACAGATAATTTGGCAGTAGTGGTGTTCCCCATTCAGGACAAGTATCAAGCAAGACAACCATGATGGGGTAATTCTCCATGGATTTGTAGCTCCCATTGCATGTTTTCATTCCTGATGCAGTTAGAAATCAAAATGCATGGGGACAGCTCAAAGTTTGCAATTTAAATCACAAAGCCAGGAAGTGGAGAAACATGAGAACATCTGACCTCATTGTCAGGGCACTTGTCCTAAGAAAAGCACATTTTAACTGGCCTAGTCAGTCAACTCTGGGTCAAATTCATAGGTTGTTTAGTCCAAAATACTTCCCCTGATTATATTGGTGCCTTATGGGTGACTGCATTCCAGGCTGGGCTGATTCGCCAGACACCAAAGAACAACCCATGATTTTTTTTTCCCACAAATGGTAAAGTGAAGCTGTACACAAGCACACTTCAGCTCCAAGCAGGCACACAGGAGTCCAGCCTGGCTCAGAGAGGTCAGCAGGACCTCTGACTGACATCTTGCTGCTGAGGAAGGTGAGATCCCAGATAACCAAAAAGGGAGAATTACCTTTTTTGCGCAGAAGGACACTGGCGTGTTTCCGTCCATTTCTGTTCTCCACATGACACGTGTAGTTAGCCAGGTCTGCCTCCTCTACAGCGTCAAAGATCAATTTCAACTCAACTTCTTTTTCTCCAAGATGTTCTCTGAGGAGTCTGAAAGGAAGGATACAGCCTTTGCTTTAACAGAATTAATATGGATGGCAGATTCCCAAATCACTATGATTTCTCAGCACAAGACAGTGCTCCTTGGCCTCCTTCACTCCTGGAGAAGGACTGAAAAGGGCACTTGTGTTGCCTGAAAGAGTCTTCACAGAGACATTTTTCATGACCACCAAAAGGCTTTTTCTCCTGCCATGTCTAATGAGGAGCTGAACCAAGTGCAGGAAGAGTGGTCCTGAGTGCAGTGGTTCTGTGTGACTTCTTTACATTGGCTCCATCAGAATTAAATGCTAAAAAAAAAATCCTTTTAAAAGAAGCAACAAATATCCATTTTCCAGAAGCAGGATGTGTTCCTAAGACATCAGTGAACAAATTACAGGGCAATTTAAAGGTTGGGTATTGTGATACATTTTAAGTCAGTCTGGAAAATCAACAAAAGGAGCTGTGCTATTCTCTGGAATTTTCCTCTATTTTCTGGGGCTAGATCCTGACTTTTAAGGGGAGCAGTGTCAAGTACAAGAGCTCTCTGCTCCTTTGAGAGGACAGAGGAGACGTGCAAAATCCCCACAAATGGAATAAAAGTTCTAGCAGACTTTCAGGTCAGAGGTAGAGCCTTTTCACGTTATTGTTCTCATGTGAACGTTAAAAAGAATGCAAAGTAAATGCAAGTTTTCTGCTGCTGCTGACATTAAGTCTAAAAATACAATACCCTATTCTCTCAAAAGGCTTATCACTTGCTCAAGAAAAAGTTCCTGCTCCTTTGAACAGGGAAATGCAAGGTCAAGTAAAACCCACCAGGTTAATTTGATCCTGTTTGTGTAATGGTGCACAGGAGGATGAACAGAAAATGTGGGGTGCCCTCACAGTCACTTGTGAACTCAGCACTGCACGTGGTGCTTCAGTGAGTCTGTTCTCTGGAAAGACTGTGTACAGCACTGTGAGGTAAAGGCATAAATAAAACCCAGGTTCACCAAAAAGGAAATATTTTCTCCTGAGACAGAAAGAAGGAAACTGGGCAGGAAGTAATGGACCAGAGTGCTGCCTGCTCTGGATAGAAACTGCTGCTGGAGACCTTCACATTTGTCAGTAATGGCAATCACCAAGCTTCTCCCTAATAAAGCAAAGACATTTTGTGTACACACATTTCCTTATGTACATGATTTCACATGGCATCCATGGAACTTCAAACAAATTGGAAACAAATCAAAAGAGAAGTATGACAGCATTGCACTAGACAATCAAAAATGCAAGCCTGACTGCTATAAAACACATCTCTGCAGTAACTCAGAAAAGGCATCAGAGCATCCACAACAATTCAGCCTCTTTCACTGTGGCAGCATAACTTGCAAAACAGCAAGTGGAAAACCAGGGTGTGGGTATGTGTGTGTAGCATTTGGAAACTTGGATTACATCTTTTTTTTTTTTTTTCAAGTTCACTCTCATTGATTATGTTTCTTTCTCCTTTATTTTTAATTTTTTTTTTTTATTCCAGTCCCAAGTCCAAGTGGTGAAATAATGGAAGAAAGGTTGAATTTGCACAGTTTCGGGCCAGAAAAAAACCTCCTCAAAAAGCCTGTTCTGTTTTCATAGTCAGCCTAAATCACTGGGATTGAGATAAATCAATTCTCATTTACCTGTTAATCTGCTATATCTATATAAAGACTCAGGAAAGTCACTCTTCTCTGCTGGTTAACAGTGTGCCCAACAACTTTTGGTCTACAAATCATGCTGCAATGAACAATACAACCATTAACAGAGAAGAGATCTGGGAAACTAATCTGGAGCATTCGGTGAATGTTCAGATTTTCTTGTTGACTGTAATCAGGATATTTTACACAGAAAAAAATGAAGACAGGTTACAATTAAGACGAAAGAAACTGTTATTTTTATCAATATCTAAATTATATGTATGTAAGTTAAAATAACTGACCCTTAACCCAAATTTAAATAATACATGATCAGCTAAAGAGAAGCTTTCATAAAAAAGAATATCCAACCTATTAGTATTAAGAATTTTTTTCTACGTATCTTCTAGTTGCAAATTTTAGCAAGGGAACTCTTTAGAGTGGGATCTATCATGAAAATGCTGACAAACATTTAAGCATTATGCTGGCAGCAAAGTGTAGAAAGTTCTTAGTGGTGTTAAACCTTTCCTGCTTTTAAATTTTTCTTCTTTTTTCTTTTAACCATTACTCTACCCCTATATTATTGCAACAGAAATGCCCAGTTGTTCACCTGCATTTTTAAAATACATATGCAGCCCTCAATTAATTGCATTAATTATTTAATAATTTGTTGTGGTTGTTCAGAGAGCATAGCGCACAATCTTTTTGGGTTAGAAAAGGAATACAATACCAACAAGTAAGACCTTAAAGGTGCAACAGCATTTGCTGGACACCCAGAAGATGAAGCTCTGTCCCTGTCTGAGATGGGGGAAACTTCACCAGCATCACTGTCAACACATGTCAGCTCCCACAAGTTGAGAAAATAACAACTCACTCTTTCTGGGTTGCTGAACAAACTGTAAGAGTAATTACAACATTTAATGCATAGCTAAATCAATGGTTCTTGACAACTCACAACAAACAGGATGGAAAGAGAGAAAAAAAAGGTGGGTGATGTAAAAAACAACACTCAGTGCCTTCTTTTTCTCTTCAGGCTGAAGCATTTTATTTGATCTGAAACAAAACATTTTGTCTAGTGAATAATTTTCAGGTAAGAACATGAATTTAAAAAAGGAAGTGTCATTGCAGAATAGAAATGCTTTCTTTGAAAATTATCTAATGGTTTGGATTTTTCAAATCCTTGTTCATATTTTCCCAGTGCCTGTATGCACTAAGTTGAATTTGAATTTAAAACACTTTTACTTTGAGACCATATTTTCCTAAAATTTTCAGTCTTTGTACGATCACAGATAACAAAGCTGTAAGAAACCTTCACCTGGGTCTCTCTCCAAGACCAAGGCATTAATTGCAAACCTTTACTAACCTGCATGAGAGTTGGGACTTAGCAAAAAGGAAACTTTCATTCTTTATACAGCTGAGGATCTGGACTGTAAACAGGATTATGAAGTCTACTCCCTTCCTTCTACTCCTGAACAACAGGCTGTGGATGAAAGGACAGATCTTTGTGTACACAAATACCTCTCCAAAGCAAAGTCATTCAACTGGCAGCACGACAGTGACCTCCCCTCTCACTTTCCTGCTTTGTGTTTCTTGTTTGTGCCCTGAATTTGTCTACTTGAATAGTACAGGCTTTTCAGGAGAGGGCTGTTGCTTCCATACTGCTCTGCAGGGTACCCAGCACATCAGCCAGGCAGCTATGGGAGTTCTGCCTCCTGCCCCCAGCAACTCCACCTAATAGAAAACAACATCCTCATCTTGTCTGAGCCTTTCATAACCATCTATTGACTTCTGTGGGTGATAAATCAATCAGAAGAAATGAGGCTGCCATTCACAATGTCTCCATTCACCTCTTTTCACGTGTCTAGGATGAGTTCAACTATTTCTACTTTAAAAATGGACAAGAGAGACAAAAAAAGGACAAACAGACTTTACAAGATGAGCATTATGACTATTATGCAGTGTTGTCTGAAGAAGAAAAAGGAGCAACTCATAGGTGGCTGAGAGAGCAATATTTATGTCTGAAAATACTTTGCCACGGCAGAGACCCAGTGTTGAAATTTGCTGTGGGCTCCTTTGATAATTAGGTTCAGCTGACAACTCTGCAGACAGGCTTAAAGACCCTGATTCCTTCTTTAATGACTCTGGTTCAATTTACATGACATCTTTATTACTGCCGTGAAAAACCCACCTGGCAAGCAAAGTCTCTTTCTCCTTTCCCCCCACGCATGTCTAACACCTGGGGATCTTAAGGCAAGGGGGAGCTCAGACAGGGCACCACTGCCTCCAACTCCTGCAATGCTGATGAGTTACTTTTTATTATGAGGCTTTGCAAAAAGGTCTAATAAATACTGAGAGTCCCAGAGCTACACAAATATTACTCTTGGTGAAGTGTGCTTGCCAAAACCCAGTTCCAGGGATTTGATTTTCACAGGAATGCTCAGGTTACATGAATCCTTATTTTAGTGCTTTCATGGCAGCACAGTGAGTGCTAACCATGCACACTGGGGATGGGTGCTTTGTGCTCCCACACATCATTAATCTGCAAACCTGAACTCACATCATACACAGAAAATCCAGCAACTCAATGGATGGGCACAGTCCAGGGTAACGACAGCACCATAAATTCAGAGTGCTACTAAATTTGTGAATTAATTCAAGACAGGGGATGTGGAGTTAAAATGTACCAAAGGAAGAGCCCATGGATTATCTTGATCTGGTTGTAATAATACTGTACTACTCTTAGCTGCTCAAAATGTAATGTCCTGGTAACACCATAGAGAAGCAAACTGATGAAAAACGCATCTAACCAGCAAGTTCACCATGGCTCATCAAATTTGAAACACACATGACAATTTTTTAAATACATCAATACATACAACTGGGTGGAAGATGTGGGCTGCCTCAGGGCACTGACAGAACAATTAGTTCTGCTTAGTCCCCCTGAAGCAGCAAACCTCTAATGGGACACAAAATCAAGAGCTGTTACAGGCAAAAAATCATTTGCAAAAAGTTACCACTTCAGTTGCCATAGCTACTTCTAAATAAAAAAGGGATGGACTGGGGCACTGCTGGTAATGATGCAGTATGTTTTGGAAAATGTAGTTTTAAATGCTGGCAGTGATCACAGGAGATTAGGTATGTGATAAGTGGCTTTGCTGAAGAGAAGATTCACTGAATTGTGAAGGGTCTGTAAACTGAGTCAAAGCACTTTCGTGGAATGAGAAAAGCAAGTTGTCACAAAATAATTTGAAACATGAATGTGCAATGAGATGGCACAACAAAGGGCAAGTAACAGCCTTTTCAAACTCAGTTTCACTAATAAATGTACATACAGGGAAAGTTTTGAATTGTGCTAAAGCTGGAGCACTCTTTAAATACAGACCTCAAATTGCCCTGATGCAGAGCAAGAACATGACCAAAATCACTCTGTTCATATATATAAACACCAGAGAGGACACAATGTCATTAAGTGCTCATTACTTACAATGGCAGAAGTTTCCAATATTTGCTTTTTGTGGTCAGAAGCACGAAAGAGGACCATATAATGGCAATAGAAGATAAATTTAATCTGTGTGCAATTACGTATATCCTAATAACTAGCGGCTAAATGGCCAAACTTCAAATTATTGATCTAGTAATAAAGAAAAGGAACCTCTCTCTGCCTGCTCTCCAAAATCACCTTTACAAGAAACAAGAAACTCAGACACGAGATTAAAAAAAATGTGCACTGGAAACTGAAAAGACCTTGGCTTTCTTTATAATCCATTTTCATTGTATCATATTTATTGTATCTGTAGGAGCTGGGACCACCTTGCCCTTAGTACAACCATAATTTAGTCTTTGCTCAAAGAGCAATAATCAGGTAATTATTGAGGCAGAGAATAAGGTGCAGTTAGGTGCCAATTCCATGGAAGTTCATGGGGACACAAGTGTGTTTTCTTTACAACTTACATCAAGTGATAACCAGCACCTGGGAAAAAGCCAAGCACAGGTTGGATATTGGTCACAGCCACCCCTTTCCCTCCCTGATGTGTTAAGGCTGGAGGAAGCAATGCTGCTTCTTGAAGGCTCCGGCTGAGGCACCCCCAGAGCTGTATCACACACACACAGCACATTCAGGAGAAGAGAAGAAGTGTGGTGACTTTGACAGGAGATCATTTGTCTTCAAGATTTACAGTGGTGCTGAAATGGATGTCATCCTGCCAGTGGATGTCATCCTGCCAAGGCAGGTCCCACGGGACGGCTGCAGTGGGCAGCACCACTCCCACACAGGGCTAAAATCAACCCCCAGAACACTCAGGAGATGCTTCAGCTACCAACCACCAGGGGAATTTGATAACAGATTTTCAGGCACATACACAAGCTACTCTGTCTTTGCTCACTACAAAGGAGAGGGAGCAACTCACACAGCCCTGGCTCCAAGTCATCCATCACTCTTTGGACAGGAAACAAGTTCCACTTTCAATTAAAAACCTGTCAGCCCAACAGGCTTGTGGGACATACAGTATTTTTAATAGTAAATAATCCAAAAAGTACCTGACTTCGCCTTCTCTAATGTGACCTTCTAATTCTTCTATGAATTTTTCTCCTTTCATCCAGTAGATCATGGGGCCTGATTCTCCACTGAATCCAAAGAAAGCTTTGCAGGCCACAGTCAGTGGATTTCCTGAGGACAAAAGGAAGAGAGAAGATTAGACTTTGTCATAGCTACCAGTAAGAAAATTATTATAAGAAATATCAACACCTCAGACAAATCTCCTTATGAAAAACTGGAGGGGGGAAAAAAAGAAGGAATAACTATAAACCATGGGAAAAAGAGTGATGTTGATTTGCATCTACAGGAAATAGCTGTAACACGAAATTCTAAGGTAATACATAATTTAATTTTTCTGAGACAGAGTACATGAACAATGAGAATGTGTGGAAATGGTGGCAACATAAGGTGACACCAGACTGGTTGCTAAAAAGTAAGGGGTGACCTCCCTGTCAGACTCCTGAGATCTCTACCAGGACTAGAGATTTGTCCCTAAAAGGCAGGTGAATCACTGAATGACTGCTCCTTATCCACTCATAAAAAAAACCACAGAGGAATAATTTCTTCCTCACTTAGACAGAAATCAAATGTTAATCAAGTCTTGGTGAGCTGCTCAGAGAGCTTTTAAAGATTCCCAAGAAATACATGATGCCAACACTGATGTTACTGACAACAGGCTTCTGGCAAAGAACCTAATTTTAAAGCATTATTCAAACAATACAGTAAAAAACCTCTTCTTTTCACCTCTGCAAAGATACTTCCAAAAGAAGGAAAACAATATTTGGAAATGAGTCAAATTTCTTTTCTCTTCAAGAATTCAGCATTTAGCTAGGTTTTTGTTTGGCTACAGTTTTAACTGTTCTAGGTAGCCCAGGATTGTGCTTACACTGCCAGGACAGATGGTTGTCTGCCTGCAGAAGGAAAAAAAAAAAAGAAAAAGAAAAACAAACAAACAAACAAACCAGACAAACAAACAAACAAACAAAAAAACCCAGAAAAACCTCCAACAAGTCAGGAAATTCAGAAGAGCCATGCCCTTTCCTTCAGTGTGCACACACAGCTGCTGCACCCACTTTTCTTTGCCTATTTTACTTCACATAGGTGCTCTGGGTTATGGAGCAGGTGTAGAATCAGCAACTTAGATGGCAGAACAGACCTCATTTAATGTCAGTGGAGACTCCTGCTGAATCTTTCAGGGCTTCGATCGAGCATGGAAAGCATAAATAATGAATTTTACTGTGTTCGAAAGAAATGTTTTATTATTTCAGGCATTCTCCGTGTCAGCAGGAGACTCTCTTGGCTGAAACAGAGCAGGCCCACACTTTTCAATGAGGGGCTAATCATTTGGAGCACACCACTTGAGTGGGCATGGGCTAATGTTTTCCCATGACTGACTTACTGTGCCTTAATCATTCACCTCTTGTCTGTCCAGGAGTGATCATTTGCTGTGTGCACACTCAGAGCATGTGAGAGCTGTGTGTTAAAGTGCCTTTGCCTAAACCCCCATAGAGCTGAGTCAACTACTTGCACTTTTCTATCTATTATTTCAGTGCCCAATTTAAGACATGTCTAAAGAGTCTGATTAGTCAGGAAGCACAGCACTCCCAGTCATGGAAAATCAGCTGCCTTTAAATTGTTTCCAAGTCAAGATCCAAAATTACAAGTCCTTTTGAAACATTAGGATACAGCAAGAAAAGATTTAAAGGCTGCACTTGAGTCTCTGTTTCTCAAATAGCAAAAGACAAAAATGGAAAATGTTTATCCTGAAAATGTTTCCCAGACTCTTTCATTATCTCCATATTCACGATGAACTCTGGCACCACAGCTGGCCCCTGAGCACGTGGAGATGCTGGCAGATTACACAACCAGACCAGACATACAAGAGAGAAGAAGGGGTGGAAATTCAGTTATCTGCACATCCCACAACACTGGCAACCATCAGAGAAAGTTCCAAACTTCACTAAATAATGAAGAGCCAGAAACACTTCTAGGCAGACATTTAATTCCACTACAAGCTCACCCAACCCACTGTGAGGTGCTCTGTGTCCTCCACAGGTAGAGGGGAGAAGTGGAGCCTCTGGCTGCATCCACCTCACCTTTTCCCAACCTGCTGAGTGCCTGCATGGTGTGAGGTCTTTTGTGCTGCTTGCCTTGGAGTCATGATACACATCTTTTTAAATACCACTTGGTGATTCCTAGCATGTGGTTGCTCAGTCCATGCTTGATATTAATAGAAAAAGACGTAGCAATGTGAAAAAGAAAAGGGATAGACAAGGCCTATCAGCATTGACAGTATTTGCCCTTTTCCTGGCACACCATGCTGGGCGTTAAGTGTTAGAGGCAAAATATCTTACAGAATGTGCTTTTCCTCAAACCAGCAGATTTTTACTTAAAAAACAAGCCCTGAGAAATGAAAATATTCCAAGGTGAGACTAAGATTTCTACACATGCAGTGTAAATACCCTCAGGTAATAATGTCTGGTTTGGAGAAATAAGAAGTTTTCCACCCAGATAGGAAAACTTAAAAGCCCCAGCTGCTGGTAGACAGCTTCTGTAATAAACAAATCCAGTATAAAGCATCAGGAGCCTTTACCATGACAACCTGCATGCTCTGAATGTGCCTGGGCAGATCTATTTCCTAGCTTTGCCACCAGGGAAACAAGCAAAATAAACTAATACCGTGAACAGGAAAATCTGGAGTGAGTTTGTATTCTCAGCTCAAAGTTTGGCACCAGCAACACCTGAAAATCCTCAGAGTCCATCTCCTCTGCAAACCCATCACTGATCAGAGGATGGCATAAACAACTTTTCCTCATGGAACAACTAATTTTTATCTCAGTAGCAGAATGATGCAGGTCTGGGTTGACCTGATCCATCCTGGAGTGGAAAGAACTTGGGGCTTGATGATACTTCCAGGTCCCATCCAAACTCAAACTCTTACTTGCTGTTCTGATACTCCTCAAGCTGGTAAAGACATCTCACCCTTCTATAACTGTCTGAAATAGCTTCTGGTTTATAACTCTCATCACTCCTGCTGACTCTGGAAGTGGGACAGCATCAGAAAGGTAACACTGACTTCCTTGCAGAACCACTTCCCCTCCCAAAATAAGCCTCTGTATGGAAAGTATGGGAGATTTCTCCTCTCCTGCTGTATTACCACACAGCTACAGCAGCAACCTGTTACTCCTGGTTTTCAGGGAACTCCAACCAATTTCCATCCAGAAAGGAGCATTGCATGTTTCACTACATTCCTCCCAAATACTGCAATACTAAAAATGAGGCTGAATTCTGTGGTCCCTGAATGTATCCTTGAATATGTGGAGAAAAAGGACTGAGCATGCAAAGTGCCCCTTTGATTTGAGGGCTGGCTTCAAGCCATGCAATATTAGACTGAGCCACAGGTCCAGGCAGAAGGAGCTAGCAGGCAATTTGCAACTTCAACAGTTCCTCTTGTTCAAGGCCCAAACTTTCGTACATTATTACTGCTATTCTGCATGACCTTCAGTAGTTCCACTACTAATTGGTCTTGTTAAGAAATATTCCCCTTATATCATTTAATTAACAACATCAAAATTCCTGGACTGAATAGTATCCTAAAAGTTTTCCATTTCCAAAAGGATTCTGTTTAGATCAGATAGACATTTCAGTTGTCTTTTTACTTTATAAAATAATTTTTTGAGGAACAGAGAAAATTATTAGTGACTTTCTAATGAATCAACAGTTAAGAAAGAGTTTGAAGAAACAAGGAAAGAAAGTTAGAAAAGCTTGCTTGCAGACATCACTGAGTCTTCTGCTTTGCTGGGGTCACCTTGATGCAGTAAAGGACCAGCAGAAATCTCTGATTTAAGCTTTCCTCCTTTCCTTGTCAGTCAAGCAGGCTTGTTACAAACTCCCAGCTGATAAGACAGTGGCAGTAAAAAATTTTATAGCTAAATCTTGTTGTACAATTTTTACCTGTCCATTTCACAGTACATCTGTGTGAGCTCTACCATTCATTCAAGCAAATTTTTTTCTGGCAAAGAGGATTCCACAGAAATGCAATTATTCAAGAAAAAGAGCTGCCTGATGGTGGGAGGAGTATTGGCTAATGATGGAAAAAGGGTCTGCAAAAGAATTTAGTCAGGAATGGTTCAGAATGTGCTTAATGCAGGGCCAACATGTTTTGACAGAGAAACACAAATTCTGCAGCACAGTTTCTCTTGAATGAGACATGCTCCAAGCATAAAGTAAATGAAGCTTAAAATACCTAAAAGTTGTTCTGTCTTTTAAAAACTTAAATGCCAAGGCTGGATTACTGACCAGCATGAAAGACAAAGGCTCTTCACATCTGGCTTATGCCAAGGCATTTTTTTCTGGATTTTTTTTTTTTTAATGCAGATTGATAGTTTGTTATTTTTCACTTGTTTTGCACAAGCAGGTGTATTTCGTGGCTTTGAAGCCCACATCAGGGAATGTGCTTCCAGCAAAACAGACCTTCACTCATGGACCATATCATCTCAGAGCAAGCCCATCAAGCAGCCAAAGTCATCTTTGAATCCCTGGGTGCTGTGTTTTTTCCTATGGCTTGAAATATGAATTGTTTTTCCTTTTCTCTTGCATTTTTGTGCCAGATAAAATACTGCTCTTGACAAGCCTGTACTGAAGCAGATGAGCCTTCCCAACCAGTGGCAGACCTGACTGGAAGTGCCAAAGGCCTCTTTTTGTACTAAGAAACACCAAAAGTCAGTCCTGCACATGTTGCTGGCTGGGTTTACACCTTCCTCTCCAACGGGGTGCTAATCCACAGCAATATCACTGTTCTCATGTGCTGCAGGGCTGGGTGCTGCACACACATGGAAGGGAGGATGCGTGGGCAGTGCTGCCACCAAAAGGTCACTGCATCCCTCCACGTCCCTCTTAGCGATGTATTTGCATCTTGGAGCTCCTCTCTGATAATGGTGCTTGTGTCTCTTTCCCTGTAAGACTGGGAGAGAACTCTGAGTGCTGCCAAAGGAGCAGCTTCCCACTCGACACATGCAGATGTTTCGCAGGCACTTCATGGGCTTTGTTTCTTTCATTTGCTGAGACAGAGAACAAGAAAGGCAGGTTACTTAGCACTTCTCAGTAAGTGAATTCTGCAGGATGTAGAATCCAAGTTGACTTCCCAGGCTGTGAGGTTTGCAAGGCAAATCACCCTGTCACTGACAAGAACATTATAGTTCTAATGTGCTTTACAAGTGCTAGAAAGTGGCCACAGAGCAGGAGAATGATTTAAATTCCCCTGGCAAGGCAGGCTAGGTTGTATACAACCCTGAAACAAAGAACACATTTCCTTTCCTTTCAGAAGGACATCCTGGATAAGAAGATATGGGAGCCAGAGTTTATGCCTGCAATTTATCCACAAAACAAATGCCAGGGGCAACACAGACCTTGACTCATGAAAAACAATCTCTGTGTGTGGTAGCTTCTATGCAGTTAGCAGAGAATGCCAGCTGTCTCCAAGTGCCTTGCAATGACATCCTCGGAGCTGCTCTCCTGTGCTGGCAGTGACAGCAGAGCCAGCAGCACATGGAGGGGGTGCAGCCCAGCCCAAAGCCTGGCCCTGGCTCAGCTGGCTGCTGCTGGACACCAGCAGGTGATGGACACACATCAGGCTGAGCTGCTGCTGGGGATGTGAGGGTGGCCACGGCAGCAAATGGTGCCCACTCAAGGTCAGTCTTGCAGAACCCAGCCCTGTGGCTGAGCTGCTAAGCACTAAACTTCTGCCCAGGGCTCCCCAGTGTCCTAGAGCAGTCAGGAGTGTTTGGCAGGGGCAGCTGAGGCTGTGCTTGGGCTTTGCTGGTGTCACCCAGCACAGCTGATCACCTGTGTCCCAGTCCCCTGCCAATACTGACCTGCAGTACCACTCACACAGCGGGGGCTTCAGCCTCTGCTCCTCTCATCTGCTTAGGTGGCACTGAAATACTTCACAGATTTACCCACTACTGAATTTAGTCAAATCCCCACAAAAACGTTAGCCCTTATTTTCCCCTGGCCATATCCCAGCATCACTTGATCAGAGGTTCCACGTTTTGTTTTTGTTCAACAAGATTAATAAAGACAGTGCTAATTACTGTACCTGGCCTCCTCTTCCCTTTTCTTTTACCTGGATATTCTACAAAATACAGGCTTAGCTGTGTGCTAAACCTTGTTATCCCATCTAGGTAAAAGTCTCATGAAGTTCAGTGACTAGTTTGAGAATTACTGGATCCAGTGAAAATAAAACATACTCAAACCAAATTATTTTCCCTCATCAAAAAAACACAATTACAGAAAATCCAATAATATTTCAATATTCTATGCCAGCAGCCAGTAGATTCATGACTAGATATGAGCCTTCCAAACATTTGCATAATTAAAGCTCAGCCAGGAATTAATGAACTGAAAGCATTTTAAAGAAAATTAAGAAACTAGCTTTGGATAGTGACAATAATTTTCTTAATAAGATAAATTTATAGTGAAATCAAACTTAACTGGCCTCCAGACATTCATTTCATAACAGTTTAAGAGCATTTGAAAGCACACCCATATAATATATATATTTTATCATATTTACTCTCCAGGTTTCTAAAAGAAGCCTAAAGGAAGGTTTCTAAAAGAAGCCTAAAAGAAGACTAAAGGAGGTGCTCTTCCCCTAAGCAAGGCCCTGTGCTATGAGCTGCACATTTAGGCACTACAGTAATATCCTGACAGCTGTAATGATGTGTAGGAAAAATAAATGGCAGCAGTACATAACTTAGAGTGAGTTGGCTCTTCACTCATATAAGAACTTTTTGACGATGGTAAGTCTTTGGCAATAAAAAAAAAAAAAAGAGACTGGCAAAAACTTGACAAGAAAAATGCAAGAGATCTTTAGGTCTTTTTTTTTTTTTTTTGTCCTCTATAGTTTACGATCTTAATTTTAACTTTCTTTCTTGCTCCGCTCTTATTTCTTATGCCCTGAGACATCACAAAACACAACCATGAGATATTTGTGCTTTTCTGTCTCACTCAAGTGAGCAAATAGCATATATAAAAAGTAGGATAAAAATAACACTAACAACAAGCAGCAGAACTCCAAACATGAAACAAAGCAAGCAAGCCTCTAGACAGTTTGCCAAGAACACAACTCAATGCATTTGCTGTCATTCCATACAGCCCCAACCGTTGCTAATTTAAATCACACAATCACAACCCACTGCAAGGGCTGCTTGTAGGCTTGGCTATTGACTGTAGCTCCCACAAAGAGAGAAAAACAAAACTAAAAAATACACACAAGGCTGAAATGTTGTTGATAAAAATTTATCAGATGTTCAAAAAATGAATCAATCAAAGCAAAATCACCTAGAGCAGCTTTCTTAAAAAAAAATAACATCCAGAAAAACATCCCTACAGCTACCTCTCCCCCTCATCCCTCAAAAAGTTAACCTCACCTAAACCCTGTAAAATCCTTTATCCCATTTTCAGAACTGCCTTGGGGTCAGAATTTAAGATCTTAGTCATCGAGAGCTCAGGTGTAACTCAAAGTCAAGGATTTCAGCTTTTCAGTTACGCACCTACAATGAAGACAGATGCTTAGTGGGATTTCCAGAAACAGCTTGACAGCTGCCTTGTGCTGGCTTTAACTTGTGCTCAATGATGAGGTCCTTCTGAAAATCTCATTTCTGTGCATTTTGATGCTAGCCAAGTCCTTTCCTCTCTCTGCTGCCATAGTCCTGACAGTGCAGGAGAAAGGGATGGGAGGGGGAAGAAAAGGGTGCAGACACAAGAGGCAGCAACTGCTGCAAACTTCTTATTTCTCCAGCTTTCCCAGCCTTCCTAACATAAATCAAATGCAGTCCTGGGTCCTGGTCAGGGGATGCAGAGACAGATGTCAGTCACCTCTGATAATGAATGAGCCACAGCTGTCACCTCACGTGGCCTCAGTTCAGGTGGCCTCTCTTCCACAGGGGACAGGACTTGCCACGGCTCGTGATGAGGTGATGCAAGTTCCCACTTCCCTGCACAATGGCACCAGCAGGGACACAGGCACTGAGATCAGCTTGTACCCAAATGAGAATCTGCAACTGGCTGATGTGCTAAAAACTCATCCAAACATTTTGCTGAATAGGGAGAGGGCTCCCTGTTGATTAAATTTAAGCACATATTTAAATGCCATGCTGAGTAAGGGCAACACTGAATTCTAAAGAAAAACTATATTTACAAAAAAGATTAAAAAAGAAAAACAACAGCCACAGGGCAATATTTTCTCCAAGCTAACTCCAGTAAATAATTCCCATTTATCATTTATTCAAACTTAGAAATAACATTCAGGGAGAGTAGGAAAGTAAAACAGTTCAATAAGTACAACCTGTACTTTGCCTATTGAGTGAATCAATACTGTTCATCAGTTGTCCAATAAAGAACTAACAGGGAAGTTCAATCTCTTATCATTTGTAAAAATTAAAGAGCACATTTTTATTAGTCCTTATTGTTAAAACAAAAAGTAATGATAAAAACCCAAACAAATAACATTAAGGTGGACAGTTTTTTAAAAAATGTCAGTCAAACAGAAAACTCACAGTTTTACATAATTTTTCCTAGTTGGTTGATTGTTGGTTTTTGGTGTTTGGACCTTTTTTCCCCAAAACCTTAGGTTAAGAATTTTTTAACCAAGACACAAGACCTACAAAAGGGACTTAAGGATGCAACAGTCACAAGAAATGTTATCAATTCAGACATCTTCTCAGGGTTAAGACTACCTCTTTTTAAAGAGATGTAGTGACATCTCCTTGTGCTCAGTAATTTGAGACACAATCTATCATATCAGCCATGGGCCACATTGAAAAGGACCTTGTTGTTTTTTCTGAGACAGATGTGATTTACAGAGGTCAATGCACTAATTGCCCTAAACCTATTAGCAGTGAGGACTCAGATTTACCCTAAGCCTCTTGCCTTGCATTCAGTTGATGGTATTCACATTAACCACCTATTAAATGCAATTTTAGTTGCACAGGAATCTAATAGTCTCATTTTTCCCTAGGTGAGTGCCAAACCATAAAGTCTGTAACTCGGAACTCCTGAATTCTGCCCCATCACTTTGTTTTCTTCCTGGATCTTTGCACACAGTGAAGACAAAATCCAGGTTTTCAACTTCCTATATCTACCTAATTTACCCCCATTCTCAGCATTGCTGATTGAAAAGAATTCAGAACACTCCAAAAATTAAAAGAAAATAAACAATAAACCCCCCACTTCCCTGGCCCAAGCTGAAACTTCTGCTAAGGGGAACTCTCTTTAAATTCATGGTGATGAGACACCACCTGCTCGCAGGAAAAAGTGGGAATTCTGAGATTTAGCAGGGAAATCACTCTGCAAAACAACTGCAAAATCTGCTGGATAAACAAAGAAGGAAAGATGTCTCTGCAAGGACTAACACTGGCCTTCTGATCACAGCAGAAGGAGGATTACAGTGCCTTTGGCTCACTGCAGCAGAGGAGCAGGGGCCAGCTCTGCTTTGAGAGGGAGCAACTGCAACCACAGCAAGCTGCAGATACAGACCTGTCTGCATGGCACCAGCTTGTCCTACTCACCACCAGCATGGGATAGAGCAAAATCCACATCTCATGTGCTTGTGGGACTGCACTGGGAAAGAGGGGAACACAAATTCACCCCCAAGGGGGTCCCATTGCCTTGCAGTTTCCCACATGGCCACATTGCTTGGTTGTGGATTCCTCAAGGCTGTGGCAAATGGCACTAACAGGTCATGCTGTGAGATGAGAGTGGGCTCAGGGCAAGAGATCCTCAGACCTCAGTCTGATATGCAAAGCATATGCATGTTTAACAAACCGTTTTTGAAGGAATAAAACCCCCCAAATCTATTATATAGATAAATGTCCTTCATCTCCACCCACATTCCCCTGCCAGCTCTTGGGAAGAGGCCTGTCATGTCTTCTCTAGACTTGCAGGAAGATGTTATGAATTTCAATCTGAAATCTATTGAGAAGAGGAAAGCTACATACCCTGCTGTGGGGAACTCAGTGTGAATTTCCATCTGTGAAAGCCTTGTTATGAGTACATGTTTATTCAGTGCAATCTCTTGAGAATTTAGTGTAAACCTATGTGGTTGATCTCAAAAATATAATTTACTTTTCAAACCCAAAGGGGAATCAGGAAATAGGGCCCCTTTGCCTACCATGTGGACAGTGCTGTCAGCCCTGCTATGCACAGCAGCAAAGCCTGAGTGACCTCCTGTCTGGCCCAGGTAAAAATTGAAGCCTGTCCTTCACTCCAGCATCTGGAAGCAGCTGTGCCAGAGCACTCAGCACACAAAGCTGGATCCCACAGAAAGCAGCTTTGATTTTACAGAGTCCTAGAGCCTCAGAATTCCCTCCGCTCATCTTGCCCACAGTGGTGTTTGGATATAAGGCACTATCTTAGGAGTTCAGAGCAAGATCTTAAAAAACCGTTGAGAGCAAGATCTTAAAAAAACATCCAGAGAGAAAAGCTTTGCTCTTCTTTATTGCTTATCTCTTTTCTTAGCTGTGCTAGCGCAAAGAAGGAAATTAAGCTGCTCCCTGCAAGGTCTAATGTGAAACCTTGGCCACTTCAGTGTCAAGATTGTTATCTGAGCTTTCATCCCAGTGCCAGAAACCTTTACGTGGCCTTCACCTCTGCATTAACTAGAGAAGGTTACAGGCTTACTCTTCTCTCCCCTGGGAAAGCTCCTGCCACCACTCAAAATGAAACAGGGACCCAGGTAATTGTGATTGTCTGGAAATGTGATGGTCTAATTGCACACAGATGGGCAGGAGTGAGAGCAAAGGACTGGCCTTTAGAGAGGTGCATCTGCTACCTCCCAGAGCACTGAATAAAGCTGTGCCTGCAGCTGGCAACAGGCTGAGGCAAACCCTGTCCCCAACGTCCTGACAACGTTTCTTTTGAGGATTTTTAAAGGGATGCAGCGTATGTTCTCAAAAGCTCATGTAGCAGTACAAAATAGAGACAAATACAACAGAAAAAACCTGCTGCAGTCCAGGATGTATTTTCTAATTCAGGAAAGACACTATTTCTCCAGCACAGGGTGACATGAACATGGCAGCTCTTTGCTGTTATTTCCCACTCCAACACCCAGAGGAATACTGGCAGAGGGTTCCCAGAGCAGGGGGATACCTGCAAAGAGTTGATAGCTGCCCTGAGGGGGCTGCTGCTCTTTGAAGCCAGAGAGGTTTTTCTCTACGTCTTCTGCTGACTCTGCTGAGTATTAGAGAAAGAAAAGGCTGGGTAAAATTTTCTCTCTGTTTGGATAATTGTGTTCTGTGCTGCCTTGTTGAGAACTGGTATGTCTGAGCTAATTTCTTTCATTTCTCTGTCAAAACCATAACTACTTCCAGAACTGATTCATTCTTCTTTGGGCTAGGGCTCAGACAAAGACAGTAACTTACATTTGTCAGGAATCATCTTAACTGAATGCTCCTCTCCTCAGCCCTTAACTCCAGAGTCAGCCTCCTACAGGCTGAGCTGGGCTTGCAAGGGAAGGCACAGCCAGGGGAGCCCCATCATTGCTGCCTGGCAGGATTGGCAATGCCATGGCAGCAGCCTGCTTGTCCCTGCTGCCCACAGGCTCAGAGCACAGCATGGGGTTCTGGATGGTCCTTGGTGGTCCAGCCACCACCTCCTGCCTCCCCTCTTCACAGCCCATGGACCCTGGGCCCCCTGTGCTGCCACCATGCTGGGCAGGCACTCGAGCTAACACATCCTTTCTTAATGGGTTAAAGAAACTTCAGCCCCTCTGTGCACAACCACTGCTGAAGTGGGTCTGCCCCACCAGGAGAAGGGGTCCCAAGCAGCCTCACCCCCTGACACTGCCTGCCCTACTTTTGTGCTTGGCTTTAGATGCAAGAGAGGAGATGTGACAGGCAGTTTATGGGAGATACTGATTGCTGGCACCCTGCACTTTGCTTTTGTCATGTCAAGTCATCTGCAAGCTGCTCAGAGCCTCTGTGATGGTGCTCTTTGCTTGCTCACATGGAAATGAAGTGAAAGCCAGGCTGACAGGCATGACTGTGCAGAAAAGCCAACTCAGGGCCTGAGTAGCACTTCCACCAAATCTGAGCCCCTGAGCCTCACCAGTGCCTGGGGACAGTCTGTTTCACAGAAAGAAATTTCACTTTGGACAACATGAAGAAAAGGTTTATGTAACCTCAAACCCAAAGGCAATCAAAGGTGTGTGAATTGCCCAACAGAATGCTGCTGCCTGCCCTGCTTTTGGCTGTGCTTTTCCTTCCTCCATTCCTGGCCACACTGAGGCCCTTCACAGGTAACAAGTCATCACCCTGTCAGTCACTTGCCTTTAGTGTGAGCCAGCTCGGTTCCTAGGGCAGGGAAACCTGAGTGTCTGGCAGGGTGTAAGCAGGATTAACTTTGCCAGGGTTTGGTGGGCTGCATCAGGGACTGCAGACACCTGGTGGTGTCCATCCATCCATCCATCCATCCATCCATCCATCCATCCATCCATCCATCCATCCATCCTCAGACTCTCTCCTCCATCTCTCTCCTCATCTACCCCTGTATAAAGGGAAGGTGACTTTTGCACAGTTGTTCCAATACATCCCTCAACCTATGAAATATGAGCTGGGGTAACTGAGAGAAACAGCAGAAATACAAGGACACTGTACTTCATTCCAGAGCATGATGTGACCCATTTTAGGGGTCACATTAGAGGTATCTTAATTCCCCCACAGCCCCATAATATTTTCATTTTCACAGAATCACAGAATCACTAGGTTGGAAGAGACCTTCAAGATCATCGAGTCCAACCCATGCCCTAACACCTCCACTAAACCATGGCACCCAGTGCCACGTCCAATATTTTTTAGACACATCCAGGGATGCTGACTCCACCACCTCCCAGGGCAGACAATTTCAGTATTTTACCACTCCTTCCATAAAAAACTTTTTCCTAATATCCAACCTGTATTTCCCCTGGTGATATGCTAGATTTCTAGAAAAGTCTAGTTTTTCAGTGATGGCAAAATATTCTCTTAATAAAATGAAAATATATCTCTACTCCCAAGCAGAATAATACACTGGTTGCACTTTGGAACCACAGTTGAACAGAAAGGAAGTGAAGCCTTATAAGGACAGTTCACACAATAAAGCTTTTGGTTGCAAAAAGACTCTGAGTGGTAAGATCTCAAAAACATGATCACACTTTCAGTGAATTCAGTTTCACATAAAAACCTGAGTAGTGAGACCTGCTATGATCACAGGTGACAGATGGAACCACTGTGAGTTGTATTAGTAGCTTACTTCCCATGCACAGACACAGAGATGTAGTCAGCAGTTGATATTGGGTCCCTCCCAAATGAAAATTGGCTCACATGTCTCCAGCTTGAAAAAGAGGATAATAAAAATCTCCCAAAGAGACTCATTTAAAACAGAAGTTATTCAATTTTCTTTTGTTTTACACCAGATGTGCTCCAGACGTGCGAACTCAGCCTCTAAAGATTTTCCTGCCTACTACAGTCTCCTCTTCTAACTACTCATCAAAGCACACCAGGTAAAAATTTCCTTCCTCCACATCACCAGTCACCAATACAACCTTGTCATTTCAATTTCTCACACCTCTTCTTTCCCCCTGCCCTGTATCTCTGCAAAGTCTCATCTCTACAGCTTATTGCCATTGGCTGCTAATGTTGAACAAAGTGTTCCCAATTTCAAACACAAAGAAAAGAAAAAATTGTAGCACAAAAAAGGGAAGATTAACCATGGAAACCACTCTCCTAGGGCTGGCCAGGTTCTTTGGGTTCAACACCTGAATCTGCTGCTTTACAGAAGCACAGACTCACCTGCTCCTGCTATTCTTAACTCCTTCCAGAGTTTGTTACACTGAACAATTCTGTTCCCAAAGAGAGGAAAAGCACTGGGGCAGGTGCCAATCTGAGCCTCCCCCCCCACCCTCCTGAACAGCACAGAAGTGTGGTTCTGCCCCCAAGATCTTCCTCAGGCTCATCTACAGGGACATCTGCACACCCTGCCAGGAGCCCAAGATATGTTTTACAATAAGCAATGATTAGGAGACATGAATCATCCCCTCAATCCTCTGTCACAGGCACACAAAATGTACCTCTTTCCTCTGTTCCTGCTGGAACTCCAGAAAGCTGTTCTCATACCAGGTTTTCACTTTAGAAAGCAATTTGTCATTACAAGTGATGCTTAAATTTTAAAAGGCAGTGACTAGTGCTGGGATTTGGAATCTCAGTCCTGACTCAGGCAGACCAAATCAGGCTGCTGCCTCTTTGGATTGAGGGTTGGTAGCCAAAACTCCACTTTGTTCTGAGTGCTAGTATTTAAAATTTTAGTGTGTTAAAAATGGCATCTCAGGATGTCAGTCTGCAGACACGGCCTGTGTTTGATGGCACTTCTGAGAGCACCAAAGCACACAACGCCTGGCTCATGCCTGCAGCTATTTGGCTATGGGACAGAGAAGGAAGACAAAAGCAAGTAAGTTTTCTTTTGGGACACAGTCTCTACTTTACGTGATGTTTTTTACAGCCAGAGGGCTGCTCCTCACCATTCATCCACGTAGGAGAGCAAAGAAGGGGAAAGCCATGGGCTTTGCTTCAAAGAGAGAAGCAATTGCCTGGTTCCATTGCACCACAGACTGCTCCTAGGATCTGCTCTAAGAGGCAGTGAGGAAAAGCCTGCTTGGCTGCATTGTGGGAGGCTTTGCCACTACTATCTTTCCTAAGGAGCATCCACCTACTCTGCAAAATGCAATTTCTCCTTAGAGCAAGATGTCCAGTCTCAGAGGACCTGGTCTTATACTTTTGTCCTAGTCTTGTAGAACAATGCACTGTTTCTTACTTCTTGTCCCAAGTAAACTCATGCTTTTATCCCAGAGCAGTACACAGTTAATAGATTTACCTAGCAAATCCCTCAATCCTTTAAATGGTGCCTTGCAGAATTTATTTTCTTAAAAAGGAAAGGTTAAATTATATGAGAAAAGTCTCACTCCTGCTAATACTTACAAAGTAGATGTTAAATGCTTCAGAATATTTGAAGATTACCTTCCAAGATATGCATTTCCCAGATTTGGGTGCTAGGCATGATACTGCTCCACAATTTTGAAAAAAACACTCAGTGATTTTTTTTTTTTATTTATTCACCTTGTATTTTGCAAGAAAACAAAAATTTGACCTTTATTTGTGTCAGCACTGGGATATTCTGCACATTCCCCATGTCAGCAGTGGAAGGACACTCACTGGTGTTGCATGTTGCCATGCTTATTTCCTTGAACAACTGCAGATAGAGCAAACCTATTACTGCCGTGCTTTGTGAGACACTGACCCAAATTTACCACACTGAGGTATAAAATGTGAATGGCAGCTACAGTCTGTGAAACAGCACAATGGCTAGAGAACAAGGATTGAACATGATAATGCTCAGGTTGATCCAAGAAAAGTGGTCTTAGAAATTGGCAGGAGTCTACCAGACAGCATGCTGCCTCTCTCAGACAACGTGGTTCAGGCTGAAAACTGAATCTCTCTCCTGCTATTTAATTCTGTGTGCTTTTACTAACAACAAGGAGCTCACTAATGCTGGTTTGCTCCTCTGATAGCTGCACTGGGCTCTCTGCAGGCATCAGAGATTTTTAAGGCTAGAACAGGTCATCAAGACCATCTCTCCCTCCCCCTGCTCACAAAGGGGTTCTCACTGACCCTGACCCTGTGCCCATTAACCAGTGCTTTGATGAGAGTGCATTTGGGAAGAGGCTGTGTCTGGCAGTGTGGGAATGGGAAATGGTCTAGGATCTCAGATCCACTGCTCAGAAAAGCTCTGGTGTAACACTGAAGACACAAAGAGAGCAGAGTGTTCCCTCAGCAGCCATCTACCCTGCTCTTCTGTGGGCTGGTTGAGAGCCTTGTGCACCCCTTGGCACCACAGCAGAGACCAGCACCTCATTTTCAGAAACTTGCAAGAAACACATCTGTACCATCCTCCCCATGGCGTGCAGATTTTTTTTTTAAATGCTGGTTATTTGTACATTGAGTTTTTTAAAGAAGGAAAGAGAACACCAGATTAATAAGATAAGCAAATGGAAACCTTCTACCTTATTTTATCTGCTCCTGGAGAAAACACTTACGTGACAAAGTATTTTTAAAGTGGCAGTTAGGAAGGTATAAGCTATCTGCAGTCCCTATATTTGATAGTAAATGTATTTTGGAAGATAGGTGCAGCTACATACTCAGACATCTAATATCAAAAGACCCTGTCCAGTTCCCAGGAGAGATTTGTGTATCTGGCAAATCTCAGCACAGCTGGAAGGCCCTGGTCAAGAGAGAACATCATGGTGACAGGAAGCCTTCTGTCAGGATCAATTTACTTTGGCAAAATGTATTAAAGAAGCCTTGCAGAAAATATTATCCTGTTATAGACAGCTCTGGCTATGCCAGAGAGTCTTTTGCATATACTTCCCCCAAGGCAAGAAGGGTTTATGACTTCTTTGTCCTCAGTAAAATAAAAATTGCACTCAACATCCTTCTCTCCTTTAGCATCCCCCATTCTGTACACTGCCCCTAACCCACCTTAAAATAAAACTTTGGCAGAGTCATCCATCACTATGAATATAAGAGCAGATATTTCATGAAACTTACAAAAAGTAATATCCATATTCTTTGCCCAAACATAAAACATGATAGATATGGATTGGTTGCCATTTTTTATGAATCTGCTTAGAGCCCCAGTGGATATAAATTATGGTAAAGGGCAAACTACAAGTTCTACATGATTTGGCTTGTAGTAATGAGAAACTAACCCTGCACAGAGTGTGTCTCCAGATGACATAGTGCTTCTTGTAGTTATCCTTAGTATCCATTAACTTCTTGTTGGGGGAACTCTCCCTGCACTTTCCCTGTTTGTCAGAGCCCTTGGTAACAATCCAAGCAGTTCTACCTGTTCAGTCAAATCAACAGCCAGTGACCAGTTATAATGACCCTTGTTTTCTGAAAACTTATTTGGTTTTAAGCAAGGAAGAAAAGGATCTTACTGCTTTTGCAGTACATCTGGTTTCCGTCACTCCAGCCTCTCACAGAGGTAGGTCTTCAATTCCAAGGAAACAGCTTTGTCTTTCTTGATGCATCCATGCCTTTTGCTACGTACGGCACCAATGCTTCTGTCATAATGAGGAGTCAGAATACCAGGCTCCAGTTTGGGTGCTGATGTGCAGAAAACTAACAGAGACTTATCTAAAACTTAAAAAGGCAAGCAGAAAAAATATTCTCATTTGGAGAGAGCATGGCCAACTACCAGCACTTTGGGAGATCCTCCTCTTTGCACGAGACTGAGGAAAACAAGCTATTGCAATGTTTTGACCCACTTTAGCCTTACCTCCCTATCATGAGCAAAGGGCTGTTATTTCAGCTCTTCAGACAGCCAAGCAGAGAGCCAGAGCATTGCTGCCACTGTGTTCCTAGCTGGTACTAAATTTTCACAGAGACTTCTAACAACAGGAATCTCCATCTGGTGGTGGTGGGGGTCATTTGCATATAGAGATTAAAATAACATCCATATTCTGGGATTCATTCTGGACACAAACGTCCACAGTGCTGGCCCAAGAGGACAAGTGGAAGTGCTACATTGAGGTAAACTTGATGTGATTTAGTCTGTTGGCTTCAGCAAGGGTATCCAAATGACAGAAGGGATTAAAGGGATAGCAGCAGGCAGGCAGGCAATGGTAGTGCAGGCTGCTGCTAAGGTTGCTTTGTGACCTGAGGAAGCAGGAGCTGCTCAGCACACAACTGCCTAGTGCTTATCTTAATGATATCAGCCAGAACCACACTGGCTTTTGATGGTTACTGCAAGAAAAACTACAAGGCAGTAGAATTTCAAAGGGGACAAAAAAGCTCAAGTGGAGACCAAGAGCCATGATCCTGTCCTCAGTGCATTCCAAAGCTTCCCTCTCTAACCAGAACAACTTCATGCTACAATGACAGCATCTGATTGGGTTCACAGTACAGTTTATGGAGCACACAGAACAGGCTGGAGTCATTTTTTCCATTTGCAAATCTTACTGAACTTCTCAAGTTTAAAAGTTGAAAAACAAACCATTGTGTCCAAAGCAGGGAACAAGGGGAAGGGGCAGTTTGGGACAGCACCATGCCTAGATCCTCCCTTGATGCTCTTGGGTACCTCAGACATGCCCCTTATCCTTCACCCACTTTACCAACCCAGTCAGAGCAGGGGACAGGCTCAAGCTGAAAGGCAGAAACTATTTTGATTTAAATCATATTCTCTGCTGAGAAGGCGATGATGCTGAAGCTTCAGAAGATGGAAAAGTGCCAATGCCTGCTCCTGGGATTGCATTGTGGGACCCCACTGTGTGGTTTGCATAGACTGGTGCTCTCATTGGCCTCCTTGTGGTACAGATCTAGAGGAGAATTCTTGGCTTTATCCTGTTGGTTATAGAGAAAACTGAAGTTCAGTGATCTAATTCAAGTATGATGAAGTGTCCAACAATGCCTGAAGACTGTTCTGGCATTTAGATATATATTAAAACTCTCTCATGCATTTTTGGAGCCTGACTTCTATTTTATTTTAACTCTTTGGGTTGCCAGTGATAGAAAAGAATAACACAAGTTTCAGTTCCCTTCAAGGAAGTACAATGGGGAGGGAATCAGATCAGGTGCTCTCAGCTTGATGTAGGGCAATGAATCTGAGGAAGGAATCATGACTAATCCCTCTCTCTTCATTGCTAGACTGAGTGGCTGAGAAGTCCTAGAAGGACTCATGCATAGGCAGTACTGGTTGGAAAAATCAGGGCAAACCACCTCCATTGAAGTGTGATGGAATTTGCTATTGAATCCAAACTGGAATTTCTGGACATACTTCACTAGAATGCCCACTAAGCTGTGTTCCAAAAAGACTCAAGTTCTTAAATACAGGTGTAGTGTTTCTTACAGGCCCAGGGAAAAACCTCAACTCTACAGGGACCAGATGGGCGTGTGAGGGTCAGGGAAGGAAAATTGGGCCCTTCTTCCTGTGCTTTCAGAACAGCTCCTGCAGTCTATATTGATATTTGAGACATGTATCTGCTTCCAAGAAGTATCACTAAAACACTATTTGGGACTATATTGGACATTTACAGGGTTGTCAGTCCCAGACAAGATGACCCAAGATCAATTATTATATTGGGTACTACTTACAAACGTCAGAGGCATTACTTAGAAAATTGATCTTGACTTTATGAAATTTAAAGATCAATAGAAGCCAGCAAACAATTAGCAGGCTGTTAGTAAGACACAGATACTCCTATAGACAGATCTCTGGGAATTGATGTACTCACAGAAACACACACTGTGTTTACATACCTGACACCTATGGGCTATCTATACCCTCACCAGATGCTGGATGCTCTCACTGACTTGCACAGCTGCTCCAGAGTCTCATCCCTTCTGTGATTTTGACCCATCATTACTATTATTATCTCAGTGCCATCATAATCCTGTACATATTCTCCTTGGGATACACAGGGGTGCACCAGCAGCACTCAGCAGCTGCCTTTCTTAACAAGTGCTCCAGGAGACAATTTATGAAGACAATTGAGCTAGTCCCTCACTAGGGGACAAAAGAAAAAGAGAATTCTGGATTGTTGCTTTTCCAAAACACAAAATAATATTGAATATGTTTGTGTTAGCATCCTGAACTAATTCTTCTGAAGTAGAAAGAAGTCTAGGAAAGCACGGTATTTCTCATTCAATTGTGCTTGTGCCTTCAGAATTGAGCTTTGTAATCAGAATCCTATCACCACCCACAAGAAAGAAAATGGTTGTTTTGTCACATCATTACAAATGTCATTTTAAACCTCTGTTGCTTCCCTGGTAGGAAAGGTTTGAGTAAGCACAGAGCTGTCCATGAAATTATCTGTATTTCTTTCTGGCTACCTGCTAGATAGTAACTGCTTTTCTCTGTCTAAACTGCCACTACTTTGAAAAGAAGGATTTCAGAATGTAGCTTGATTTCCTTTTCTTCTCCTCAAGAAAGAGATTCATGAGCTAAGCAGCCAGGGTTCTGAAAGCAGATAATGACTGTCTAGTTGCAGGTGAACAGAAACCTGGTACACAAAACTCTCAGCTATGTTTAGAGCCCCCTGCTTTCATTTTGGTTGTTAAAACTGTCCAGGTCCCAAGAGTGAAGAAGAAGATTAAAGGTCTCCTACGATTAATTACAGTTGTATCATACCTGCTCAGTGACCTCATTTCCTCTCCCCCTTCCATGTAAGTACTTCAGTTCTAGTCTGCACAGTCTGGAGGATGTTTGCAGGATAGTGAATGCCTGTGGACATTGAAGGTCATCTCAAATTCTGCCTGGGGTTTAATTGCAAGTGCTCTGCATTGCTTGTTTGAGAGTGGCTTGAAGTATCAGAGATAAGAGAGGATTTAGAAATTCTTGTTTATTGCCTTTCAGATCCAAAGCAGAGTCAAAGACAAGAAACTCCTCCATTAGGCCCACTTTCACTTTTAGGATGATGCTTTAGAAGTATCAAAGAAAGCAAGCAGAAATACAGGTGAGAAGCACTGCTTGGAGTCAAAAGAGGCTAAGGGGAGGAGGGGGGGTGCTTTTTTCGGACAGAGTCTCTGAAAAGAAATGTCAAATCAAGTGACTGAAGCAAAAATACCACTGTTGCCTTACAGGCTATAGAGTCTTCCCATTTCCTTGCTGATTTGCCAGAAAAACATTAATATTGAAGAACAGAAGATGATCTTGTGTATATGACCTGAATATACAAAGTCATTCTGGGTGTCATCAGATGGAGAAAACCTTCTTGGAGTAGAACAAAGAGATGACAATTCAAAACTCAGCAAGGACTCTGACTTTTTCACTTCCAACTTATTTTTGTAAAGCAACACACAGTTATTATCTTTCCTTGTCATTGACATTGCAACTGTCAACTGAATAAATAGTGATGTTTCAAAGGAACATCACACATTGGGATGAGGGCATCAAGGAAATTAGAACGCTGAGCAGGAGCCCGACTGTCACAGGAGGCATGTCAAGAAATGACTTTGTAACTCTGCCCGTGAGTGCAGCTGTGCAGTCAGTAAATACTGGCACACCCTTTTCATTTCATTTTATTCCTCCTGGCACAGCTGCCAAAGGAAAAGCTTCTCATTTAACAGATCCCTGCCAAGTATAGGAAGGGGAATAGCCTCATTTGTGGTGTCTGAGGATTTGGTTACATGGCACCATGTTTTAAATCCCCCAGAGATCTGTCTAATAATGAAGCCTACACTCTCAGATGTTGGTATTGGCAAGTTCTTTGATTTAAGCATACTTGTTCCTTTGTCAAGCTACAGTAAACAAGCTGTGCTTTTGCATTTTTGATGTGTGTGTAAAAGCAATGTGAAATGACATCAAAGCAGCTCCCACAGCAGTGCCCACAATTTCTCTTGCAAGAGGAGCAGAAGGCATTAGCAGCACCTGGGAATAGAAAAGAAAGAATCCTGCTGATGTGATCTACCCTGTGCCGAAAAAGTTAACTTTCCTAGAGATTAAGCACTCAATGATGTGACTCAGTGATTACATTTTAGAAAGTTGTGCGCAGTTTCTTTGCATGCCAAATGCAGACAGGCTGACTGCAGCAAATTTAACTAAACTACTTGGCAGCATCTAGTGCTGAACTACACTTCTCCTAATGCTACACCCATGCAGAGGCACAGTCCAGCTCCCATCGTACCCGACAGGGACTCTCAGCCAATGACATTGTACCTACTTAGCCAAATCCAAGATTTACCAGCTTTGGTCACAATTCCGTGAAAATGTCCCTAATTATGCAGCTAATTCTGTTAGAGCCACTGAGTCTTGAGAGGTTGGGTTTGACACCAGCTGAGAAAGGCAGACAGGCAGAACACCTTACGAGGCCCAGGGAGAGGCCAGAGGAAGAATTCAAAGATTTGTATGTTCAGCTTGTCAGTAAGAGAATTGGAAGGTGCCTACAACACAGTGTACAAGGATTGCACTGGCAAGAAAAGCAAGACAGTGGAAGATTTCTTAGCACAGCAGGAGAGGCATTTAAAGAGCTGAAAGGGTACCCAGAAAAGTTTTAATTGCACACAAAATACCAGTTTGAAACAGTGAACCTAAACAGCAATTGCAAGACTCTGAGAAACAGTGAATTCTCCAGCTCTCCATACCTTGAAATCAAGGCAAGTTGATTGAACTACATAACCTTTTTAAAACACACTGGCCTGGGCTCAGCAAAGGTGGTGGCTGAAAATTTCATTGCCCATAATGCACACAAGATGAAATCAGGTGAACTAACAAACTGTCTCTTGAAGCTCTGACAGTCTGACTAATGTTGATGGAATTATTCACATGGAAAATTCCCAAATAAATGAGAGCTTGCATGACTAGTGAAAATTTCTCCCAACAGATACTATGTATTTGACATACTCCATTGCAATAAAGTAAGATGACCTATATCCTAATCTAGAGGGAAACAGTAAAACCGAGGGGACTTATGAGTTTTAGAAAAAAGTTTGTGGTGTTCTTTTTCCCCTAAAGAATTTCTTTGTTGCTCAGGTTTGTTTTGTTTTCTGCTGCCTTGCCTGCTGAAGTGCAGTTGCCCAAACCTAATCTCAGCAAATTTTTCATCATCTTTAGAATTTCCCACATCTAATGAAATCTTCTTTCTCATGACTCTGCACACACTGTTTGATCTTTTTTTCCTGTTTTAGAGATAGAAACAAAACAAATTACCCTTAAACGTAGGGGTCACTAAACAGAATTTAGGGAAAGGTCATTTTAGCAATCTGTCTGCAGAAGAAAAGTTATTCAAAATACAAAACATGAAATTCCTTAATTTAGTTTTAGGTTAAGAGGAGAAGCAAACAAATAGAAAAATGGTCCCCAGGCTTGACTGAAAACCTCCTTATCTGTAAATTGCCCTTTTTTTCCAAGTTCTCCTGACAGCTTTGGCCTGAAGGAAGGTATAGATGATATGACTGCTTTCCTAGTAGAGCAATAAGATAAATGGGACAGATTCTCATTTGCTGTATATAGACAATTCTCTGGAACTTACACTCTCTGAGGGTCTAGCCCAATACAATTGCACAATGATGAAACAATTCTTAAAAGGGAGGGTTACACTTCAAAAGTCTGTGAAAGCATTAAAGCATCATTTTGGCCAGTAATGCTAAAAATGGACATTTTCCCATCCTCCTAGCAGCAGAAGGTAGTGGACACTTTGTGATTAATTTCTAATTCTGCAGTTCATCTCAGTCTGTGGCACTGAGAATGTCAGCCCAGCTTACCCTGCAATTATTCTGAACCAAGAGGACCTCTTTAACAAGCCAGGACTCTATTGCTGACCTGTTTCCAACTCATTAATGCTTTTAAAGTCTTTGCCATCTTTCACTTCCACCTCAGCTTCCTCACAGATGTACTTACTAGTACACCTGGCACTTTGCTAACAAATGATGTGGTGCACAGCTCCCAGCCGGGAGAGATCTTACTCCAAAAATTAAAGCCACGCTTGGAAAATGCATTTGGAGTGACAGTGAACTCCATCAAGTCTCAACTGCTTATTAAATCAGCAACACCTCAGTCAAAACCAGTGCAGTTGTCCGAGTCCAATACCATTTTTCACTGATGCCATACTATTCTAAAGACTTTCTTCTTGGCTCTTGAATAATTAAACAATATCCTTGCAACATAAAAACAGCCATTCTGGATCAGGCCAGGAGTTCATCTATCCTCCTATCTTTTCTCTGACAGTGGCTGGGATGAATGCCAAAGGAAAACAACCAACCTTTCCCTGAAACACACTTTATCCTTTCAGCAATCAGCATTGTAAGGGCTTCCTGAGCTGCAGGTTGAGTCACATTTCACAGCTGCTGGTGGTCAGCCTCTGCCCCAAACCCTTCTGACATGCTGAGCCTCTCTGTAACAGTGTCTAGAGGCAGAGTGGTCACAGTCTCAGATGATAAAATTAATCAATTGCACAGAAATGCCAATATGCTATGACACAAATGAAACTAGCTTTGATGATGACCATTCTCCCTGTTTATATAATAGATGCATAATAATTGCCAAAATATTTCTGGTCTTATCACACACAAAAGTCAGCTTGTGACAAGACAGAAATAAACTTCTCCTTGTGGTTTAAAGTTGATTATCATACTGATTTCCCTCCTTATCATCTATTTAATTGTGCTAAAATTTATTAGACTGTAATTCTTTGGACAGAGACTATGAGCCATACTTTCTCCAGAGCTTAAATCCACGTATCTTTGATACCTGTTTTGCTGCCTGAAAGAATATTATGTTTTGTTTCATATTTTTCCTATATTTTGTAAAGTGGATACCTGAAACCTTCTGCAGGACAGGCACTCCTGGAGTTGTGTGCTATTACACAGTTAATCTCTCCTGGGCTCAGTAAATGGTGATAAACCAGTGGCACAGTTACTCTGATGGGGCTGCTGAATTCCTGCAGTGCAGAGCCAGAGCTGCCTGAGCTCTGGCTCAGTGTGAACTCAGGGGCTGGATAAAAACTGCTCAGGCCTCATCCTCTCTAAATGTAGCTTTAAAGGCAAGGGTTGTGCCCTGCCTGAGCAGACAGCAGTGCTCTAGAAAACCCTTCTCTCTGAAGGAATAGTTGGGATGGACACAGTGTCCCTTGGTGGGAGCTCTGCCACGCACAGTACCTGCCCAGAGACTCTCCTTGCACTGGGGAAGAACCTGAGAAGCCAGGGACAAGGAGGGTGAGTCCTGCTTGCCCTCACTCCCCTCCTGCTTCCCCTCAGTCCCCTCCTGCTTCCTGCTCTGAGGAGGGCGAGAGGCAGGAGGGGCACCTGGGAGTGATGGGGGAAGAAGAGGAGCTTCTTCCCTACAGCCTGAACACATTATTTGCAATCAGGGTGCTAAAGCTGTCACAAAGCAAATATGCTGCATTGGTTAAAATAAAAATTGTTTGCGTAGAGCTACTTACAAATACAATAACAATAACTCACCAAGTAGGTGGGTGCAGCTGAAGGTGGAAACCATGCTAGTACCAAAGCCTGCCTGTCTCTCAGAGATTTTACTGCCTGGATTTTGGGTAGTATTCCTAGCACTGACACAACTGATACCCTAGAACAGAGATGTGCTTTGTGAGAAGATAAATGGCTTATTTATCCAAGAAGTGTCCTGGTGGCTGTCAGTGCGAGTCTCTCATCCATCATGCTGTCCCCTGTCCTAAGGGAAGTTCATCTATCCCACTGTATATTCTGATAACCTGGTGGTGCTTTAAGAGCACACTCTACCTATTGGAAATGACCAGTGAAAGGCAGGTTTGCTGCCTGTCTCCTCCATCAGCAGCACTGCTTGTGTTGGAGTTGATCTGCAGGTGGTTTGCAGCAGTCAGAGTCGGAGCAGCCAGGACAGAGCGGCTCCGGCAGAGAGAGAAACGCGCGCCCGCTGCTCTGTGCGGGCTGGCAGCCGTGGGTGTTCACCCCACAGCCCTGACACAGGGCACAGCCCTGACCAAACTGGCACCTGTGGAGAGCCCGTGCTGGCCCAGGTGCTGCTCCTCACCCTCTTCCTTCAAATGCACGCAATTTATTATGTCTACACTAAGGAGTAAAATTCTTAAATGATGTAGTGTCCCAAAACAAAGGCTTCCCACCATCAGAGAGCAATGATGGCACCCAGTTTGCACAAGGTCAGAGTGCTATTCAGTTTAAAAGCTCAAACATTCTTCTGCAGGGCCAAAAACATTCCTAGGGCCAAAACCAATTAAAAAACCAAAAGAAATGCCTGAAAGTTGCAAATGTTTTCGTTTACACATTCTCTCCAGGGTTTCACGTCATTTTTGTTTCATACGAGAACAGCTTCTCCTCAAGTCTCTGCTCACCAGAGTGCTTAAAAGTGTGTAAATTTAAGTGTTAACCTCACTGAAATATTTGCATGCTTAGAAATCCTGCTAAGCAGAAGCCTTGGGCCACATCTCACTGCAAAAACAAGTCTCTCTCTCCACTGAGCCTCCTGTGCCAGGCCAGACACTGGGTGACACAGTACAGGAATACCTGCACTGCTGAAAGGAGCTGTGGTCACATCATTTCTGGATGTGTGCTACACTGCAAATACCTGGACTGAGGTAAAATACAACATGAGCTCGAGGGTGTTTGCATGAACATTCTCCCAAGAGCACAGCCCCCAGCTGCAGCAGTATCATTATTTCTTTTTGTGGTGAGAAAGCTGCTCGCTGGAGAAAGCAAACTGAGCAGCTAAAAGTGTCTGTCACTGATTTAACAAGGGAAGGAAAGTGCCACCATCAAAAGTCTGTCAAAAAGCTTCTCCTCCAGAAATAAAAAATGAGAAATTACATCAGTAGGGAATTTTACAGTTTTCCTCTGTGTCACAATGGTATAACAGACAGATATAAAACAAAACAGCAGTGAGAAGGAGAGAAATCAGGGTGAGAAAGTTGAGAGCTTCTCCCTTATAGCCAGAATGAAAATCTTTCCTTGAACTGCAGGTAAAGATGGATGAATTTTCCCCAAAGGAAAAATAAAGTTGAAACTACTCATAAAATCTACTTGAATGTACTCAGTAGTCATCACTTGAAATCTAAATAAAACAAACTTCATTTTTATTGGAATTCTGTAGAAGAAAAGAAAGTATTTTTTAACAAAAAGCAAAGAATGCACCTGAGTAAGAACAACATCATTCACCCTGCAAACAAATGTGGGAGTGAGCCATGGATGCTCCCAGAAGTCTCTGTTTTCTTTATGTATGGACACATCCTGAAGCTGCACTCATCCCTTCTGGCTGCTTCACCAGTGAAGCTGTGCCTGCACCCCACATCCTCCCCAATGCCACTTCTGTGACAGTCTTGTTTTCTGACTGCCTTCCTTCTCTGGCTACCAATATCTTAGTGGCCAAAATGAGAGCTGTCATTTAGGCTTTAATATAGCTGTCTGTGAAACAAAGCTTTCCAAGTGTTTCCTTTCCCCTTCTCCATGAACCTCCAAAAAATGCAGTCACTGAATCTGAGATGAAATCAGCTCTCTTTATCTTTTGCTTTGACTATTAACCTTGAGAAAAAAAAATTTGGTCAGTTCTTGTGGTGGTCAGCATCTTCTTATGTATTTGGACAACACTTCTTGAGGTTGGATCTTGTTTGATTAGGGACAAATTTTGAAGTGGGTCCCACGAGACATCCTAAACACAGTCACAGAAAGCATCACCAAAACAAACAAACAAACAAACAAAAAAGGTGTGATGCCAAGGAGCTGGAATTATCTGCAACCTTACTACAGCCTCCCGTGCCCCTGCAGCACCAGACAGCCCAGAGACACGTGCACAGTGTATTTGTTCCCATTGAGAGCCACTCCCTCACACATTGCACAGGCAGAACACTGCCATGTAAAGAAAAGCTGTTCAGTATTTTGTTTTCACCCCTTTGTTCATTGTGTGGTCCCAGGATTTATTTACTTCACATCATTCAAACACTACACTGATGACAGAATTTGTAATTTCCTCTTCTTTTCTATTGGGTTAATCCCTCTAGCTTCTAATGGCTTGACAAACAGTAAAAGAAGTCTAATTTTCACAGCAGATCTGAGAAGCAAAGTGTGTGCTGAACCTCGACCACACAAAATTAACCACACTTTATACAGAAAATCACATCATGCTGGATTGAAAACTGCCTCGGACAGTGACTTTGCCTTTGCCACAATAATGTGCCATGTGTATCAATAAATTCACACAGAGCAGCTGTATCTTTACAGGGTGTCTTTCTGAACATTACTGAAACTGTCTTAATGCCATTTAAAAGATACTTCCTAGAAATGGAGAAACTAATTCCAGTTAATTACATGGGTGCAGAAAAGTCAAAAGAGAGACATTAGGTAACAATGTGCAGTCAAGAAGGGCCAGGGTCAGATCCAAATTTCACTGAAGTGCAAGAAATGATGACTCTCTGGGGGACTGACTAATCAGGCCCTAAAAGCTGATAGTACAGCTTTTGTTGAAAACAGGCAAACTTTTTTTCAAAAGTGTGTTTTCCACTAGTGGAGAGATCCAGAGGCTTCTTCATGCTGGGCAACCTGGTGTTTGTTCTCTGTTTTAAAATACTGTTTGCAAACCACATAGAAATAATGCTATAGATTGCCATGGATTTATAAATATCAGTGGTGTCAGCACAGTTTTAATCACAGGATAAATGTGGTACAAAATAGGATTTCTAGGTAACAATCTCTATTCTAGATGAATGTTACAGACAAACTTCTCAGCAGAGTGATTCTGTAACCTCTTTGCAGAAGCCATTTACAGTGTTTGATATATTTATATGTGGTACCTCAGAGAACATTTTGTAGTGTCATGGGAGCAAATAATTTGCAGAGGGCTTCAGATACTGGTCAAACCTTGTTACTGAGTAAGGCTGTCAGCCTGTCAGATGAATGATACAGATTTGCAGGTAATAGCTCATTAACAAGAAATAGCTACTGCTAATTATAACAAGGCCATGAAAGCAATATCATACCAAATTTATGAAGGAATTAAAAATAATAAGGCAAGTGTCTTTTCATCTGAACACAGATCAAATGAGCATTAAATGTTTTTTCTCGGTATAAAGTAGTCCGTTCTGGTAGTTGAAGTTACACTTAGGCATTTTTTTTACTGGAAGATTGAGATTAAATTAGAGAAGTGTCAGTAATTTAACTTCACTTATTATTTGATCATGCATATTTATTCACAACAAGTACTACTCAGCCCTTACTAGTTTTCCTCTTAATATTTTCCATGCCAAGATATTTGCAATTACAGAATTTTGCCTTCCATATTTGCTAGCAAATGGGTTTAACTGCCACAAAACATCACGTTTGTAATAAATTACTCTCCTCTGCAATTTGCTTTAGCCTAAGGTAACAACAAATGGAACTTCTTTGGAACAAACAATTTACAGTTTGCACATAGGCAAATATTTGTATATTTAAATGCTCCTGGAAGTTTCTGTTTGTCACATTGAATCCCACAGGAAATCAGCTATTGATTTCAGAAAGGCACAAAGTTACCACTGCAGAAATATATTTAATATCATGCTGTGGCCACAATCATAACTATCCTACTAAAATTCACAGCTCCCTGGCAGTTTAGGAGGGTACATCCCCTAAATGTTTGCCTGGCCATCTGGTAAGAGGGATGGCAGAGTAAGTGGCAAGTGTGTGATTCTCCATCCCATTTCCCAGCCTGGGATAGAACTTTCACTTGACACCAGCTCCTCTTTGACAATAAAGGCTATGAAGTGCCTGGGCTGCCCTGTCCCACTGCCCTGTCTCCAGCACTGGAGAGCCTCAGTGGCCCAGCACCAACATAAAACCTCTCCCTGTGACTTACAGAGCTCTAATTGTCACTCATGAGCCAAGGAAGTTGTGTCCCGATCCATTGGCAGATCCTGTTGGCAGAAGTAGGGCAGTAAATCAGAGAGACTGATATAGACTACAGAAAATTTTGGTCCCCAAAACACCAGGGTGTTTTCCTAGCAGACCTAGCTATGGGCAATGGTTTCTCCTGCTGGCTAGTATGGGCAGAGAGGCAGTTGATAAAGCATTTTAAAGAGTAATTTGTAATAATGTCTCAGTGGTGAATTCCAGCAGAATTAGCATCAAAGACAGCTGTTATGTGTATTTGCACTACTGAGTGTAATACAATCTGACGCAGCAAAGTTCAACTTTCATTTTGAGGAAATTTCACTGCAATCTCCTGTATCTGTGGGTCTTCCAACATATTGTCAAAACCCAAAGACAACACATTTCCTCTATGAAATGTAAACACAAAGTACTTCAAAATCTGGCCTGAAGCTTCAATTTGTAGTATCCCTACTGAACACAGAATTGTTCCCTGCCAAGGAACTCTGCAGAGCAGCAATACAAAAGAATAGCTTATTTTGTTTAAAAATGGTAATATTTTCAGAAAATGTAACTCTACTGAGTAGATTTCCATGAGGATTAAAACATTTGTTTGGAACATACAAAGCTCTGTAAAATATTTCTCACAGCAGCTAGGTAATTGTTCATTTCTGTTGCTTTGGCAGGAAGCATTCCTGTTGAATTGAGTCTTGAATGATGGAAAAAAGAAGGCTAGAAGCACAATAGAAAAGCAGTGTGTGGATTTCAAAAACAAACCCAAAACTCACATTACCTCTTAGGAAAAACTTTGTAGAAATGTGCTTAGTACAAGTTGTACAAAGTACAACTATGGCAGCATTAGCAGCCAAGAAAGCCTCATTTGTTTAAGATGAAAAGGTAGAGCCAATTTCCAATTACACTTGCAGCCATATAACATATAGAACAAATAAAGAAAGAGCAAGGGATTGAAGTCATCCCTGGACACCACACATGGCACATGTTTCCAAAGTGGTTTTGTGTGTAAAACAAAACATTCTGTTAATCCAGCACTTTTCAGTGGCCCAAAAGGCTACCTAGCTTTGTAAGTTACTAAAAAGGACAAGCAGCTCTGCCACAGGTGATGATCTCCAGTGCACCTGAGTTCCCAAATCAAATTGGGAAATTATTGTTCCTCCTGGTTACGCATCACACTTCTTAAAGAAATTCAGTGGTTTACTTGCAAAACTTTCTGGTACATTTAAAGAATTGTTGTCTGGGTAACTTTTCCCATCACTATCTACCAAAAGAAGTTGACTAACCTGAAGCAATATCAGTAAAATGAAAATCATACCTTCCCTCTGCACCACAAACCTACCACAGGGCACATCTTTGTGAAGCTGCACAAACTCCACAAGCCTTATCACTTATTCTGCTTCTGGATCTATCTGCATTAGATCAGACCACCACCTCTGGGTCTAAATGTTCTCTAAGGCCAACCTGCCTTTTTTTTGTAAGCATATTAAAGCTGAGGAACTCAGCTTAAAGGGATGAACTGTCTGGATTTCACCCCAAACTGTTGGATGCTGGAATCCCACTCTGGGCAAAACAGTGTGTGTTTTAGGTTGTGCAACCAACAGCCCAAAGGTAAAAACCAGACAGGGAGAAACCTCTTTCAACATATTGGAGGCTTTCCCATTGAGCACCAGCTTCTTGAGAGCTTTGCCCCTTCTGCCAACCACCAGTTCACAAGTGTCCTCCTGCATCCCTCACTGCCTCCTGTCCCTGCCTGGGGAGGGCCTTGTGTTTTGCCTATAAAAGCAGAGCCCTGTTCCCAGCCAGAATCCCCCAAAAAGAGGCTTAAAGGACAGAGGATTTCTATACTGTAATTCAGATTAGGACAATGCTCTAGGTTTTTTATCTAGTCAGTTTTACAGTATAAATAGTAATACATTCATCACTGCTTTTATCACAATCTGTCACACTACCCTGTACCTACTAAAAACTGCTGTAGCACTATGAAGTGGAATGAGTAGAAATAATTCTAGGTTTGTTCCTGACATGAGGGGTTTGTTTACACTTAAAGACTCAGTCTCAATTTCCTAACAGTCAGAAGCCGTCACACATGGGACAAATATTTTTGGGAATGAAGGCAAATGTAAAAATCAGAGATTAAGGCGACCTTTGTAGAAAACAGGGTGAGTTCCTAGGGATTCTTATTTGCTCTGGAATTTTTCATCTCAGCAGGACTATAAGCACCAAAAGTTTTAATGACCATTAAAAAACTATAATTCATGTCTCTATTTCAGCAGCACAGCCCTATTTTGCATGAGATTTGGCAACCAAGTCCCAGCCTTGGCACGGATCTCTCAATGCTCCCTGCTCTCCATCTGTGCAGGCAGCATCCAGAAAAGCTCCCGTCACAGTCCTGTGGTGCCCTGAATTATCCATGCTGCTCCCAGCCACCCCTGACACACTGGGATGGGACAAGCACAGCCCAGCCCTGACCTGAACCAAACGCTTGGCTGATCCATCTTGCACATTTCCTGCACGAGTGGGGCTGGACCAAACTGCTGCTGTGCTATTGCTGGGAAGCTGTGACATTTTAATTAATGGCTGATTCCCAAAAGCATTAAATGGGATGAAAGGAGGACCTGGGTACCCCAAAATGGAAGTTGAAAATGCAACTTTCAATGAAATGATAATGAATATTCCCAGGACCATCTTGCCAGTTAGAAGAAATCCCTCATTAACAATTTATTTCACTGCATTTACTTTCTTGGAAAATGCAACTGCAGTAAAGGGTTGATGTTTCCTTTAATTTATTACCTTTTTTTTGGTACAGATTCAACATTGTGCTGAGGTACCTGCATAAACAGTGGTACAACAGATTATGTGGGTACACACCGGTACTCAAGGGGCAGGGGAAGGAAGGGAAACTCAATCATGAGAGTTACAACCAATTGTCAAAAGGACCACCAGTGTAGAATTGTGGATTAAATTAGTGGTAAAGGATTTATCTCAAATGGCTGTGCCTGTGAAAGGCAGCAAAAAGTAATACCAATATCTAAATATATGTATGCAGGTATGTTTTATCTGGGAAAGTCACAATGCACTAATACTGGTAATTTCAGTTTTCCACTGAAGAGAGGACACAAGCAAAGCACAGAAAGATGATCAGTGCATCTTGTGGCCTAATGGATAAAAGCAAGACAGAGTGATGGAAGCTCTTCTGAAGTCTAGATACTTGTGGAACAGAATCATTTACAGCCAGATGGGCTTATTAGCTCTAATTCTGTATGAACCTTCCCAAAATCTACACTGCCTCCAGTAGAAGCAGTCACTGTGTCCAGCCTGGACTTCCCCAGGCTCTTCTCTTAGGGACTGCAGTGTCCCAGTGCCCCAGGCTGCCTCAGCAGATGTCTCTGTGCTGCTCCAAAGCAGGAGCCTGCCCAGGGAAAGGCTTGACTCCCCTGCCACACAGACAAATGGCACTGAATGTGTCATCATTTACCTCCTCCTGCCATCAGAGAGATGAATAGGTTTGAATTATTCCATTGGAGGAAGGAACATTTTGTCAGTGTCTCAGAACCCAAGTACTGTACACTACATCTAAATGGGCTCTGTCACAGCTTCTTGCTCATCCGTATCAGTGGCCCCACTGAAATCCATGAGGCAGACAAGACCTGGCCTGTTGTTACTCAGCTGGAAGCAAAGAGAATGTAATCTTCAAGGACTGTACTCGCTGATACAACAAATTAATCTCCAGTGAGCTTTTGTACATTTGCTATTTTGCTTTACTGATGGCTTTAGAAGTTGTTAAACACCTGGATCTTGCTAACTGAAAAGATTTTAAACAGAGTATTTATGGAGAAAAATAACTGACCGTATGGATGAGTGGGCCCTTAGTGTGCTAAGTCTGAGCACTTACAGAATGCAGCTACAAAGTTCTTATGAACTTCAGGGATTAAATCTGCAGGGACACAGCACAGAAACACAGCACAGTCTTATCAAAGAAGTTTTTAATCTCTGAATTTCTTCCTGCCTGCATAGTTCTCTTGACCAAATTTTCAGCTTGTATTTTTTTATGTGCAGAATTACCATTTCACTTTAATCCTTAAGGGATACCTCTAACAAGAAGGATACCAACAAAAATAAAAGGAGATTTAAAAGAAGGGAATAATATTTTTTCATTACTCAATTGACTTCTAACTGAATTTTCTGTGATTTATATTTAGAGGGACTCTCAGAACACCTATAGGGTAACCAACCCTTCCTTAAAGATCACCATGATTTAGCATCACTTATTTTAGATGCCTTGAAATTCACATTTAATTCTTCATTTTAAATATTCAACAGGATGTGTCTAGGACCATTTTTCACTTGGTTATATTAATATGCTCTGACAAGTGAATATAATGATGAGATTAACAGTCCAGCTGTGAAACAAAACTTAAATTCTGTAACTTTTGCTAGGCAAGCAGTTATGTTATGGCAGGTTTGGTGAGCTGCTTTGACTTATCTGTCACCCACTCGTTCTCCTGCAACAGGAATATAAGAGATCTTCAAAAACCATGAGACAGTTCTGTCTACTCATGTCCCTGTGAAGAACCTCTGCCCCAAAATACGTGAGGCTCTGAAGATCTGGACTCCACTATTTCCTCTCTTTCAGTAAAATGCAAAAGCCAAGAATAAAAGTTGACATGAAAGAACTCTGTAATGGTTTACAGCATGTAGACAGAGCTGTACAAATCACAGGGAAGAGGATGTCAGCCATGGGCTGAATGCTGTCAGCCAGGACTGAGCCTGAGGTGTGGTTGCTCCATAGGAGGGCATGCAGAAAGCAATATTTGAGCTACTGTTTTCATCAATGACCTGCAAGCAAAGACAAGATCATGTACTGACACATTTGCAGGTGACAAGCTGTGGCTGAATGACATATCATGAGGAGGACAAGCCAGTTAAAATGATGGGGATCATTGGGAAGCTATGCCCAGTTAAATTAATTAAATTTTAATTAGCCAATAGCAAGGACTTCAGAAATCAGAAATACAAATCTACTGGCAGGAGGGGGAATGCCTCTGAGATACCAGAAAGGATCTGCATTACATTAGAGATATCTACACATACCTACCAGCGGCCAGGGTTATCCCAACTGTATGAAAATGGAAAATTATTCCTTAAATTTGGATACCAGAGGGCAACATGAAGCAGGGAAGAGTAGACAGTACTTGTGAGACCTTGGGTTAGTACACAGCGTGTTCATGTCTTGTCTTAGAAAAAAAACTGGAGAAAATACAGAAAGCAGCCCCAAAACCTTAACTACAGGAACAATATGAAAAATTCCATATAGTGAGACTACAGAAATCTCAAGACATTTAGTTTATAAAAAAGAAGACTGACATGTGCCTGGTTTATACGGTGTAAGCACTTTCCCGTGGAGAAAACAAACACTTAGAGTCTCTCTTGTCCAGCAGAGAGAGAGAAATTACACAAGAAGAACTGATGGCTGGGAACAGAAGCCAGACAAATTCATTTGGGAAACAAGGCACTGCTTTTGAACGCTGAGCCAAGCAGTACATAGAGTTCTGCATTTCTTCACTTTTCATTTGGGGGATGCCTTTGGACAGCAAGTATTGCACAGGCACAAGTTCTCAGGCTCAATCTGAGAAAGCCAGGATAAGGTTTAATATGCAATAATCTTCCTTTTTTTTCTTATCCTAAAGTAAATAAATTTATCCACATGCATGGACTTTTCACAAGTGTCAGATGTAATAGTTTCCTTTAATTATCAAACACTGCAGTGCAGCAAAGGGGGCCCATTATTTCTAGTGACAAACATGCTACTAACAGGCAGTGACACCACTTACAATACCTAGACATGAAAATGTCTGCCATCACTGCTGCTGAGGGCACAGGTTATATTAGCAAACTTTTAATATTATGCTGTGAAGGATAGCTCATTTAGTATTGCTAGTTCCTCCCTGGTGATATTTCCCTTAATTTCTCATTAGAAATTTTACTTTCTTCTCTGGAGTGGATCTGGTTCCTCTTAGGAGCACTTTAGGGGCTTCCCAAAACTGCTCAGTTCACTTTCAGCTTGCCAGATAAGTTGCAATATTACTCTAGATTGGTTCCATTGTCAGTCAGCAATAGACATGTTACTGCCAAGTGTGGGAAAAATCCACAGCATGTCACTGCAGAAAAGAAGGAAATCCCAAGCTTAAAAGTTCAACAAATCGTATTGGGAAAACCTGCTTCAGCTCTTCAGGATACTGCAGTAGCCTGCCTGGGGCAAACACAATAAAATATCCAAAATCAAAACTTGTGTCTGTACATATATTATGTAGCACCTCCCTGCATTGGGAACCCTTTAAACTCATACCCATTTTGCTTTTGTAGATGGGTAGGTATGTCCTTAAATTACCTCTCTTGAACCAATGAAACCCTTATGGACTTAGAGGTGATTTTACATGAGAGAAAAATCAGGAAAATTTGGAACAGGCTTTGAAACAGAAAACATCCACTCCTCTTAAATGAGGCACTGCAAAAGAAGAAAAGAATTTAAATGAAACAGCATTGTCTCTGCAACATAAAACATGTCCTAATATTCCAGCTCTGGTCATGTCTCCAAAGGTGTTAGCTGATTTCACTTGAATTAGCTCCACGTGGAAAAGACCCAAACAAATAAATAAACAAACAAAATCCCACCCCACCAAACCAGAATTGTAGTAAGTTGGCACAAGAGATCTGTAAAATAAGCTGAAAAAAATTTGCTTACTCATTTTACCATATTATTATGTATAAAATCTGCTCAAACATGCCTTTAGACCTTTCTCTGTCTTCTATGTCCATATCAGCTGCTGGCAAGCAGAGTCCTTGCAGTAACAGGGATTTCTGCAGCCTGTGCTCTGCCATGCAATCACCAAGGAGTGCTTTCATTCCCCCAGGTGAAGAGCCTGAACAAAGCTTTACAGGTCTCATGCCAATGCCCCAAACTGGATTTCAGTGATGCACAGGCTCTGGCAGAACAACAGCAGGGGCCAGATGGAAATCCCTCACACCTTTTGTGCATAGGAGGGGTGCCACTGAGGACACCACCACAGGACCTGACAGGGCTTGGTCTCTCACAACACATTTGTCATTGTAGCACCTGAGAGTGACAGGGAAGAATTCCTCTGTTGCAGGCTGCTCCTGATTCATAAAATCTTGTGATCCTGGTCCTCACTGACTTCTGGGACAACTGAATCAGATGACAAGAGACAGATCAATGGTGCTTTGCACTGATTTAAGATATCTTCTTCTCTCCCTCAAGCAGAGCAGAATTAGCCTTTTGTTACAGAAGCCAAAGCTATCATTTACTTAAATAAAATGAAGAGCACTCTACATCAAACATGACTGAGCCCTCTGAATGGAGAGGAGCTCCTTCAACACAAGGTACTGCAGGCACCTGCAGATTCTCTCTGTCAAAAAACCCCTCAGGACATGAGTTTTTGGAAAGCAGGAGGCTATTTAAAAACACAGGTTTGTAGTGAAATCATAAAAATTATAATAAAAATATCCAAGTTCGTTTATTTTCATACAAATGGATTTACAATGAAGAGGTTTGCTGGCAGTTCATTTATTGAACTGCACCATAAAATGGTGTCTCAAAGCCCTACCTGGAGAGGGAGGTGTTTTTTTTCTGAGCCCCCAAATGAACTCTCCAGCTCCATTTGCAAAAGCACAAAACTCAGATTAGAAGAAGAAGACTCAGATTTGCTGCCTACCAGGGGATATAAGCATATTCTCAAGTATTCAGCAATGGGCTTCAGCACAACCTTTGCCAAACTGAGCCCTAAAATTTCAAGTTTCACTGACTCTGTCATTACAGCAGAGCATTCACAGATTGCCCAATGTGTCACACACACCACCAGCACTCTGCTTCTCATCTCTCCTTAGCTCTTATCTGTGCTCCCTCTAAACTCACACAAAGATGTGATTTCCAGGTTACTTGAGAGTGAAGACAAACAGAAAGGATTTGGTTTGACAATAGGTGATAGTCAGAACTAGCATTCCAAGCTGGTTTTACCAGAACAGAACAAGAGGATTTGACCTGAGCTTTTGCTGGCACTGACTCACAGACTGAGCGATGCAACAACAGATGTCCCCACAGAGCTACAAAATGATCGGTGCTTCCACCACCCCGAGCAATGATGGGATGGGATTTTTCCTCTGGAGGAAACAGCATGGCAAGCCAGCACCCAGATGGTTAAAAAGAAGTTGGACTAAAGAAAGTAAGTTTCAGAAATTCCTGGAGTAGGCAGATAAATTTAGCAACTGTAATTCAAACAGCCATTGATTTCAGCAGGATGAATTCCCTGGTTGCTGCCATCCCGTTTTCCTCATCATTTTTGCTGCCCTTTAAAAGCTTAATTTTGCCATGTGTGCAATGGCCAGGGCAGCAGTGAAAAGTGGTTTGGTGCTGTGACTTCAGATGGTGCATTTTGGCAGTGTCAGGGAGGCAGAGCAGATATTTCTCTGAATTATTTTCAACATGTCCCTAAAGCACTATGATTTCTTTGGCTTCAGAGGTAGCAAAGAATAACTATTTATTAGATTGACTGCTGCTATTTCATCTTTTAAATGTTGCTGGTATAATATCTCTACCCATTTTGTGACTTGAGTTCTTATTTATGCTTGTAAATCTGTGCTTAACATTTTGCATTATTATAGAAATAAGCTTCTTTTAAATGTTCTGCTATTTTTTATTTATTTTTATTTGAACATGCAAATCCTCACTGGCTTAGTTTCCAAGTGAAAACATCAAGTCCCAACCTCTTTTTTTCTTTTGAAATAAGGGTTTTATTGTCTGTGGCATTTTGCAAGATGTTTTTCTCTTACTAATAGCCTGGTGTTTGGGGGGTTACTTGTAATGTGCCATCTCAGACTGCCTTACTGGTCAACCAGAAGGATGAATTCAGCAATTAGAGGATTTGTCATTAGTGTACTGAGGCACTTCTGAGTCACTTCTCTAATTACACACCAGTGTCACCAGGCCTCTGTCCTCTGCTAAGGCACCACATTCGTGCAGAAAATTCCAAACAGCACCTGAGTTCCTGTTCTTGCTGAAGCACTGCCCAGCCACTGATCTCACCTCCCCAGCCCTGTTGACATAAACTCAGCACATGCTCTGTCCTGGAACACACATGGAGGCATCAGATAGGAAAGACCTGGCCCAACAGAATAATTGGGTTAAACTGGATTTGAGTCCTTCTCCAGCCAAGGGAAGCAAATGCAGAATGACTGACTGCCCTGGCTTTGAGATGTGGTCCTGCTCTGGGTAAAACCAAGGAAAGGGTTTATTTAAATGCCCTTAGGATCAGATCAAGCCACCACAGTCTGTCAGGAAGGGGTCAGTGCTTTATTCCCAAGAACAGCAGGATGGTAACAAATGAGTTCTTGAAAAGACCCTACATTCAAAGCTTTTCTTTTTCTTCTTTTCAGCAACTTCTGAATCAAACAGGAGATTTTTCAGTTTTCCCTTAAACTCTAGCAACAGGCTATATCCTGCAGACTCTCTCTCTGAGGAAATAATTTTTCTATAGCCTTAGCTCTCTTCTCCCTCCAGCTCTTTGAATAGCAAACCATAGTTAGTGTCTATATAAGATGTACTTTTTCTAGCTGTTGAAGGCTGCAGCTCACCGTTTCTCTTTCTTACGACTACTTATTTAGCAGCTCTCTTCCGCCTACAGATTTCTTCTTTAAGATTATTCATATTTTTCTCTCGGGGAAATGATTTTAGAGGAGCTGTTTCTGACAGGAGAACAAATGTTTAAGACCTGAACTCATTACTTTTACATTCCTGGCAAGAATAAGAATTCATAGTCACCTTTTGAAAAGTAAGAATTAAATCCAACTTACAAAAGGTAGAAAAGATGTTAGAAAATAAGAAAAAGCCAGGAAGGATGCTTTCTCCTTATTCATTTAACTATGGTGAATCTCAATGTTTTTGAGGTAAATTTTGGCAGCATCAAAACTCAGCATCCCAGAACCCCTAATTTGCAAAACAGTGACACACTATGTGGACAAATTGGAATTATGGAGTGCCATCAGCCAGCATGGTAAGAATTAATTTACATTATTCTAACATGACTTTAAATTAGGCAACCCCTGGTTATGCACACAATATTAATGCAGTGCTATTAATAACACTTAGAAGGTTTGGGCCAGCCTAAATCTAAGATCATCATAGCAAACCAGAGCATATTGAACAACCCCAGGGTACATTTGTTGAAGTACCTGAGTGAATTAATACTTGGTGTTCCATTGATTTTTCCCACAGATGTCTCAATCTGTAATGTTTATTGCCAAACACCCTGTGGCTGACACCCCCCAGCACTGAGTAAAACACCAGTTAGTCCTTTCAATTCAAGCAACTTAGTCTGCCCAGTTTTAAATCACTTTGAGGAGAGAAGCTAAATAAATACTAACAACCTTTGCTGAGCAGGGAAGCACTTTCCCGCCAGGGAGTCCCTTTGGATACGTTAGAATGAACACATAAAAGCGCTCAGGAGTGAAAGTACCCAGTATTTTCAGATTAGAACTAGTAAGCTTTTCCATAACAGCATTCATCACATTTTCAGAATCATCAGACCTCCCTGTGGGCTTCCACTAGTACAAAAACAATGTAGCAACCAACCAGTCACCTCTTCCTCCACCATCTTTTGAACTGTAAAAATGTTTAGAACTTGCCTGACTTTGGGCAGCTTTTTTACTCACTAGAAATCTGCTACAAGATATCCTGGACTCAGTACTTCTTCATTTTATTAGAGCAATGATGAGAGAGTCATTGAAAGCCTCTTCATATCAGCAACTGTGTCAGTCTGTGTAGTTTTTATCTCCCCAGACAACTGCCAGCACTAGAAAAAGAGGCTCAGGAAAGATGACATTCATTCTTTAAAGCTGACAGCTATAAAACAAGGTTCTTAGGACTGCAAAGACACCTCAAAGATTACACCAGTAATCAAGTGAGTTGTGTGTTTCTTTTTAATTCTCAGCTGTCTGGAGGCTTTTTCCTTTCCCAGGACTGCATCTCACAGCTGCCTGCTAGAGATTAGGTGCCACTCACAATTAAAACCTTAGGAAAACTACAAAGATCATGTTTCTTTTGACACCTCTCTCTCACTCTCTCAGCTTGTAATTGAAAGCCCATTTAGTAGGTTACAAGTGCTTAGACAATGATCTCAGCTTATCAAAAACTTCACATCGCTGGAGTTCAGGGTAAGATGAAAGCCTGCAAGTGAGAAGGATCCTTCTCTATTGTACTTTATAAAATGCTCCCTCTGCAAGGGTATGGAAAGGGTACAGCTCTGCGCTTGCTCTTGCTACTGAGACACACATTTATGACTGTGCCAGTTGTGCCATTTCTCTTCTTTCCCAGATTATAAGTGCCATTCAATCTCACCCAAATCTCCACTGCAGCAGTTCTCACGGCAGTGAGCTCATGGGAAAGTACAATCTTCATGTGAAAGCAAAGAAACTCTGTGAGGCTCAGATGCTCAAAATGCTACTGCAGAGCTGGAGGTTGCCCCAAGGAGGGAAAGAAAAGGAGCAAGGAGAAAGCGGAGACCTGTCTGGACCTGTGCAAGCCAAGGGGAACTTTTTCTATCTACTTCCTGAAGAGCAGGCTCTGGTGGGGAAGATGAAGGACACAGAGCTGTGAAACTGGCTTGAAAACTTCCTACTTGCACTATTTTTCTAATTGCACTGTTTTCAACGACATTTTATTAGTCACCCTTGGATGACACATCTGTGTCTATTTTGTTGATTCTCTTGGGATGACCTAATCGTGTAAAAAATAGGGAGGCTGTTCATGTCTAATCAGATGGCTGTGTGATTAACTCATTCACAAGCATTTTAAAGGCAATTTTATAAATGCATGTAAAGGCCTTTGTCTCCAAACTTGAAAAAGTCTATTTCAGTGTGTGTACACAGTCAGGCTGAGTCACTCCCTTTCTGCTAGTCAGCGAAAAGACACCCTATTATAGGACACTGAACTCTTATCTATTTGCTGGTTACATTTATAGATCAGAAAGANTTTTTTTTTTTTTTTGCCTGCTGCACAGATTTAACGCCTGGGGACAAACGAGCTAGGTGACACCAGTGTCAGGCCTGTCCAGAAAATATTTTTAAAAACAGGGCTTTTAAGCCCAACTTCCTCCAGTGTAAAAGAAGCAGCATCACACAGTAATCCCAAGAACTGGGGAGGCCTTGTTCCAAAGTGGAGGAGCTTGGGAAGAACAGATGTAGAGCCCAGTTATGCCTTGTATCAAAAAATTCTGTGTCTCTCCTAAGAAGTGGAGAGGGCAGCAGTTTCTGTGCCTGTGTCCCCCTGTGTGTGCTGTCCCCTGCACGTGGCATCCCAGTCCTGGGAGAGGTTTCCCAGCCACTGCAAGCACTGGAACAGTTATTTTGCACCATGGCAGTGCTCACAGATCCCAGCTCACTGTGGGACTGTTAAATATTGAGAATATGAGTTTAACACAGAAATACCTTCTTAAACAAAAAGTACTAATATAATTCTCCCTCAGAAGGAAAACATGATATTCAACAGCTTTACACCAGGTTTCCCCCCGAGTTTTATAATGTGGCTGAGACACTGGGTGAAGAGCAGCAGGCAGACTCCAACAGGAAGGCTTAGGAATCTCAGTAAAAAATAGGTTTGATTTTTGAGCAGAATGAAAGTACTTCCTCAGTCAATAGATCTGAGCTCAGTAAAACAAATTTAAGGTATAATTCTGCCTCAAGTTATAATTAACTTTTTTTTGTAAGAACAAGACAAAACCTACAGCCAGAAAGTAGAAGTTCTATAACAAAACTTGACACTTAGCAGATTTAATTAAAGTACAGATTTCCTAAATCCATTTCCTGTGATTATTGCTGCTATTCTTCAGAAGCTGATTAGGCAATAGCAGATGTCACCAGTGTACAAATCTACATACACATGCACAAATACCATAATTAGGAGATTACTGAGGTCTCACTAAAAGTTGCCTATAAAGGAGTACAAACGAAGTCTTGCTCTAAATATTTTTTGGCATTTCAACACAAACCAAATCAACTTAACAGCAGAATTAATCTGTAGCTCTCTGCCACAGGGATTATCTGTAGCAAAAACATTCAAAAAGGCCTTGACTTGGAACCTTTTTGGTTGCAGGGGGGAAGGCTGCCCTCAGTTGCCCTGAGGTGTGTGAGCACTGCACACCCAGATCATCATGTGCACTGCTATCCCAGCTGATGCTCCTTCCTAAATTCAAGGGCTCTGCCAGGCTGCTCAGAACTATCACAGAGCTCAGGCAGCTCTGTCTGGTGACACAGTTACAGTGCTAGGCTCACTTCTGCACGGTGAGCTACAACATAAGGGGCTTTCTCGGGGCCCTGCAGCCCCAGAGCCCCATTTTGGCTGAGTCACCCTGTTGAGTTGCTCTGCTTTATGCCATTTTCTTATGTTACTAAATTGCAATAAATAAAAAATAGTTTGCAGGGAAGATGCCATTGTGTTCCATGCAAACGCCTTATAAGAGGATTTTTGAAAAGCACCTATGCTAATCTGAAGACACTCTGGTTTCCACTGAAAAATCAGGGATATTCACACTGCTATAACAAAATCTCATTCCTCTCAGCCTGTTTCTCCCATAACAGCCTGTAATTCTTTTTCCCACTTCAAAAGTCCTGTGTTTCCTTTTATTCCCATTAGCTAAAACCAGTTCCTGCTGAGCAGTGTAGTAGTGTTCACTTCTGATACACGAGCTGAATCAGCTCCTGGATGTGTACAGCTATTTTCTCTTTTAATTCTATTTCTCATTTTGCTGAGCTGCTTCACGCTGTTATTGTTATTCCCTTGAACAACGGAGGCAGGACTCTCTGTAACAATGCACAATAGGTATGGTGTGATAATAAAGAGTCCTTTCTGCACATCCCAGCTGCATTCAAATGAAAGCACCCACTTAAGAAAAGACAAAACCCAAAAGTGATTATTACCTGACTTGAAATAAAAAAAAAAAGATTAAAAAAAAATTGCTCACATGGGATTCAACTAATATTTGAAAGGTAAAAAGACAGGAAAGACTGATGCCATATAAAATTCTGCTGTTTCTAAATGAAGCCTTAGGCATTTAAATTAAATGATGCATTTGCACACAGGAAATATCTAAGAATAATTATATGATGAAGACATCAGCTCTTGCCACAGCAATGGAAAAAAATTTTGAAATACAAACCACTGAATTGATATCTAATTGTTTTGAAACCTATTTCAATTTAAAAAGCTGGTGGAAGTATTACTGCATAGCAAATAGCAGACTGAAGTTTACAGGCAGCTCTGAGCCAGGGTAAGGATCAGCATTTGCCAGGAAGGGAGGGTGGAGCGCTCTATCCCGTGCTGCTGGCAAGGCTCCTCCCTGCCCGGGAGGTGTTTGTGGAGCAGGAGAGGTGATGCCTGTGCTGGAGCAGAGCCAGGGTTGGGATGCAGCTGTGAGCAGCAGCCACAGAAGGAGAGCTTTTGAAAAAACAGATAATCCAGCTCAGGATTAACAACCACTGCATAGCTGTGGAATTTGTTCAACTATATAAATACAAGGCCGTCTGCCCTCAATACAACTTTTAAACATTTTTTGGCTTTTGGCCCTTTTCCACTTCAAGGCCATTTTTAAGCTGATTTATCTTCCCTTTAATGAAGACAAGCCCATTTCCTCATCGCAAAAATCTTCTTTACGTGGCCAGCAGGAATGCTCCACATACTTTCTTAGCACTCCAGAAACATCCCAGACACTTGTGGAATTCAGCAAATTCACACTGGCAAAGAAGCCAACATCCCCAAGTTTGCCCTTACCTGTGACCACCAAGTCTTTAAAGGAGGGATTTCCATTTGGCTCCAGACAACAGGCCCATGGGTGAGATCAATCTCACCTCACACAGGCTGTTTTCTGTCCTCTCCATAGGTCAGGTGATAGGACAAAAATTTTTCTATAGACAGCACTAAAAGCAAAGGTTTAAACGTGTTTTCTGTCCAGTCCCCACACCACCTGGAAGAAACAGAGTGCCCCAGAGCACAGTCTGTCTCTGCCTGGCCAGCTGGATCCAAGTGTGTGTCCATGGAGGAAAGCCCCAAATAATGACAACAAACAACACCTGTGAGAGGCTGGATGTTCTCCTGCACTGTAAAGGTTTGTAATTTGGTCAAATTACACAGGTATTCTCCGCAATTACAAATAACACATTCCTGAAATCTGTGTTAACTTTCCTCTCCAAACTATCAAGTTTTTGTTTACAAAGCTGTGGTTTTGATTTTTGATCAAATGTTGGATTTTGCGTTGGTCTCAGATACACGTGAGTTGATTGAAATTAAATTAATTGTTGAAGGCATGTTCTCCCAGAATGGGAAATTTGGGTTCAAAGGTTGTATTTTACCCAGATTCAAATAAAACCAATGTTTTAGAATGGAGGCTATACAACCACCTTAAAAAAACAACAGTATGAGCTCTGTTTATAAAACAGAAAGTGTACTATCACGTTCTAGCAGCATTTGGTGAAAGTGAAGACACACAAAGCCTAAGACAAACATGCTGGAAAGATCCAGTAAGAAAAGTGTAAGATTTCATGTTCAGTCACATATGGAAAAAACCAGTCCAGGACTCATTCCAGCCCTGTTGTGAGGGAATGGGAATCTATTTATCACTGACAGGTCATGCTAGACAGTCCTTGTCCTGTCAAATGAGCCAACATATACTTTTGCTCCCAAGGCTGAGAGCTGAGGAAATGAGCCATGTTCTGTAAAAATGGTTCTTCTGCCCTCACAGGTCATAAACAAGTTTAACAAATTTAAAGTAATGAATTTGTCCTGGTTTGCAAATGCCAAGTGTGGACTTGAACTCAGACAGCTACAAATGTATGATATGACATCTTCACTATCAGTGCAAACATGTTGATGGCATTGATTTTACACCAACTGTCCACACCACATTTGTGGAGACCAGAAAAAAAACCAACGAACCCAAAACAGAGAGCATGAGGGAAAATGATGAGTAGATTTCTATTTCCATTAACAAAATGTGAATCTGGGCTGCAGGAGTCACATAGATCTGGGCTTCAGCAGACACCAAGAAATAGTTCTGAGCTGGATAAGTCATGTTTTGAACTGTTACCTGACAGCACAAGCAATATTCCATTTGCAGTTTTTAGATAAAGGCAGATAATAAGTGATATAACTTTATTTCATGTGAATGTGAACTGAGTTGGTGTTCTGTAAGTAGAAATAGGGCTCCAGATCAGGGAGCTGCAGTAATTCTGAACAGTGTTTTTCTCTTAAACTTTCAAGGTCTGAAGGTATTCTCCAGCTATAGTGTTCCCAGTGATACTGCAATATATGAAAATAATACATCTCTGTGGCTTGGAGGTGTTTCAAAATGAAATTTCTAAACGCTTTTAAGCTTTCGAAGTTCTGTTGGAATAAAGCACCATCAACGTGTTCTGCAACAGTCCTGACACCACCCACAAAGATGCGCAAGAGTAACTTCTGCTGTTCTCTGTGAAAGCAGAAATGCTGATTTCAGTAGACTCTAATTCAGACCAGATTTCCAAAAGGTCTACCCAAGAGGCTCAGTTTATCTACAGGACTCAGTCCTCAGGCATGTTTTCCAACATCAACCGCACATACCCCTGGGGTTTTTTTGATTGAGAGTAAGCTCATATACTCACTGGTTGGATAATTACTGCTTCATCTATAAGCAGTGATTAGATTTGTAAATGTAACTTGCAGCATCTAAATCACAATGGGTAAATGATTTGAAAAACAAGAAGACTATTAGTGCCATAAACCACTGAGCTGATTGGCACATCCTGAAAGCTTTTTGCATAACTCTAATTCTTTGAAAGCAGTCATTCCTACTGCTTGGCACAATGTTAAACCCTTCTGCTTTGCCTTGGGCTGTTAGCTGACTAAATGATCATTAATTCTTTGGAAATAACAAATACCTCTGAGATTAGCACTTTAATGTTGAAGGGAATCTATTTTGGTGCAAGGAATACAGTGAAATATGATGCCAGTTTTATGCAGTGCATTAATATTTCTCATAATCTTTAACACAAAACCTCAGTAATATCTATTCAGGCTGCAATATACTTACTCAAGCATCTGCTGTGGCTAAGGCAGTCTCCAAGCTCAGGTTGGTTGTTTTCACAACTTGCCACCGATCCCCTTGCCTACTCTTAGGTTACAAAGTGAAATGTAACCAAAAGTCTGAATTATATTACCATCTACATAAGCTGTTAAAAAAGGTGGGGCAGTGTTCTTTATCTCCTCCATGAGTCAGCCCTTATGACTCCCTCTGTTAGAGTTATCCCCACTAATGAGCCATCAAGGTCTCACAGAATGATTCATAGAACTACATCATCCCATAGTGAGATGTTTCACCCAGGGGGAGGAACCAAACATTCCCACCTGTACATAATCTGAGGTTTGGAACACCACAGCAGCACCTGCCACTGGATTCCCAGGGGACAAGAGCTTGACAACCACCACTGGAGGAGGACCAGATCTTTCTGCAGGATCTCTGCTTTGACAGAACCACACCCACCACTCCAACAGGACTGCAGCCACCATTTAATCAGACTGCTACCATCACCCTGACCTACAGGGTGTCAGGATGTATTCTGACTGTCAGTTCAAGCCAGTCTTTCTGTACTATTGCCTTTATTTTATTTTTCCTATTAAATTGTAGTTCTGACTCTGAATCTCCTGCTGGTTTGCTTTCAAACTGATACATCCTATAAATTTTCACTAATGCATTGGTAATTTGGGATGTTGGAGCCCAGGTCTTTGGTGTGCTGTTATAACCACTATCAGAAAAAACAAAATCAAGACCTATCCACTCCACAAACCCATGAGAAGCACAGAAGTAGGAGGATCCTTTCTATGAAGAAGGCAGAGGTTTTACACAAGAGGACAGCTCAAGAGGCTGGGGTGGTTTTATGCTGCATGAAATCTCTTTCTGAATCAAGTCAAACAGACATCTGTAGCTTTCTCAACTAATGGTACTGATGACTTCCATAAATTTCATAAATTTCCATAAATCATAAATTAATGTAAGTAATTACAAGCATTATGGTGGGTCCGATCTGCAAGCATTTTGCACCTTGTTAAAATAAGATCAAAGTGACACATCAGTAGTTTCCCTTTGTCTTTTCTCATTATAGCCAAAATTGATTGTTACTTGTCACATCAGCTTGCTGGAACATCAGTGGTGTCAGTAGCTAGTGATTGATATAGTTGATTCCTTCAAAGTCATTCAGCATTCATCAGTCTCCTGTGATCCTTCAGGCTAATAAAGTGTGGTAGCCAAGCCACAGGCATAATTATCCTGTGAGTTGGCTGCACTTCTACATTCACATGATCCTTTTGTGCCGTTTCCAAGAAGCCATTGTTAGAAATTTCAGATGGTTCAAACACACTTTCAGAAATCTATCATTCCTTTCTCCAAGGAATTCCATCATCTGTGGAACCAGCTGGACCAAGTCAGAGATGAGGGCCAGGTCCTCAGCAGGAATCCCAACTCTACCGTACCACCCTTGGCAGCAAGGGCACAGCAGCAGTGTAGCAGTTATGTCCTATTTCCATTAAAATGCTCTGAATATGGATCCAAAGGTTTCCTCATCTTCTACATCAAAAGTGTATCCAAGTAAAGGAACCCTTCTCATTGGGATGTGATGTTTTGCCATTAAATGGAGCTGCAGGTGTCTCACAACTGACAGAATTTGGGCTCCTTTTGGTCAGTTCATCACTCAAGATTTTCTTCTGTTCACTCAGGGAAAGGAGTCTTTCCTCTGCTATGCCATGGGGTCCCTCCCACGGACAAATAGTCTTCCCAAAATTGTTGTGGTGTGGGTCACTCATCCACATGGTGCAGTCCTCTAAGGACAGGCTGCTCTAGTTTGGAAGCAGGGCCCGCTCTCCATTCGGGTCTCCCACTGGATCACAGCTTTCTCCAGCATTCACCCACTCTGGCATAAGCACTTCTCCCACGGGCTGCGAGTGGATCTATGTATCCTCCATGGACTTTGTGCAGTACACTGAACAGCCTGTTTCACCATGGTCCTCACCATGGCCTGCAGAGGAATCTCAGCTCTGGCACTTGGAGCACCTCCTCTCCCTCTTTTTCCACTGACCTTGGTGCCATGTTATTTTCTCTCACATGTCCTCACTTCCTCCTCTTTGTCTAGAAGAAATACTGCTGCCCATAGGTACCATTGCCAGCAAGTTCCAGCAGTTCAAAGACTCTTGCAAGATCCTGCAGTCCTGAGAGCTTGATCTCCTCTAGGTTCTGTATCAGACAGTCACCTGCCACGTTTTTGCTGCTGGCCAGGCGGCCCTGCTGCCACCACTCAGGCAGTGGCAGCTGCCGCGGCACTGGCGCTGTTTAACGCCTCTCCTCATGCAGGGCACCAGGAAGGAGAAGCTGCCCCTGCCCTTCTGCCTGTGGTGTGGCTGGTCAGGGACAGCCAGGCAGGGCAGGGACAGCCAGGCAGGCCAGGGACGGCCAGGCAGGCCAGGGACGGCCAGGCAGGCCAGGGACAGCCAGGGAGGGCAGGGACAGCCAGGCAGGCCGGGGACAGCCAGGGAGGCCGGGGACAGCCAGGCAGGCCGGGGACAGCCAGGCAGGCCAGGGACAGCCAGGGAGGCCAGGGACAGCCAGGGAGGCCGGGGACAGCCAGGCAGGCCGGGGACAGCCAGGCAGGCCAGGGACAGCCAGGGAGGGCAGGGACAGCCAGGGAGGCCAGGGACAGCCAGGGAGGCCGGGGAAGGCCAGGCAGGCCGGGGACAGCCAGGCCGGGGACAGCCAGGGAGGGCAGGAACAGCCAGGACAGTGCAGGCTCACCGCAGGCCGCACTGAGATGGCAGCGGCCGTGGGCGCATTGCCCCGGGCTGTGCTGGGAAGGCCCCAGCGGTGCCTCACCACCCTTGAAAAGAAACTGCCCGTGTCCTGTTTTGATTTTCTTCTTAAATATGTCATCACAGAGGTGTTACCAACCTCTCTAACTGGGCCAGCAGCATGTCCATCTTCACAGCCATCAGAGATTGGCTCTGTTGGACATGGTGGAAGCTTCCAGCAGCTTCTCATAGAAGTCACTTCTGTGGCACTCCCCCGCTACCAAAAACCAGGCTGTGCCAAATCAACACACACACATTCTGCATTATCCACCACTTTCATACGAAACACTGGAAAATAGATGGCAGAGAAGAGAACAGGAGCTGTGTAATTAACAGTCACTGTGAAGTAAATGGGAGAAGAAGTTAAATGAAGGATGGCAGCTGGGCATACTCAAAGTTTCCGCTAGTTTTGAAATAAGGATGAGCTTTTTATTTATAGGACAAAATTCTGACTCATGTTGCCATAACCCAAGGGCTGACCTGAGCCCCACTGTTGTCAAAGGCTCTGTTCTTCAGCCAGAGCATGAAAGTAGAGAGGTGCTCAGTGAGAAACAAGTCATGTCTGAGCAGGCAAGGCACTGGCATGCCCTCAAAATCACTAACAGCTGGCAGGCTCTTCCACAGAGCCATACATTCACCCCAAACCTGGCTGGGTTTTTTGGTATGTGCATGATCCTTTTAAGCATAATATCATGGGATTCTGCCAGAGTCACAGAGGCAGGATCTGATTTACTACATGGCAAAGTAGGGAACTACACTGTTTAAAACAGAATGGTGCAAATCTGCATATCACCAAGTAACTAACACCCAAGATCTCCCCTCATAAATCTGTGCTACCAAACCCACTAAACAGAAGCATATAAACACTCCGTATGTTCAACACCACCTTCCTATCATTGTCCAGAAAAATAAATTAGAACTGCAGTTTAAATTATGACAGTACAAGAGATATCTCTCTTTCATGATCTGCTTGAGTGTAATACACATGACAAATGATATTATGCCTGTTTGTAAATGGCTTAGAAAAGAGTTAGGGGCTAAGATTATGCTGAGGGATTCTAACTTCCGCCTTTGTGGAGCTTAATAGTGTTAGGCACCATGGCATCTCAGCCAGTCAAAACATGACAGCAACACAGTGTATGAGATGACATCAAACCAAAAGATTTTCAGATAGAATCAAACTGGGACAACTGAAACAAAAGCAAAAAAATCAGCAAACACCTGCTGAAAAGCTGCCTAACAGTGTTCTAAACCACATGAAACAGATGTGATGAGATTCAATTTTTAAAGTATTTGCAGGAACGACATCTACATTTGAAAACAATGAAAGTCTTTCATGCAGCAGCCCATAATAATTCTCTTAGGCACGGAGGAGAATATCTGCTGTGAGTATTCACTAGTCCAGAAGAAGAACATATCTATTTTCCAAACATTACCCGTAGCAAAGCCTTATTTTTAAAGACAATGATTATTCTCATGCTGCTAAAGTACTGAACTCAGTGATGCCAAGTTATGTAATGAGGGACTGAAAAGATCTGAAGCCTGTATTTAGAAATTCAGATGATCTTAGTACACATAATTTTAGGAGTAAAGCCCAATTCTCTAAACCATGTTTCTCAAGCCTTTAAAGACTATCAATAAACCCAGTATCACTTTCTTACACCAGGAACTGCTCAAAGCGTCCTAGAAGGGAAAGGGAGAGCACTCAGAGCAGAGCTCAATGACGTTTGCAAGCTCCTCTCCCTTTTTAGGTATGTTGATGTGCTGTGGCATAGATCCCATGCCAATGGATTTCGAAAGGTTCCTTTATAGTCAGACATTTACTTTTCAAGCCCCCTTTGCAGCTGGGTTGTATCCTGGCCCAGCACTGCCTCTGATGAGAAGCCCACAGGGGATGGGGAAGTCAGGAGCAGATTTTGGCACGAGCTTCCCCTGGGGTGTGTGGATGGACATCACCTTTTGGGTGAAAATCAAACCATGGCCTCTGGTTAAACCCAAGTCTGGGTTAGGAGGCACCAACAGTGAAGATCAAAAATAAACAGGGTAGGTTTCCAAAGCTGTTCTTCTCCTTTCCCTTATGCTGTCCTCTTGATTCTCAGCTGCTCTGGAATTATGCCTCTTCCTCAAAAAAACTTGCTCATACAGCTAAAGCCAACCAAATCCACTCTCCCTTCCCCAGGCCCTTTGAAATCTCTCAGGTCAAAGCAAACTGGGAGCCACATATCCCCAATGGGCCTCTTTTCCCACAGCACCACGATTACAATGGAAATCAGAATCCTTTTCTAGAAAAGCTCATGCAGCAGCAGCCCACTTCCAGCTGTGTTACTACAGAACTGAAATGGGGTGAAGCATCCCCAGCATTTTTCATTTAATTGAACATTAATATTGTCTGAGAATAACCATCCACTCCTACTACTGTGATCCCTGTCCTTTATCTGAGCTGAAGTTAAGCAAAAGCATTTGTACTTTCCACTTCTAAAGATCATGCAAGCTGACTGAGGGGAACTTTCCGATTACTTCTGAGTGAGGATTATACAGATGAGGCCATAAATAATATCAGAGCTATTGAAATGACCTGACAGGACAGAAAGATTTATTTCATAGTTTATCCGAACACTTTTGTGAGACGATGGAATGAAGCTTGAGCATTCAGTTTAATCCCTTCCTTGCTTTTTTATTGAGTCAGGAGATGTTTAAAGAAATTTATCTAGCTGTTTGAAAGTCAGAATTTTTAAATAAGTGACACAGAAAAAGAGATTACAGTAAGGAAAAGATGCAGATAACACAATACTGTACATAAGAAAAAAAAGGCTTTGCAGTGACTTTCCCTATCAAGACAGAGGGACAGAAGATATTTTTTGTGATTTATCCATACAGTTTCCTTAATCACTATCTGCACTTAAGAAAACGAGGGGGAAAAAAAGGACAGTTGTTAACCTGACTGTAGAACTGCAATGAATGTAGAACTTTCCAAGGCACAGCACATACAGATGAACATTTGCATGTGAGACAGTGATGAGGCAGTGTATCCTGACCTACTCTCTGCCTAAAAGCAGAATTCTGTAGCTCAGTTGTCCATATGGACACAGAGACAGTGAAATAAAATGTTTATTCCATTCGTACCACCTTTATCTTTCCCTTCTACAGGGCCAATATTTCACCTTCAACACTGAATTCTCAGTCTAAATAAGGGTGAGAAGAACACCTGAACTCTTACCCAAATTGTTTACAGGGTTGTGGGCACGTCCATTTAGAAGGACATTTCTCTGAATCTTGACTTTTTTCTCCAGATAAGAGATGATTTTGAAATGGTTAAAAAGCAAAGTTCATAGTATATCCCTCATTCACTTCAGATTTACTGTTGTTAGCTAATTAAAAATTCATCTCATATTTAAATGAATACAGAATAATTTAGATTTAAATCTCATGTAACTGTGGCTTTAAACACTTACTTGCAAGCAAAATATGATATATACGCAGAAATCTGTTTCCAAGCGTCTGCATGAAGCATAAACAGCAGTAATTCATCTCTAAAGGACAGCTAAAATATGCACTGCTTTGAATTCTCTCAATATTGTACACAAGGGATTGGTGAAGAGAATCAAGTGCCTTATGCTGCCTGGTTGTATCTATCAGATAGGTAACAACAAAAGAGAAAACAAAATAATTTAGAACTCTTTTAAGCCATATGCTCAACTTCACTGGCAATAATCAATGAGAACTCCAATACTGCATGATTCAGGGCAAAGAACTGGAGACAGAATCTGTGCTCCTTTGGAAGAGTTACATAATACAACCACACACACACTTGCTGCCCTGCTTTTGGCACAGTTGTGTAGTGCTGAAGATCCATGTGGATGTATAGACTTATCCCCACACACACAGCCAGAACAGATTAACCGAAAGTCACACACACTTAACCATAAATATGTAACAGGAGTACAGTCAGGATCTGCTGTCAGGATCCAAGCAATCCTGACAGATTTCAGGGAGTGGCAAGCATAGATGCCAGTGTTTGAATAGAATGTGAGGAAATTATTCAGAGTTCAATAAAACATACATCTGAGTAAATGGCCAGGTAAAGTGATGTATCCTATTTACATACCTCAATTTTAGAACAGCTCTCCTGAGGCTGGATGCAAGGCAGAGACACTTCTTAAGTCTCTCACTTTTTATTTTCTTTTTTCCTTTTTATAAAGATCATTTCTTCTTCACCAGAATGTTTTCATGTTGCTTTTCTTCTTGCTGATAGGTGATTACTTTCTGTAGCTTTCTGTTTCTCTCCTCCTGTCTTTCTGACGTTTCTTTTCTTTTTCCCCCAGACAGCTTTTCCCTTCCTTCCCTTTAACCTGTGCTCCACTTTTTATTGTATTTCCTCACATCTCTCCCTTTCTCTCCTGGTGCTGTAACCATCATTCTCATTTCCATACCTTTTACAGGCTGTTCCCAGAATAGTTAAGTGATAGGAGAGCCTGTGTGCAGAATGCTTCTTAAGAGTCCCTGGAAAAAGACAAATCCCCCAACCCCATTTTCATAATTTCTAAAACATCACCGTGACTTTTTGAGACATTTAGATGCATTAACACTAGCAATATGAAGTCTTTGTGTGAATCCTTCTCTGAGTAGCACATGGAAACTAATCCAGATAAACAGAGTGGTGCAAATAGAAGAGAACAGAACGACAACTATGAAGAGCATATGGCTGAGTAGTCATTGTCTTTATGGCTGGAGCTGCAAGTTATATGAAACCCCTTTCAAGACTGTTAAACATTCATTTGTACATGATTATTAACCTTTAGTTCCTCACCACTAACTGGTTCTTCCTTTTTTGGGCAGATAGAATGCCATTAAATTGTACAATTCATGGCAAATACAGCAACGGATGTAGGATGTTCTGGGTCTACATAATGCATAATTGCTCTAATTTATTCTTAATAACAACAACTTGGTCATAATGAATTAGCCCTTTTGGCTGAATACCCAGTGACAGCACATTGCAGGCAAAGGGACAAGATGTTTGAATAAGGCAATGGCTCTGCTACAGTTTCCATCATTTTCTGCCACAGACGGGACCATTGGGAAACAGGAGAGGACTGGTTGGAAAAGCATAACTTGCCTTAGGGAAAGTTCATTTGAAGCCAATAAACTGGGTCATTAGCAGCCCTGGATAAAATACCATGTCCAGATTTATTATTTCCCTGGCAATTTGCAATACCTTTGAAAATTTGGCTCCTTACCTCTGAGAAACTGGGGAAAAGCATATTGCCTCCAGACACATGAAACACGCATAACACTACACTATGTTAAAAAAAGCCACAGCCTAAAATGCAACGATTAAAATTCAAGGAACTAAACAGGGAAAGAACAGATAAAAAACCTATGAGCATCTGTTTTCATTTTATCAGGCTATCTCAGCACCTGAAGTTGCAGATGATGGTAAAACCATCAGGTGCAATGAACACGTCCATTCCTGGTACAGCTATTTATGAACTCATCTTTCAGGTAATACAGACCAAACTTGAGATTTACTCAACAGAATAAGCCTTTGCAGGCTCCTAGGCAAACCACAAGCTTTATATATTACTTTTCTCTGGTAAGGCAGAATCAGACTATGCACTTCCATTTCCTTGGGAATAGCTAAATAAACTTTGGGTTTAGACTTATTCCGTCATAAAGTAGGGAATGGATGAAAAAAGCAGGTTCTTCTGAACACCAGAAACAGCTAACTTTCACAGTCTATTTTACTCTCCTACATTAACATGATTCAAAATGGAATTTGCTAGCAGAAAAAGCAGAGCTAACTGCATTACAACAACAGCTTCTGGAATCAAATCCCTCTTTTCAGGCATTTAGGCATATGTAACTAGAGCTCAGCTCTTTATTTATAGAGAAATAAACCCAGAAATAGAGCTGGTGCATAAGAAGTAAGCATAATCCGATATTTGTTTTGTGTAAACTCAGACTATCAAAGGGGTTTATTAAAACTATATGTTACCTCAGAATCTACAGGTACAGGCACAGACAATCAACACTAAGAACAAGAAAGTATTTTGAAGTATAAAATACCTTTGTATTAGCATAACTATATAGCAGGGAGTGTGCTGGCATAATTATTTCCCCCCAAAAATTACAATGAAAAATACCAACACTGCAAGAGGAAATCTAAGATTACTTACTAAAATTCCCCATCTTTAGAATGGCTCAGAAACTCCACATGGTCACAAAAAGGAAAAGCCCATATCCACAAAGTTGTGCAGTCCTTTTTTAAAATCATTATTATTTTAAAAACATATTGAATCACAAAACAGGCTGTGGAGCTCAAACATACTCAAAACAACTGAATCCCATCAGAGACAAGCAATGCCAATACCAAAAGACACAGGACTGGGCAAAAGGGGTGGTATCCAGAGTGGGGAATATAGATGGACCACATCATGAAGGAATATTTGCAGCTCAGGCCTGACTCTCTGGGGACTTGGCAATGTTTTATTAATGTGCATGGCGCTCTATTCTCATTTGAAACACAACTGGAAAACAAAAACACATGAAACTTTACACATCGCACCAAAGGGTTTTATTTTCCCAAGGTTAAATGTATCGAGACTGGCTGATACACAGAACAAGAATGAACAAACCTCAAGGAAAAAAAGTAAAAAGAAAAATTGCTGAGTTTTTGATGGTGCAATTGTGTTTTCTCTTTGTGAACATCTGAGAGAATCATTCATTCATATTCTGAATGGGAAAAGGCAACTGAAACAGGTGGTATATTACTAGATCCATTAAACAAGAGATTTATGCATTACATATCCATCTTGAGGCAATTAGGATGATCATTTTTTTCCTCTTTTATGGCTTCATTGAAAATTTTTGGCAATAAAGCAATTAAAAAATAACTATCATAGCATTTATCTATGATATCAAAGACAACCAGCCTTTATCAGAGAAAGGCTGCTTCACTTTTCATCCTTAGAAAACACAAATTTAGAGGCAACATTCACACTTAAGACAGTGACAAAATGCTGCCATTGTCCCAAGCCTGAATGGTGAATGATGCGCTATGGACTAGCTAAATCATTGTTTGCTTTCTGTTTTGGATAATAATTCTTTTAAGTTTGACTTTAATCTCTCGAGGCATCTAGAGAAATTAATTTGCTGTGAAATAAATCTTGAAGTAACCTTGCAGCACATGCTTTGGGTTTGTACAGACACTGTCCTAACAGGGGAGCACAAAATTCACATGGAATAATGACTGTCAAAGCTCAGGTTGATGTGATAGCTGGAGCCAACCAGACACTAAAACATAAAACAATGTCTGCTGCAATAGGCTGCAAGTGCTATAAAGATATTTTTTCAGAGATACTTCACATCAGTGGGGGAAACCAGTCTGTGACATAGTCCCCAAAATCTCCTCCAAGATGAGGCAACAAAAAGGGAATGCGCAGAATGTAGTCCCCCCCTCCCCCACCTTCGCCCCCCACAAAAAAAATCTCAATTTGTGGAATCTTTCTTAAACCACCAAAGAAGCCAAAGTTCTGTCTGTCAGTAACCTAAACAATCCAGGGACTGGGCACACCCTGACTGAGAGCAAACTACAGGGACTGATGCAATTGCTTCAGGTGTAAGAACCTGCTGTGGCTGCCAGACTGTACCTGAGCATGGCCTCATCCCTGGAAATACTCACAGTCAGGTTGGACAGAGCTCTGAGGGACCTGATCTAGGTGAAGATGCCCCTCCTCCTTGTAGGGGTGATGACATTTAAAGGTCCCTTCCAACTCAAACTATTCTACAATTCTATAATTTTGGCCACTACAGATGATTGTACCTCTCCAATCACACACACTGATACATTTCAACAGCAAAGATCAGAAGTATATTTAAGAAGCTGACAAATGAAAGCTATTTTAATAATTTGATTATGGAATTTAAATTAACTGCAATGAAGTGGTGAACAGAAAGAGAGAAGAGGTACATTGCCAAATTCATCAACATCTTGGGATTTTACCAAGAGTCTCAATCATTTTAAAATCTCCAGCTTCTTAAATCATAACAGAATGGATGCTGAACCAGGAAGGGTCTTGAGAGATCAGTTCATCCATCCCTTGCTCCCAAGGCTGGCCAACTATTAGTAAGCTAGCAGGACTTAGCTGCAGTTTTTTACTGCTACTCTGAGTAAATGATTATACATCCTGCTCTCTGTTGTGTGGATAGTCAGATGTGGGATGACCTGGAAAGCCATAAATCCATTAACATAAGCTCAATGGGATACGCTGTGGGAAATGGAGAAGCTGGAGAGCAGCTCTTAAAGTGCAGTTCTAATGATGTACTTACAGGTAGAGTGCAATCTACATTTACAGGAAACAAAGGCAAAAAGCCCCTTGAGTCTGATATGTAAGTCAGTCTTGTGATTTATAAATAACCAATTCTTGATTTCTGAAAGCCGATAATTCCATGTATCGTAAAAAGCAGAGTGCACAGCCACACAATATTGTACAGGAACAAACCATGCTACTAAACCCAGCAATTACAAACCACCTTATCACATCCAGTTCAGAGCAGAGCACACATTGCAAATGGAGCTCTTGGTCTCACTCCACCCTACATTAGATAAGTTCAGTAGTTCTGGAAGTGCTGCAGCACATTGTGAATGATGGATGAAATGAGAAATCTCTGCTCAGTGCACAGCAAGTAGCCAACTCCCTCCTGTGCTGCATCGTTTGCTTTCAAGGTACTTAATATGCAACTTCAGTGAGAGACATTCAGAAAATCCCAGTGAGCCCATTTGTCTCAAAAATAAAAATAGGATGTTGCAATTTTGTCCCAGGGCTTCAGTTGTTTTTATTCAATTTTAATTTTATTTCTGCCTACCTCCATCCAGTGAACTCCCTTGTCACAGTGCATTATGGACTCAAAACATAAACATCTACCACTGCTGGTTGCTCAGTTACAGAAGAGGTTTAAGGGACTGGTTGCTTCATCTCTCACTAAGCAGACAGTTTGTACTGCATGAATACTTCTTTCTGAAAAGGTAACATAAGTGAACAATCAGCTCCATCACATCTTTTTTAATCAGGGGCCACAGAACCACATTGTTTTCATAGCACTTTGGGCAGCTTGATTTCTATAAAATATAATTCAAGCCACAAGCAGTTTGGATTGGCTTCCACTGAGCTGATTTTCCATCAAATACAATCTGCTGGGCAGAATAACCATGGAGGATGAAAGATTTAGTCTTTTGCTAACGAGCAGCACAAGTTAACTCACAAAAATTCATGTCAAGGTTTAAGTAATGGCTTCACTTTTGCTGGGTTAGAGATTCACTTCTCCCTGGCTATATTAATTATACTGTTTCAGTTTATTGTATTGGGTGCGTGGTCAGCTGCACCTAAAAGGTTAAAATTGCCAAAATCTTGCTATGTCATTGCTTTGTCTCACTAGTCCCTCACCCCTGCTGGGTAGTTTGTATCATCAATTTATTGCTTATAATAACTGCATAGCAGACAAGATATTCCTTCCTACATGCATGGGCAGAGGTCAGGAGTTGCTTTATTCCTGTCTAAGTGCAATGGCCTCTGTTGTAATCCCATTAGGAATGTTTAAATAAGAAAAGCAATAAAACAGTTTAATACCTGAATCCACTTCTACTGCATCTCTATAGTTAGTAACGGGGCATAGCAGGAAGAGAAGAGGATTAGCCCTATCACCACAATTTTTCCCACGAGGTTGTTTCCTTCAAAGGAGAAGGCAGGATATTATTTAGAGATTATATAGTGTTATAGTTTTATTTACTCCTTTATTGGCACTGTAAGGCTGTACACACAGCCTTTATACAGAGAATTTATTACTAGATCCAGAATTTCAGTCTGAAGATACAAAATTTTCCTGAGGAAGAACAGTAAGCCTTTCCTGTGCCCTTATGCCAGGCTCTCTTCAAAGTCCATGGGCCAAGAGTGCAGGGCTCATATTTAGCACAGTGGAAGTGTGTGATGCCAGGTTTGCTTGGATCAGCTGCCCAGGCTCCTTTGAGCTGACAGCGTGGTGCTGGCTTCCAGGTGTCAGGAAGGTGTTTCTGTTTCTCTCAGCAGCATCCAACCTCACTGTAAATGTCTGGAAATTTGTTTTGAGCCATCATTAAAGCAACATCCACCGTGGGAATGCCCTGGGTGCTCCACTGGTCCATCACTAATTATCATTCAGCCAATGTGATATTTTGATAACACCCAGCTCTAAAAGTGTATTTATTTTTATGTACCTATCAAAGCCCTGACAGCTTTATTTGCTTGGAAGGGAGGGTGGAACCGTTCCAGCAGACTTTCTATTTTCCACCAATTCCCTCAAGGATATTAAGGGCAGAGAGCAGAGTGGGTAATTCCCATCTCTGGGTGGAAAATGAGTCAGACTAGTTATGCAACAGAGGCTTTCACTGATTAAGAAGGATGCTATATTCAGGTAGACAACTGGCCAGAAACAGATGCTATTTGTGGGCATAACTGAGCATTAGCAAATTGGCTGTTTATTAAAACAGGTGTTTGTGGGGACTCATGTGTCTGACACTGCAGATGTGACATTCTGCTAGAGAACATTGGTTCCCTTCCCAGTTACTCTTATGCTTCAACTGAGTTGATGCAGAAGCTAAATTAGATTCAATGGAGTCAGCATCAGCTTTGAAAAGTGGTGATTTCAATCAGAGACATAGCAAAAAAGAAAAAAATACGAGTTTTTACTCATGCCAGCTGTTCTGTTGCCCACTTTTGATCTCATAATTCATCATTGCCTGGTCAAAAAAAAAAACCCCGAAAACCTGCTTAAAAATGTTTCTCTGGTTTCCATTAGAAGAACAACAACAAAACACAGCAAGCATTCTCCTCACACATATTTCCAAGATTCCCAAAGATCTAGACAAAATATATCCTATTCTTACCATCAGAAACAGGAACACAAGGAGAGCAATGTCTCCTCAGATGGAAATGAAGCTCATGTCAGAGCAGGAACACCACACTGTCACTATGAGGCCATGCATCCTTTCCTACAGGAGACATCATTCTCATCGATACTTGAGCTCTGGGTGTGTCTCAAGTGTCATCACTCGGATGCCATGGGCAGCAGGCTTTATTTTGGGAGTTCACATCACTGCATCATTTCAAGAGGCATGCCATGGTGGCAGGAACATATAATGCCATGCCAAACATATCAGGTGATATTTTTTTGACATAACAAAAGACAACAATTATTCTACATTTGCAACACATTAATGATGGTGCTTCTTCATATGACTGAACACACTCTTGCTCGACAGAAGTTCCTTTGGCTTGCACTGTAACAGAACACAGTGAACTAGACTGGGCCCTGATGTATCAATGCTGTTTTAGCATCTCTGCTCATAATTTAGACCCTCAACTATTCTCATTTGCCACCTAATTTTTGCTCTGCTAAAAGTTGACGTACACCAAACTTCTGATAACATATCCCTAAACACTTACTAAAGACAAAAATGAAGCAGTGTTTCTGAACATGATATACTTTTGAGATGGTTATCGGTTATGTAGGATAACAGAATCACAGTTCAAAAATACTATTAGCGGCAGAAATTTGCCAAACCTCTCTCAATCAAAAGATACTTGTAATTGTAATTAATGTGGCCTTAGAAACAAGATTAATGGAAACTCTGACAGGGATTTGAGTGCTTGAGACTGTAAGGTAAATAACTACAGAAGGGGAAACAGAACAGTGATGCACATGCACCAATATTTACAAGTTAGTTACAGAAGAGTCTTATATCATAGAAAAAGAAGAACCTGCATGGTCAATTTTGCTGAAATGTTGGTAGAACACTTCACTACACAGCTGGCACACAATATTGTACAAGACAGGTGGGAACCAAGGTCCTGATACGAAATTAGCACAGAAAACAAGATGCTTGCAAATTCCCAGGGAGGATTTCCTGATGTCTCCTTCAAAAGCTATTGTAATAACCTAAGACAGCCACGCCCATCGTTACACACTACATTGCTGGGATTCACTTCTGGATTTCCTGGTGTTTTTTAAAAGGCAAAACTACGACTGATAACCCCCAAGTGCTGCTAAAACATGTAGGTGTTTGGAATCACAGGTTTGTGGAAGAGTCTTCTGGCTGAGGAGGCATTTCACACAAGAGAGGTCAGGCTGTGAAGGGATGAGCTGAATTGTGAGAGGTGGGGGTTTAAAATCCTGGCACGGAGAGAAGCAGCAAGCTTGCCTCCCTCTGAATAACAGCTCAAATGCAACAGATCCCTTCTCAGAGCCCATGTGCTCACAGGGTGAATAACAATTTGATACCTACAAACCGCTCACTATGCCAGGTAATATTTAGAGAAGCTAAACCACAATCCTAAACAAAAGCACTTGGTCAATGATACTTAGTAAAGCAGATTACTTACTGCACACAGTGCAGTCTCTACAACTCAGTTTCCAAAGTGAGTTAAGCAGGAAAGGCAGGTGAATTCAGGTAAAACTAAACCACAAGTACCCACTGCACTTACAAATGAAATTCTCTGCCTACTCTATATGCATTCACTTCATTGGGGCAGTGCTCAAGTGTTACAGCAAAGCAGTTTCCTGCCTGCAGTGTTCATTAATATCAACAATTTGAATGACAGGCTGCAGAATATTATCTATAAATTTGATTTCAAATCCATCAATGCAGATGAGGAAATCATTAAAAAGAGTTTAAAGTAATGTAATTGGGAAACAGAAATCCTGATTTGATCAGCCTGTCCAATCATAACAGTTTCACTTTTCAAACCCTGCATATTCAGGACTTGGCAATAAACTATTCAAAATAGTGTGTCAAGTCCAGAAGCATTTAGAGGATGTATCCAAGGAAACATCCACATGGACAATCTTTTCCTTCATAAAGAGAGACAAAATTCAGAGAATAGAATATTTACTAATATTAAATCCTCTCACTAGTAATGAAAAAAGCACACTTAACACACCGTTTGTTTTCCTTGTTAAAATTAAAATTACTGCATCCTAAGTATTTAAATTCTCAACTCAAACCACTGAACTTGATCAGAGAAATGTGAAAAACACTTTGAGTTTGCAAATGCTTACATCACATTTGGGCAGGAAAGCACTTGGCACCATTTACAAACTTCACCACTGACATTACAGCAGTGGCATATTCAACTCACTTAAATTTGCAACTGTTGGACATAAAACAAAATTTTCTTAGGCCTTTTAATTAATGCAGTGTGCAAGACCATCAGTGGAATTTGTATTTGAGTATTATAAAGCAATGCTCAAGTAAGTGTTTAGGCTCCTGTGAACTGAAGTACCTGCACACCTGACTGTGCATCAGTGAGATCTCCATGGGTGTTTTCATGACTAATTATAATCACTTATTCATGGGACTAGAGCTATGCATGTTAAAATTAGTAAGCTTCTCGTATAGTATAAGCAGATAATAGAAACCTACTCAGCAATAGAAAGTTACGGTCATCATTCACCGTGTGGCTTGTTTTAGACTAAAAAAGTATGTAGAAATCAGCGTGCCCCTGCTGCCTTTCCTCAGATTACTGCTTCCTCTGTTTTTTACTTTCCATCTGATTAGGGGTTCTGGGAAGTCACATAACATGTGTCTTCAGCAGATAATAAAAGTATCTCTTAATTCAAGAGAAGTCTTGCTTTGACTGTCTTTCATTTGGTCTTCATTGGATTGCAATATCTAACCCGAAAACTGTAACTCAATCTCGTTCTAATGGTCGAAGTTCAATTACCTAATACAAACTATTTGTTTCTGTAGGATGGAGACAAGCACAAGGGTATTGAGGATGAAGGTAAGAGCAACATTTATCAAATATGGATTAAATGAAGCAAAGATTCGGTGAGCAGAATTCCATCTCACTTCTTTTGAAGGACTATGACAGCTTTGATTTTCACAGCCTCTAAGATCATGACATTACGATATTGAAATTTTAAGAAACAAAAATTATACCATCAGTCTTCATTTTCTGCATTGCTGCCTTTGGAGCAGATTACAAAATACAATTTTCTATTATTTTTCAGTGAAGGAGGAAAGAATCACGAGAATGCTTAGTCTAGATTTTAATCTTCCCTGCCCACTGAACAGCAGTGCTGTGATGCATGACCCTGACCTTTCCCAGCCCCGTATTTTTTGACTGTTTGCCCACTCAGCTCCATCCCTATGTTTTAGTGAGGCCGTAAACAAAAGATGTGGAATGGCATGCCCAGCAAATCACAGAATGCTGAAAAGGTCAAAATAGTAGTGCCGAATGTTTCTACTCTGTAATTTACAGAATATATGAGGCATTCACAGCTTAATAACTCATTCACATGACAAACACTGTAGAGGGAATGTAAAATGGCAGCACATGAATTCCTTCCAGTGACAGTGTTCCCAACAAGCATGGAAAATGGTGCAAACTTTGCCCTGTGGTTCTCTTTTCTGGAACATTAATATTGTCTGACTTTCAATGCACAATAGCATATGTCTGTGGACTGTGAAGTTAAATGTCTCTGTTTGCAGTCAGGCTTAGAGCCCAAAAAGGCAAGGTCCCTGAGGCAAAAATCCAGGTCAAAGCTTTTTTCTATCTCTACTCCTTCTTTGCCCTTCTTGGAGCACTTCCCCAATACCAGGTGAATTTATTGTCACAACATTCCTGAAAACTAGAGAAGCAATATCCTCACCTTAAATGAGGACAGAGCCCTGGTCAAGGTCAGGAGAGTTACAGCAGAAAAAAACCCCACAGCTCCTACCAGCAGCCCTAAGCCCTTGCTCTCCACCAGGACCATCTTTTCTACTTCCTCTCTCATGGGCTGAACTTCATTTTTGCAGAAACAAACTTGTGCCCATTGCCCAGACACCAGTCAAACCAAGGGAATTGAGAAACCAAACAAGAGATCCTTTAGCCAGGCTCAGAACAGTCTGTGGCAGCTGAAGTGATGGCTGCATTTGTTAATGGCAGTTTAATCCCAGTGAAATGCTCAAGGTCCATGTCCTGGACACCCCCACACTGCAGTCACCACTTTGAGAGGAAGATTTACTGGAGCAAGACGATTTGAGGCACTCCTCAATCATCATAAGTTAGCTAATGCCCTTGGATGAATGCCTTGGGATAACTGTAAGTCAGGATATACTGGAGTGTTTCCTCTTAACCACTTTCTAGGAACAAACAGAAGACAACAGATTGATCTATAGTATTGCTGTTTCAAAACTAACTGCAAGGGTGTCTATCTGACACCAGTTAATCAATTTTTTCTATACAGGCAGAGTCATGTTGCCTTCAGAGTATACACTGACCTAGCACCCACTGAACACAACATAAGTAATAAATAGTTTATAGAAGTACAGAAAAAAAATTGGAAAGTGCTAAATCTTAATTTCTGTGCCATATCCCATATCTGTGCCAATGCCATGGATCCCAATGGGTGTAAAAACCACAGATCAGCATTCAGAATTTGGCTTGTCTTTCGAAGTCCATTAAAACAAAAGAAAGAAGTGTGCCAATGAACTGTTCTGTTTCACAGATGAAAACCTGGATTAACCATACAAAAGAAAAACAACTGTGGATTTACACCAGCTGAACCACAGATCCCAGCCCAAGTCTCTGAAGTGCAGCATTTCACCATTATCCCCGAGAGAAGCAGGGATATTAACAACATACCAAATTAGCATCAAAGCATTAGCAGTAATACACTTTGGGTATTTAGGGAACTACTTCTAAACCTAAATGTCAGACAATTTGTCTCTAATATTCCCTGCAGATTAGTACAGAATGATTGCAATAGATGTAAATCCTGCCTCCTTTCCTACAGGCACGTACAGCTGAAATAGCTGAGGAGCTGCATCCTCTGTGCTGCAAAGGAAGGCAGGTCTAAAGACCATCCCCCAGTTTCTCTTCATTTCCTTGTGAAAATTGCTCCTTCATGTATTTCTGTGCAGAAACACGGAGCTTTTGGGGCCTGAGTCTGCACTGCTGGGAGAAGATGATTTCCCAGCACTGAGTCTAGGGTGATTCACACAGCAAGTCTGTAACCTGGTGAAGGCAGGGGAACAACATGTGAGGTTTGGTTCACCCGTAGGAAGAACAGGGATCTCCCAGCTTATCTGTGGGAGGAGGTGGATGCAGTGAAGAGCCATGGATGACTGCAAGAAGGTGTGGAGGAGACAATAGGGAAGGTACCAGCTTGCTCCTCCAGACAGCAACAGTACAGGGGGACAGGGCTGTGAGATGAAGGTGCAGTGTGGGGAGAACTGGGGATGGAGGGAACCAAATTTTTCCTGGAGAGGACACTACCCACAGGTCTTCTCTACCTTTAGTCCCACCTTCCCTCTGCTCTGCTATTCAGATCAGCCCTGAATTTGTGAGGTGATATGGGATGCTCCACACAAAGAGAACAAGGCAGCAGGACAAGATCTGGGGCAAGACTGTCACTGATCCCTCACTCAGGCCTTGCACAAGGAAAGAACAATGAGTCTCTGTGGATAAATTTCAGTCAGCCTCTTTGCTGACTCAGGACCATTTGGATCAGGTCACCTCTGATTCCTCAATATTTGTCCCTTCTGTGCTGTCCCAGATGAGCTGGGAGGTGCAAAGCACTGGGAAACCCAGATGTCCCTCTGAGAGCCCCTGCTAAGCCCTAGGCTGGAGAATGCCTGGGAGGAGCTGAGGAAAGAAAGGCAGTGTGGAGTAACCAACATGCAGGATCCCTATTGTTCACACATACCCACCCACATGCTCCTGAGCAGTTATCACACACGACCCTTTAATCAAACTGCAAATCAAAAGGCACTTTTTGGGTCCACAACACTCAAGGGGCCTGATCACAGACAAGAATGAGTGTTCTTTCCACACTGCAAGCGCACTAAATAAGAATTTCTTCCCAAGTTCACTTTCAAATCACTTGCTCTATTTGAGGCATTTTAGAGTTCAAAATTTCTGTATTGCTTTCTGTCCAAGATCACCACTCTATTCAATTGCTTATCAAATACCTGTATCTTTAAATATGAAGAATGCAAGATTTAAGGAGCAAATCCATAATCAGAGCCAGTGCTGGACTGTCTTGAATAAACAGGCTTGGTATGAAATGAATGCCTCAAACATTTTGCATTTTTTTGTTAACAATTATTATATATTTTTAAGAAGAGCAGTGGCATCACAGTGAAAATTAAGACTGTGGAGAGTGAAGTGGTATATTTAAAATGTCAGTAAATGCATGAATTTTCACTTTTCAAATAATTCATTCCAGCCAGTGCTGCAAACCAAAAGGGCTTTTTTATTCCTAACTATTTTTAGTCTATTCCTATACCTGTCAGCAGATGTAACTTTGTATATTCCCTTGCACTTGTTTTACAGTAGCTCTATTGATCTCTATTGATCTGCCTAATAATGAGTCCCAAGGAATTGTGCTGTTAAATCTTTTAGAAACAAAATCTTTCTGAACAGTTCAGCTCTTAGGAGGAATGACAATCCTCATAAACCATGTGTTTTCTTTCCTCAGCATCTTTAGAAACAGAGAAACTACCATGACAAAAGGGAGTCAAACCCCTTGACATCCTCCCTGTTCAATAAATGAACTAACACAGAGGATTCTTGCTTTGTTTTGTAAGACTCCTGCTACATTTCTTAAGTAAACACCTGTAAACAAAACCAGGACATAATTGAAAAGCAAATGATATGTAAATGATATATTCAATTAATAGAGACCCAAACATGCAAAATTCATTCCACTCAACTAACTCATTCATAAGGAGAAGACTCACTTAACACTGCAGTCACTGCAATACACGGTACAGAGTTAACAGATTTAGCGTCTATTTTGAAGTTGTATTTTTAGCTTTTTTGATACTCTGTGGAAGACACGAATGAAAAATAGCAGCCATGGTGCAAGCTAGAGAACTCTGGCAGCTGCTTATACATAGACTGGCTAGATATAGATCCTTACAGATCTGTGTCCAGCCAAGAATCAGCAGAGCACAACTGAGCTTCCTTTCTCCCACAAACGCCTCTGCCCTGCTGTTTTTACACCAGCTGAGAGCTGGCAGCACAGCAGCTCCCAGCTCCCGGGGATCACTCGGATTTTGGCTTCTTGGTGCTACTAGAACTGTGCAAACTCAGAGGAGAAACCTACTCTGTAATCATGTAATCAAAACACAGAGGAGTGGTTTTCCTTCTCTCCATGCTCTCAAAGCACTAAGCGTGAACAAAGTAAGCTGGAAAAGAATTTAACAAATGAATTAAGAAATCAGCAGAGCAAGGTACCAACATGTGATCTTAGACTTACAGCACAGCATGCTCCACTTGCTGCCAGACAGCTGTATGTGAAAATAGCTAACAGATCTTTAAAACCTACTGCTCACAGCCCCAAGACACCTGACTGAGGTCTCAGTCTTTACTCTTCTAAATCACAAAAGGAATTCTCTAAACTCAGGGACTTGGCAGGAACAATCCTTAAACACACTTAGGTTTATGTGGTCAGTCAAAGTAACAGCAAGCTCCTGCTCTAAAAAAGCGGCCTTTGAACAACTCAATTTTGAACCACAATGGCATAAACTTCAATAAATCCACAGTCAGAGCTTTATATGGGAGATGGTCTTAAAGGCCTTCTCCCAAAGCCACCCCATCTCCTGGGCACAAGAGCTCAGTGTATTTTGGCCTGTACTAACAAATTTGATTCTAATGTCATGAAGACAACTCAGGAATTTTTTTTTTTTGAGGAAGAACATTTTATTATCAGAGTAATGCCATATATTTGCAAAACATACACTATATAGTAAGAACAAACATTATTTGTTAATACCAAGGTACAGTAAGATTAAATGTATCACATAATATGCAATCAGCAACTATTTTCAAACTGACCTCAATACAAAAAAACTAAAACACAAATAAAAAGGGAGTTCTTTCTAGTTTTGTTATTACAAAAAGGAATGGATAAAAAAAATAGACAAAATAATTCAGTCATTATTTTCTAGGTTGGCCCAGAGATGATTATCTGATTTGATAAAGCAACTGAGACAGTGAAACTGTTTTGGACTATTTCTCCAGTCCTCTGGGATGCTCTTTTGTCCTTCTGTCAACCCTCCCCCTCTATTTCTCCACCACAATCAAATACAGAAAACAAAAAAAGAAGCAAATTCCAGCTTCTGCTTCTCTCTAACCTTGACAGGATTGGTTTTAGATCTCTGTCACATTCCAAAGAAAAACCGAAAACACAAAATAAATTACTGCTCCTTAAGAAGAACAAGGCAGGCTCTGGACCATGTTTGAAGCCTGAAGGAGCTCTTTTATCCACTGTCAATAGGAATTGTGCATACCTGTTTTCACTAGAACTTCTTAGAAGATCTGAAAGCTAAAAGGTGAATATTGAAGTTTGCAGTAAGGCCAAATAAGCTGCTAAATATTGTTAGGCCACTGCCTAGAGGCCTAGGGAGATTTTGCATTGCATCGTGCTAATCATCAAGGATAAAGACAGTAAATAATTATTAATCTCCTCTATTTATAGAGAAAAGACGGCTATTTCTTTAAAGATTAGCTTTCCAATAGAAAATGAAAATAATCTCTGCAGAACAAGTAGCTGGATTAAACGCCATTTCTTTTGTAGCTTAGTGGCACATTCATACTTGCGTAACTACTGAAAAATCAGGCATATTGGGTGATTTGAGTCCATGGGCCAGAGGACATGCAAAACACAGAAATTTCCTTTAATTTCTAATAAAATATCGAAGAATGTCAATTGTTCAAAACTCCTAGGAGCTCAACAAGATTTCAAGGAAGTATTCCAGCAGGTAACCTAACACAAAACTTTCTCCCATGTTACATTGTGCAATCAAAGGATTCCCAGTCCTTCAGGGCTCTGGCACATTTCAGAGGCCAGCACAGCCTTCCTGCCCCAAGCTGCTGCTGGCCCCCACAAGATGAAGGTGCTCCCTGAGAATCTTCCAGCTTTATCTATTTGCCAAGTTAAATCAAGAGGGAAATCAATGAAATTCACTGCAAAAGAAGTGAAATTCAAGTTCCATGAATATGGTTTAGTGGCAATAACCAAACCCATTAACATATCAGATAAAAAAGCACCATATGTAAATTCCCTGATCTTAAGGGATAACTAATGGATTACATTCCAGCATGTAAAGATGCAAGATTTGTATTTCCCTCTAGAGATATTCCAAAATCCTATTACTGAGCCACATTTCTATGGAGAGAAGGGGGTTTGTTTGTTTTAATTTTTTTTTTAATCAAACCTCCTTTTAATCAGCCAGAACAAAATTTTCACACAGTCAACAACAACAACAACAACAACAACAACAAAGAATTCAGTGCAAAACCAACAGAGTCCTGCTGGAATAGGGGAACTTGGAAGAGAAAATGAAGATGAAATGAAAATGCAGGAAACAAAGATGTGTACTGAGTGCCTTTATTACACAGATGTATGCAGGGAGAGTGTGCTCCCAAAGGAAATCATTAGAAAGTTGACTTTTAAGAAGTTAGACCAGGAGACTGAATTCAGCCTTTTGGGCTGATCCAAACTTCAATGACTGTGTTTTGCTGTTATCTCAGGTAGGGTTTTAACTCCAGCTCCACATCCATTTTGTATCCTCTTTTAGGGACAATTTCTGTTCAGCTACAGATATTTGAGCCCTGTGGAGGGGAACCTAAAAATGCAGATATGCACCTGGAATATGCAGAATTCATCTGGCAGTGGCTGCTTCCCAGATCCACTGCTGTCTTCCCTGTGCAAGCCCTTACACACTCCTGAGTCAATGCAGGTGTATGAGAGAAAGCTACACTTTAAGATTTGCTAAGGTCACACAATTTATATTCTCACATTCAAGAATTCGAGCCCCATTTTTAAACACTTCATAGCATCCACAGTGCTTCTCTGACTTTGTCTGGCACTTGGTTTAAGAACAAGGACGTGTCTTTGTACTCATCTCAAGTAGAACCCTGTAGAATTTCACAGATACAAACAATACTGTACCACAATGCCACCAGCCCTCTTAAAATGTTTCATGCTGACCCTGCTTGCCATTAAACACCATTCCACCTCTGAATCCCAGCCAGCTTTGGTATAAAAGGAGGAAGAGAGTCAAGCTCAAGAAGGAAAGTGCCACAGTTTCAGCACTGAGTGAATAATCCCCATATGCAATACATCTCTTGTAATTTAAGCTCATGGCACCACAGTCCTCAACAGCAACTTCAATTCTACCTCTTAAAATTAGAAATCTATTTTCAAGTCACTGAAAAAAACCTCTGGAAGCTCAACGCTGAGCAGTTCTTTCAGTATCACAATGCCCCTCAGCTCCCCAAAGCTGGCAGAACTCTTCAACATTATTTTCTAACATAACAGAAAATAGAGGCTGCTAGCTGAGATCCAGAGATGTGCATTCACAGAAGAATATATAACAGGAGTGAGAAAAGCATATAAGCATTTTAGTCAAAAGCCCTTTCTGGTACACATTCAGAACAACCTGAAAATGCACTGCTTTACACTAATTTTTAAAGGAATCAGCACTTCTTTTATGAGAATATTTGTCTTAGGGTGAACATCAACAGACCAATACAGCATCAATGCATACATATATTACTCTACCAATCCTATATTAAAAAGAGTACCAGTGGTTTATATTTAATACCCATTGTACCAATTAGTGCTGCCATCCCCTGATGTTACACAAGTTCATTCCCTTAAATTGCCATGGCAGTAAATTCTATGGTTATAAATGAGAAGCTGCAAATTGATTTGCATGTAATAACTACCACTAAACCTTTCTTACCACTTTCAATTTATCCCATGTGCTGCCAGAGTGGAAGTTTAGGATCTATTATTCCCAGAAGGGGACTTACCCAGCTGGACATCTATAACAGTTGGCTGGTTCTCCATGGGGAACAATGGCTTTGGAGGTTTGTCTGTGAGTAAAGCTAGAAAAGAAAATGAGAAAATGTAATGGGAAAATTGAGACCAATGACTGCAAAAGAAAAGCTCTGTCATGTAAGCAATCAAATGTTTGTATACTTGATGGCATGTAAACATTCATTAAATACTACAGCTATTACACAGCCCATTTGTTACCACCTACCTTGTGGCCACGGTGATCCCCTGATTCAACAGAAATTACCTTTTTCAAGAACTACATTTTTAATATAAAGCATCAGAACAAACTCAAATTTCTCACTTTTAACCTACATGTAATAAGCAGAACAAGCAGTTTAGTCCCTCATGTTGCAAAGTTAACACAATGAATTTGAAGTGCCAGACAAATCTCTCAGTGTGACCAGTCCCAACATGTCTTTACTCCTGTCCAAAACAATACATAGAAAATTTGCACATAATTGTGCTTGAAGGACCCCAGCAGCTCCACAGGAGCTTAGACTCCCACCCCAGCAGGTGGGGTCCCCAGATCCTCTCCTCAAAGCCTGAGTGGGGACCCTGCCTCCTGCTGTGCAGAAATATCTCCATCTGACAGCAGGAAACAACACCCCAGCCTTGTTCTACCAGGGGCCTTGCTCCAAGAAGCAGGAACACAACTGTTAAAAACCAGAGCTACAAACACAGGCTTCATGCCCCTGTTTGAAAACTTAGGGCCAGAGAGTGAAAATAAGTGTTGTAAATTTGGCTTAGATTGAAATAAATGACTGCATATTCCTGAAAATGGGGAGAAGTGTTTTTAAGTATAGCATCTTGCACCACATGAAATTAAACACTTAAAATTACCTTCAAACTTTTCCTGTTAAAACTCATGATCTGAAATTATTTGACCCGAGTTTGTAAAATAAACAACAACAATTGTCAACCTACAAAACAATTTTACATCCACAATGGCCTCAACAGAGTTTCAGTTTCTGGTATACTTACAACAGCTTTTTTCCTTAGCTTTTTATTCAATTATTCAGGCTTTTCTTGCTACCTTTATGCTTTTTTATATTATTATTGTTCAATTCTGGTACTAAATTGTATTCTGTGCATTGTAGAACACGGAGAAAAGTTGCTGGAGCAGCTTCATCCATGCTGTGCCAGTCAGTGTGCTCAGGCTTTCCTTACTTAATGTTCTCTTCATATCCCATTCCCACATGCACCCTTTGTAGCCCAATCTGGCCAGGGCTTGCCCCTGTTTCCCTCAGCAGCCTTGGGAAGTTTTCTAAATGTGCTCCTGCATGTCACATATTAAATGGTTCTGTTCTGCCATATTCTTCTTGGAGAGTAATCACCATAATGAACTGGCAGCCTGTCAGAACTTTTTCCATAGGAACTGAAGGGGCCCAAAGGGATTTTGAGATGAGAAGGCAATGAACTGCTGGCTCTTCAATGTCAGAGTTGTTTACTGAAAATAAAGGCTATTCTTATTTTAGAGGTCAGACATCAGATCACTTGTTCACCTCATGAAATTCACTTTGGGTCCTTCTTAAACAGAAAGATAATACAAGGTATTTTCAACTATAATGGGCTCTAGACTTATATGATCTCTCTACTTTGGACAGAAGTCCAAAAATAACCTTTATTCAAATTCCCATTCCTCTACAAGAAGTTTCTTTAATTTTAGGAACAGTTCATAGACATGTGGCACTGATTTCCAGCTGTGCTCCAGGGAAAGAAGAGCAAAAAGTTAGTGCTGTTACTGTATCAACATGTATTTAATAAAGCTAACAGTATAAGCTCTTACTTCACCTCCCACAAAGCCACATGAAATTAAAACAATTAAATGTTCTCTAAATGCTCTCCCTATTATCAAAGGGGCAGTAATTCTGCTATGAAACTGAATCTACCTCATGAACTGCCAAGGGAAGAGCTGGGATACAGCTGCCTACACTTTTTTTCCCTTCTAAATGCCATGGAATGTGACATGTCCCTGGGCTGCTCTGAGCAGCAACATTTACGTGATGAAACCACTAGAACAAGGATGACATCAGCTGCCCAAGGCAGCAATCCCTGTGGCCACCCAGACAGACCCACCTTTGGAATGTTCTGGGTCTGACAATGCAGCAGCCCAAGAGGCTGCTTTGCCCTTCCTCATCATTCTAGGATTTCATGCTGTGCCCAGGCTGGGCCTGCCTTGCCTGGGTTTGTTTATGGAAGTGCTATCAGACAGATAGAGCCCAGACCTGGCACTGAGGGGAGGCTTCTGTGCCTTGTCCCAGGAGAACAGCACACACTACCTGGGGCATGGCTGGAAGTCACAGGTGTTGGTTGACAAGCTGGAAAGACATTTCTTCACCCAGAGGCACCTGGCAATGCATGTGCCTCCCAAAAGAGCCTGGAGAACATGGCCAGAGGCTGTTTAGCAGCCAGACTGCTCAGGAACTGTCTAAAGTGCTGTCTCCTCCTATGCTTATATTTACCTCCTTCAAAAGTAACACAAACTTTAGAACAATAATCATGTTGCTGTGATTTCAACAACACTTGTCACTCCATTTGTCCATAAGAGTTTTACAGAGACAGTGTTGTATAAATCAATACTCTGATGTGATTCTCTGCAGCTGTTCATACAGCTGCATTTTCTTTCCCAGCACACATGATACTTTTAGTCTCTCTTTGTCACAGTCACCAGGAGTATGCTGTCCCACCAGAAATGCTGCAGAAAAGCAGGGAAGAAAACTGTAAAAGATTTGATCTCTCCAGTTAGTTACACAGGGATCTTTGTCAGATGAAGCAGAGCATGACATCCTGCACAGGTCAGTGTTTACCTACTCACAGGACCAACTACAGAAGAAAACTGCCTTAAGGGAGTGGCTCCTGCTTTTAAGTGCCAGTGAAGCCTCAGAGCCTGGAGGCTCATTTTTTTTTTCCCCCACCACAGTCCTACTGTTTCAAAAATCTCTAATTCCATATTCAGACACTCTAATGAGTTCTCTTGAAAAAGCACAAAGCAGTTGAAAACAAACAGCCTTAGGATATCCTTACTTAGAGACAAGCAGTGATAACCAGCTAGAAAAACTATCAGGCTTCTCAGTCAGCACCAGTTCCTCCCCAGTTTGTTATTTGACACAGCTCTATTTGCCCATACTATTTCCTACCTTCCCTCTGCAGCAGCTTCACAGTACTCACCCCACTGCAGTCAGACTTTTACAGCATCCACAGGGACAGACAGGGAGCCCAAACTGTTGCTACAATGAACTCAAGTCTCTTACTGTGCATTTTGAGTGGCTCAGCTAAACACAACTTCTGAACTGGATGCAGCTCCCCTTCCCCTGTGCCATGCAAAAGGACATGCCCCATGCCAACAGGCATCACCTGTACTCCAGGCCCTGAACTGCTCCAGTGTGAAGCCAGTCAGCACCAGGGTCATGCACTGAAATCCAGCTGCTTGTGGTTTGAAGGGTCTCTTTCCTGGAGCTCAGCACAACTGCAGTGTTTTCCAGACCAGATAATTCTTAGAAGGAGCTAAAATGTTAACTCCCTTGTGGTTAGGAACTGGTCAAATGCTGGGGAACAGTTTTCTTCTTCTTCGTTGTGGTGGATAATAACTTCCCTCTTCTTGTAATAAGCACCCAAAGCACATTTGCTGTTCTGTAATTTTGCTATTGATGTACCTCCTGGACATTTGCTCATGTAATTTGCAATGATGAAATGAGAAATTATCTAAATATGAAACAGAATGCAGGGAATCTAACAAAATTGTTTCAAAGCTTCTATGAGACAATTGCATGCCAACCTACTTCCTTCAATCAAAGGATCTGGCATTTTCCCACCATTCATTAACACAGAGCCTCTAGTATCATTCAATCAAGGATCTGGCTAACCTTTTGACAGCAGAACAGATCTGTTTGAATAGCATCCTCTGGGGCAAATAACTGTATGCCAAATCCTTAATCTGAAACGAGCTCATACCCAAAGTTCAGCTTTTGTTCACTCCCAGTTCAAATACATATGCTTCCAGACATGGCTTAGATCTACTTTGGCAACTACAAATCTTGGCAGTGACACTGCAACTTGCACACCATAGATGATGATGGAACTAACTGCACACAAACCTCTCAATCAATATATTAACCAGAGGGCACATGTTGCTAAGAGAAGCTCAGCATTATACCTTCTAAAAAGATATGTACCTAACTCCCGTTGTCTCACCTGAAATCCCAGCTTGAGCCAGGAGATTTCCCAGCAGCTGGCAGGAAAATGCTTCAGGCCTGACCTGCTACTGCTTTATCTTTCATGTTGCTGCTTACAACTAAGCCAATGTGAGAGCCAATTGTGCAGATATAAATGTAAATGTGGCAGCTGCAGTTTGGCTGACAGGGAATGAACTGTTCACCTGGAGAGTTAAAAGCTTGATTAAAAAGCCAAGGGTTCTCACCTGGACTTTGTGGACTGAACCTCTAACACACCATTAACTGCAAGTCCTGCTACCAGACCAGAATCATTGCTTTTCCTTTTCTTGGCACAGCAGAAGATTACCACACCAGGTGAAAACTAGTAGGAAACCATATGAAGCAACTCATTCATAAAAATGCAATTTTATGAGGCTGAGTTTATATAGGGACCCTGTTTCCTGATTAGCTCTATTGTAGTGTGCTCCACCCGTCAGTCAAAACACACTTCTCCATCAGCTGCCTATTGTGTTATTTCCTTCCTCTCAGTTTAAGCTGACAAAATGATTGCACCTCCATTTGTCATTTGCTTTAACAGAAATAAAGCCACTGCAATGAGATGTTGTCTAAGGATAAATATCTCCATCTTTGAAAATAAACACTGAACACATATTCTCAAAAAACTCCAACTTAATAAACTCAGAACTTGTGTGGAAGTTAGGAGTCATTAACAAATGACAAAGAGTTTTTCTCTATTTATTACTGTTCAAGCAGGAAATGTTTCTTTTGGGAAAATGCTATGGAATGATTCAGCAGCAGGATGCCTCCTCCTCTGCAACTACCACCACGAACACCACTTTTTGAAAACCCTACCTAGGATCAAGAGTGCCTTAATGCACTGTTAGGACTGCCTCTGTGGGAAAATTTCCTGCAAGAGGAAGTTTAGCATTTTTATAATAGCAGTAAATAATTGAAATTCATCACATGAATTCTTTTTATGACATAGAAAGAAGGACAACACAATCACAGCTTTAAGGAAGATGCTATGTCCATGCTGAAATGCAGCTCACAAGGGAAATGAATTTTGAGACACTCAAATGATCTTGGATTGTTATTGGTGGTTTTGATTTTAACCCATTAAGTCCTCAATGACTCAGAACAGACCCATTTGACAGGTCATGGCACCAAGAAGCTGGACACGACTGCAGCTCCCTTGACTTTGAGAGCAGTCAAAATCCTGAACAATTGGCTGTGCCTGTCCTGTTCTCTCCAGCTGCCCCTGCAGCTTCTGCTGCAAGTGTGACCTTGTAGCCCATAGTGACTATTTAGAACTAATAAGAGCAGCTAATAATTCCATCCAAAAGATCACTTCTGAATAAAGAGTCTTGCTGCCAGTCTCCTCACCTGTCTCCAGCTATTGCACATAGGATGTTACCAGAATGCACTGAGAGCCAAATGGCTTTGGAGAGAAGGTACTAGAGGAACTCTGTTCAATTCATGAAAATGTTAAAGAGAAGTAGAGATTAACTAGAATTTTGGTTTGGGATCTTCTATTTTTCAGGTTTGTACTGGACCTTCTTCCCCCTTCTCACAAGGCAATTAAACCACGTGGGGTTGTAGAGAATAAACTGGTGAGACTGTGGTGGAACTTATGCAATAGAGTACGACTCAGGACTCTGGTGAAGTGGAGTAGAAACAATAGCACAGATTGCACATTACTGAAGCACAGATGGCAAAATCCCACAAGGTGCCTATCACAAAGTAATTACAACAGGGCTGAACACTTAACACGACTGCAATATACGTGTTAAATGCCTGTGGCAGTGACTGTTACGCTTCTCCTGATGTGAAACATTCAGTGGCACTGATGGTAGGGGTTACCATCGGTGCTGTCACCTGAGTCACTGAAAGGTGGGTGCTGCAAAGTAGAAGAATTCTGTGTTAGCAGGGCTCTCACTGTATGATGTTATCAAGCTTCCTTACTCTTACAGTTGCCAACAAACCTTTCTTTCCACTGCATTTCTAAATTTCACAGATTGTGTTAGATTATGCAAAGTTCTTTCCCGAGCAAAATGATTCCTCTGATCATTTTATTCCTTTCCTAAATGTGGATCATGCAGCTTGCTTTTACGAATCAAGCATGAGTTTCCTCTGAAGTAGAGAAAAAGTGTAATAAATTCTTACTAAATGTAAATTACATTTTCCTTCAATGAAATTCATGAAAATCTCAAATGGAGTGTGCTTTATTTAATGAACAGAGTGTATTTAGCACAAAGGACACATAATTTCATGTGCACTCAAAATGTTTCTCTTGGACTCTGGGCAGAAATCAGATGCTTGAAATAACCCTCTATTTCAAGGAGATCTGCAAAGAACATTTTATGACATTTTATGGTTTGGCTTTTTTAATTGTTTTTTTCTTTCTGTCTTACAAAAAGGTAGAGAAGTGGTGACGGATGAGTCCAGATCCCTTCATCCATCTTAAAGGAACAGCTGGAGTCATTGCATGCAAATGAAAGCTATCATTCTTGTCAACCTGAAGCCAGACTACCAAAAGCCTGCAGTCCACAACCCATTAATATTCCATGATCAATTTGACCACTTGTGCACCACAGTGAAGTACTGCACCACAGCACAACTCCACACACCATTACCATGGAGTGGATTTTATGCACTGTTTTAATAAAACTGAAAGCAATCCATTATTCTCTAAAACTGAAAAACTTGTATTAGGTATAGATAGTGTATCAACAGAGAATGATTGTGGGTGATGAGTATCAGATGAACTAAGTTTCAAGCACCTACGGTACCCTATGGAGGCAAAACAGTGGGTGCTCTTTTTGAGAAAAAGCCATCTCCAAGCTCAACAGCAGCTTCCAGCCACTGCTCACCACAGACTGCTAAAGGAGGAGCCAGTGCCATTTTGCCACCTCTCTCACTTTCCTGTTTCAGGCAACCCCATGGCTCACCTGTGCCAGAGACAGCCCAGATCAAACCCTCGCTTCACACCAAACATCCCTGGGCAGCTTTTCAAAGAAAAGGACAGAACTACTGAAGAATGACATTAAAAATGCATTTCACTTAAGTCTCAAAGGCAGTAGCAGCCATTTAAAACTTGTACTTTGGATAATTTTAGATGTTGCACAGTGTAACAGCTCAGCCTGCTTTGATGTTCAGCAGGGCCATTACTATTGCAAAGCTGCCAAACACAAACAATTTTTAGATGGAATTTCAACTGTAAGTCTTTTAGATTAATTATATTCACAAGTAAGGAACATGAAACTTCAGTTAGGTCATCTCTTGCCAATTGATTTTGCTCTGTTGGGGGCTAATGAGAAGGTTTCACCTGCCCTATCCAGTCTATTAGTTCTGATGCATTCTTTGGATTAGCACCCTGGCTTCCTAAGCTTGTTACAGTGATGAAAAATGTTACTATACTTGACAAGGAAAACCTTTTCAAAAAATGTTTATGCAATATTGATGTAGGTCCTTTGTCTCTAATTTGCCTTCAAAAGCTGCAAAATATATTCCACCAGGTTTGTCTATTATATTTTCATTTTTTCCACTGAAGAAGTTTTGAATTGTATACTCACGAAGCACATGGAGCATCATTAAGAAAAAACTGGGGCAAATCATGTCATTATTGGTTGGATGAGCAGGCAAATGAATAAAAGCAGGCATAAAATAGGCACATAAGGAACTCATAGATACACTTGCTATTGTTTATCCTGCCTCATGACCAAAGATCAAGAAAATGTAAATCTTGGGATGAAACACAATGCTTTAAGAAATGAAGGAGATAGTTATCCCAGGAAATTTGTCTTCTTGTCTGAGGTAAAGGATTTAAAAGAATTAACAAAAAAAAGTAGCATCCATGAAAATCTCTGGCGGGACGACCCATTTTCAGAGTTGGCTCTGCTGCCTTGTACCACTTACATCAGAGCTTCCAGCAGCTGATGGGAAGCAGAATAACCCCTGGTGATCAGCCTGGGACCTGAACCTTCCAGTATCAGCTACTATCAAACAAAGGGAAGTGTCTCTGATCCAAGAATGCAATTTCTTTTTCACAAAAATACACCAAACATGCGCAAAGCACAGCATCAGGTTTGCAGAAGGCAACTATTCAGCAGTAAATAGGTGATATTTTAAGACTACCACTTTACTTGAAAATGTTTACTGGTCAGTGGGAATGCAAAGAATTGCAGGCAAACCTCCAAGAGGAACGTGACTAAAGACTGCACAGAGATCCATTTGTAAAAAAGTCCAAGGATTTGCACTCCAGTGCCCACTGGTACATCTCTGGGCAGCCCCATTAACAATCCCAGTGAGTGACACCCAGCACAGCTGAGAGAACAAATGAACTTCCTAGTGAAAAGTTCAAAGACCTCGAGACAATGCTAAAACCAGTGGAAAACAGTGAAGACATGGCCAAAAAAAGGTCTTTGGGGCTTCACTTGTTTTGGATGGATGTGACCATTGTGAAGCAGGTTGTCAACACAACAGACATTTTTATCAGAGGAGTATAAAATAAACTTGTCAGCGAGTGAGAGATGGATTGCACCAGTCCCACAGGTCAATTTGAGCACATATATACTGTATGCAGCAGAAACTGCAGAGAGGCCTAGCTTCCAAATCCTCTGAAATGTGAGATTAAACAGCCCCACAGGCACTTCAAATGGCTGCAGATAAGGATTTAATCCTTCAGTATATTTCCTCCATCCTTTATTAAAAGATGAAGATAATCTTTAAATCAAGACAATAATAGAAAAAAAAAATTGAAAGAGCCAAAAATCATCAAGTGGAAAAAGAGGAGAAGAACCAACTTTATTTTTATTAACAAATCCTCTCAGCCAAGGCTTATACACCCAAAGTTGCAGGATGGGGAAGCTGCTCCCCCAGCCTTAGTGAAAAAGGCAGTACAAGCTCCCTGTGAGCAGGGCATGGACAGGACACTGAGGGGCTGCCCCAGTACCCAGATACTCCACCTGCCTCTGCCTGAACCACTTGCACACAAACAGATCCCTGAGGGGGTTTCCTGTCCTCCTGCAAGTCCTCCACCAAGTGCCAGGACAGACATCAGCTCTGCTCCTGTCCCTCGGCCACCTGGGCAGTGCTGCTGAAGCAGCTCAAAACAGAGACCACTTTCCTCAGCTTCTACATTGCCCTTCTGTTTTCAGAGGAACGTTCCTTACCCAGCTTTTAGGTTTTCTGCTGCTTTTCCCCAGCAGACAGATTAAAGTTTTGCACCAGGAATGTAATTTCTGAGAAATTCCTCACGAAATTGTGTCAGCTTGTTGTAACGAACCTGCTTGACTCTTCATTTTCCTGTTCAAAGTGTCTTCTGCTTGTCATGTGTTGAAGCAATTTAAGATTTTGCTTTGACATTTTCAACAAGGGAACAAGACAATTCAATCTGCTCTGGGTAGTCACTGCCATTACATTTAAAGTACATCATTCAATTGAAACTCAACATACTATTTTGACTGCCATTTTATATCTTTTGTATGATTATGTAGTGTTACTGCCCCAGCTCAGGGAACACTTTTAAAGCAACAAAGACATTTGAAGAAGATCCTCTCCAATTTTCCAGTCTGGCCACCCTGAAACTTCTATTTCTTTCTGAAACAGCATTCTCTCACAGCATTTGTCAGACATGCCTTTATGACAGGAGTTCTGAGAATCTGGGGCTTTGTTCCAAAGTAAAATGAAAGTAAAATCTGAGAAAAACCCCAAAAAACACCACAAAATTCCTTCCAAATAAAAACTATAAATTTCTTACCATACTTTAGAAGACTGGTGGATGGAAAAGCTGGCTGAGCACAAATTCAGCAGTGGCAGGGCAGGAAACAGTAAAGGCTGCATTACTTATGCCCTTCATAAAGTGAGTGTCATAACCCACCCAGGCACATGTGATTGTTTTACCTACTACCTACCCCCATTTGAAATTTTTTTTCCATTTTGTTGTCTCCTTTAAAACGCATTATCCACCACATTCAGTTCTCTCTAATCAACACATACACGTCCATCAACTCCTTCTGATGCACAAAAGCTATCAAACACCTTTTTATTTATTACAGGGGAAAAAACTGTCTTGTTCAGCAAGTGTTTAACTTCAATTCTAAGGTCTATTTTCTAGCAATGTAAGACAACAGCTTAAACTGAAAGACATGAGATGCATATCTAAAGAGGATGACAGTTTCTCAGGAGGTGTACAATATCTGGATTAATAATAACAGAACAAAGTATCTTAACAGGGCAGTATGGAGATAATCTAAATACAGGATTAGAAATGGGAAATATTAGCACTTTCACAGATTTCAATTAGCAAATGAAGAAAATCTTTGTGTGTCAGCACGCTTGTAATACAGGCACTATATAAGGATCTATCACTTATCTACAAACTATGTGATTACCAATGCTTTTCAGAGAACCAGTGGATTAAATAGAGAAAGGAAGAGCTGGTATTTGTTTGTTTAGTTGTTGCATTGGGGTTTTTTTTAATCAGTAAAAGCATTGTGGCATCATAAAAGGATTACAAAAGCAAAAGCACAGTGCAGCAGTAATGTTAGATACACTTTTAGGGCAGAATGTCTGTCCTAATCTGTTATTACTCTCAGATTGTGTCTAAAGACCACCTTTTGTACCATGCTTCTGTTGCCTGTTGCCCAGCCCAAGATGGGCCCCCACACGTGCATTACTGATATCAGAGCCACAGGGAGCATTCAAACACAACTGCAGGATTGGGCTGCACTTTAGCAAATACACCAGAGCAAGCCAGAGACCTCTCCCAGCCCTTGGTACCATTCTGCAATGATGTCCTTCCTTATCAAGGTGCTGTAAAGGGACCTAATGCACTGTGCTGTGCTGTAAATTGGCAATTCTGGCTGAACACATTGTAGCACTGTGTTTTAACTGCAGCAGAGCTGACATTCAGGGAATTCTGAGTTGTTGCTGGAATGCTGCTTTTCTCCTTCTACATACTCCCAAGTTAGTATATATCTTTCTATTGGCAAATAAGCACCTTTCTGTTCTCTTAGTCTCCTCTGGAGCTGCTTAAAATAGTTAAAGTATCATTAACACCATATACTGATATTAAAAGAAGCAGAAAACTGCAACACACTTTCATATCAAAGCAATGGAGCCTTAAGCTTTTGCATCTATGAATGATGAGCAACATTACTTCAAATGACATCTTTTGTCAGAGTTGCTTGAGCTAAAGACAGAGTGAATCCATTTGTATAAATTGTGGCTTTGCTGCTGAAAGATTACAAAAATATATGTTGCTATCCTTAAGTCTCAAACCATTAATATAGCTAAAATATGCCATCTTTTCCCAGGAAGAACTAGCAAGTCCTTAAAATACTATCATCAATCACGACTAATTCACTAAATACACAATTCCAGCAGCAATAGAAAAAGAACATACAGTACAGTGTGTCATCTGCCACTACATCAAACATCTCTGTCTTTCAATGGAAACTGCAAGTCAAGATTTCCCAGATCTGTGGTATAGGTGGTTCACAACTGAATTCCTGTACCACTGAGATTAGTCCTTTGCTTGTTTTCCATTTGATAGATCCAAAACTGATAATTTTATTTGAAAAAGGAAACTAACATTTATTTCACCCCTCAAGAAAATTTTTGTCATAGTTTAACCCCAGCTGGCAACTCACACCTCTGCAGCCACTTGCTGGGACTGGGGAGAGGATCAGAAGAGTAAAAGTAAGAAAACTCATGGATTGACACAAAGGCAATTTCATACATTAAGCAAAAGCCACGCTCACAAGAAAATCAAAACAAGGAATTCATTCCATGGGCAAGAAGGTGTTCAAACCTACACATTCACTGGTTTATTAGAATTACACAGATTTTAAACTGGCAGGATGTCCAAAATCATTACAAGGTGTAGGCCAGGAGTCCAGTGTACTGTACAAGAAGCTGCTGCCCATGGGCACTATCTTGTTTGACTCAGATCATTGCCTTACCAGTTGTATTCTCATCCTGTCAGGTCGCGGTTTGGAGCAATAAGCATTTCACTCTGCAAGACTGAAGGTCACACTAACGAAAAGGAACGCTAATGGGGTGAAAATGATTATCATGAGGACAATAAATCATTCTTGGAATCCTATTTAATTGATAATTTTGTAGCTGACCTTGCTTCCACAGAAGTCAATGGCAAAGCTTCCATTTCTGTGGATATGAACAGGATTGGGTCCTTTAAAGCACAGTGTGTTTTATGAATGTTGAAGGTAGCATATTTTACACTAGAATTTTCTTTATTACTTCTCAATACAAAACTTTACCAAGAAAACCAAATTGCTGTATAAAAGCATCCCATAATACAGTACATTAATTTAACACATGATAAATTTTCCTGCTAGTAATATTAGGTGTTGTCACTTTCAATACACAGATACCTAACAGAGTATTTCCTCTTCCCATCTTCCTCCCTAGTATTTTCCTCCCAGATTTTACAAACATGCCTATCCCAAACCACCATTCCTCCACTTTTGGCAGTCTGTTATTTCCTTTAAGAGTAAGTGAACTACCTCTGAGACAATGGGAGCTCTACCTGAGAGCCAAGCTCCCAGCAGCACAACACCCACAGCTCTGTGAGGACTTAGCAGGAGTATTTATGCTTACTTGGAATGGAAATGAACCAACAAGGATTATCTGCAGCTGTATTTTTTAGGTTAAAGAACCTGACTTAACCTAGTCTGATGTGAGCTATGAGAGAAGCAGCAGCTCAGGGTCAGAAGTCTCTGTGCTCACCTTGACACTGTGGCTGAGGAAGGTGCTCTTTGCTGTGACTGAGCTGAGCTGGCAAGGACAGGCAAACTGGCTTGGAAGGAGTTTTGGCTGCTGCTGAGGAAACTTCCTTATTCTCTTTTCTTTCATTATCATCTTAACTCAACAGATGTCTCTTTTGTACACTGATCATTGTTGGTCACAACGAACAGGCTTTGATGAAGTGTTTCCAGAGAAGCACAGGTTTCTCCCTGGTGCTCACCTCTGCTCTGTCAACATATGTGAAAAATCTGGATTGGAACGAGTGGCATCCACCAGGGAATGCTCAAAACCTGCAGATTTGCACTGTGGTGAGAGAAAACAGCACCACAGAGCATGCTCCTTCCACCCCTCTAATGGCACAAGCCCTGTTCTCCTCCCTTCCTTTTCCCTGTGCCTCTTAGGACAATGATTTGCCAGTACCTCAGATTGAAATGTCTGCTTTGGGAAACAAGCATGAGGGATCCTAGCTGGGGAGAGGAGAGGCACAGACAGTACCAGTACATGCCATGGGCTTATGGATGTGGGGAGGGAGCACTTCTTTGAGGGACTTTGTGCAGGGAACAGACATGGGATGTGGGCTGTGACAAGGTGCCCTGATGGGAACAAGCTCTCTGCCCCAAGTGAAGCAGTGCTTTACTCACACCCCGCATAAAGGCCTGGCCTCATCTTAATTAGTGTGTTATGGTCTGCTGAAGGGGAAGAATGGTCTTAAAAGCAGGCAAAACCCCTCAGATAAAGGAGCTTGTCAATCAGAGTCCTTCTAGTGAGGTAAATTTCATCTGGGGACATTTCCTTTGAGAGATGATGCTGCAGTCTCATGTGAGCACACTCAGAGCAAGCAGAAACTTTGGGCTGATTATTGTCATGTTGATATTTATCTTGATCCTTTATGATTTTTGTCTCCTGACTTTCTGTGGTCTAAGTTCTGGCACAGCAGCCTGTCACTGAGGAGAGTAAATTTGGCACCTGAGTCCCAAGTTCCTAAATTTTGGGGGCAATAGTTTGGCAGTAAGGCATCTTACTCTACGTGTTCTTTTTTGCTGGTGCTTTTGGTAAGCACATTTTTAAATTCAAAACTTTTATTATAAGTTTTGGGTATATTACATCTTTTTCCAAATGTCACCCATCTCAGGCAATAATTCTTTTGTTTTCACTTCTACATATTGTTTATTCTATTTAAAATATGACAGTGAGAAGAAGCAGAAACTAGGAGACTCCAATTATATTTTCACACGGTTTGAACATTGAGAAGTTCTCAAATATTCAAGATAGGAGCCCTATTAATTTTTTCAGACAAATGGTTTATGAAGGAAAAGAAATGTGCTATAGGTTGCCTGAAACTGTCTGTAAATTAATGTCAAATTCAGTTTTAGATAATAATAATAAAAAAAAATCAACAAAAAGGAAGCATAATATCTCCACAAATAGAAACCCCTTGGCCTGACATTTTTGCTATATAAAACATACTTATGTACTTTTTCTTCAGAAAATAAGGAAAATGTCTTTGAAGCATATTTAACTTCCTCCAAGCTAAAACAAATGTGCTGTGGAGGTTTAATTTAAAAAAGCAAAAAAAAAAAATTACTTTTTTCTTCCAAAATATTATACTTAACTGAGAAAACTGCCATACAACATTGAGCAATGGCTTGTCTTCCCTTTCCAAGGCTCTTAAAACTCTGTACAGCTGACTTTCTTCATAATCTCCCAAATGTGTCCTTTTATACCTTGCCATTAATTTGATTAATCTGTGTGTAGGATTCCAGGATATTGAATTTCCCCTGGTTTTGCATAATTTCATAGGATGCTTTCGTTATTTCATTAAGCAACTGAATTGACGGCAATGACTCTTACATTTTCAAGTTTCAGATTCAGGCACATTAAACTTCCTAATTTAAACTCATTTAAAGTTCTGAAAGCTTCTTTCACAGCTAGAGCCCTAACTATTGCCTTTTTCTTTTCAAATAAACCTGTTCAGTCATCCACATGTACAACCTGTTTTATACCAATATTTAAGGTAAAGGGGTGACCTTCTGCTCTAGCCTGTGTTAAAGCTATGGCCAGGCAAGCAGGAGTAAGGACAGCTACAGTAGTGTTTTGAAAATAAAATTAAGATAAACACTTCTGTTTCTGCTTAGTTCTGCTCCTGAACACCATGCACAAGGTTGCTCCACACTGGTACCTGCTCAAATGAAATTACAGCTACAAATCAGGTTTTCTCCTTGTCCTAACCCTACCCAAACCCTAAGCTTATTCTTTGGTTGGGCCTTAGCTCTAAGACCTGCAGCCACTGCATGTGTTTGATGTTTAGCATGAGCATAAATCAGCTCTCTGTTCTGAAAAGACCTTGCAGGGCTGGACACTTCTGTAAATGCACTGCTCAGTCACTCTGAGACTGCACATCCTTCCCAGACTCATCAGTTCACCCTGCTCACTTAACAGCATCTTGCCAGTGCTGAGCCCACCCCTCCAAGTCTCTATAGCATTTTTAATTAAGTGCTACTACACAACTGAAAATTAGCACACTTTCCAGCTATTCAAAAGCCAGTGAAATCAACACATCACTAACTGCTAGGGAAGGCTTGCTGAAAGGTTTCCCCAGTGCCAATTATTGCTGCCTCAATGATCTCTGATTCTTTGAAAAAATCATTCCATATACACAAAGTCAACAGTCTGTTAGCAGAGCAGAGTCAGAGCAGCAGCTGGCAAACACCAGTTCCTTTGCACTTGCATACTGACAACATTCCTCTTGCATACATGATCCACAATTAAATCGTGCTACATGCCTCTAATTTTTCTTCCTGAAAGCAGACAAATCAAACAAGTTTAATTTAAGATACAATTGACAGTTTGCCATCAAAATTTCAACCACAAGTATGATGAACTTGGGTGGACTTGAGTGGTTTAAATGGCACTTTTGAGCTACTTCAAATAAAAATGACAGTTTTGTATGTGGGAATTTGGGGTACCTGCCTGTGGTTACAATCCTTGAACAGAACATATATAAACTCCAACAACCTGTAAACACTTCTTAAAATGAATAATTTTGAAAATTGGACAAAATGCAAACAAATTGGGTAAAGATATCACCATTTTTTGAAATTATTTTCATTAATATTAAATATGAAATAAAAATATAATAATAATAGTGTTTATAGTAGTCATAATTATTATTATTAAACTCAAATCATTTAACACTGCAGCAAGAGTGATCTCAAGGCTTAATGCACAATCTTTGTGTTTTTATTCTCCTCATGATTCTTTGCTTAAAAGGACAGAAAAGCAATTTGGAAAATCTGCACTCTGTCTGTCCAAGCAAAATAGTTTATTCAAACCAGGAAATACATTAAATTATCAGCTACTTTCTCCTCTGGCAGAGTGGATAATCTCAGGTACAGTCACCCAGCCTCACAGAAATCTTTTATAACAGTGGAATGCAACAACACCAACCCACACCACCCCAAACCAGCGGGAATAGGAAGGGTGAAGTGCCTGACAATGTATGTTTATCCTCTTATAACAAAATCTAATTTACTAATCCAATGTTCATCTTTTGGTTGGAAATCCTCCTGTATTTGAATTTCTGATTCTTCAGGACAGCAGCTCTCTAGACCTTGCTCTCAATAAAAGAATATAAGTAACTCTTGGCGCAGGTAAGTCACACAAGCCCTGACGAGCTGCTGTTCTGACACTCACACTGAACTGCTCTTGCATAGCAGATAGAGGTTTCTGTCTTTTGACACAGCCTCATCAAATACCTGTGTGTGAGATCCAGCATTCTCCCCAAACACACCATTATTCAACCAATTCACAGGAAAAATGCAGCTTTCTATCAACTGGTCTCCCAGCCAGCATAGGAAAGAGCCAACCCCTCTCCTACTGTCCCCATCTAAGTGCACATTGCAGGTGCCACTCCTTGCCAGAGCTCAGGGCTGGCACGTGCTGATGCTCATCCTCCCTCTCCAGCCAGGAGAGGCCAGGGGACAGGGACAGCACCATCCCCACCACATGGACACTGTGCCCTGCATGCACCTGGAAGCGTCTGGCTTCACTGGGTACCTTCTTGCTTCTGTTTTCTCTTTCTGGGTGACAGACAGTGAGCCCCTCCCTGTGAAAGCACCACACACACTGTCAGAAAAGCACCTCCCCAGCACTTACACCACTACAGAGATTGAATTCTTTCAATATTAAGCCCTTTCAGCAGGCTGTTACCATCAGCCTCATCCTGCCAAAGACTGCCCTGCTCATGCACCAAGGAGCCCCAGTGGCTTCACTGGCACAGCACCACAATGTGCTCTCCCCCCTGCAGCCCTGAAGGTGCTCCAGGTTTTTGGGGAACACTTTGTAGGTGTGCCTGGCTTTCCCTCTTGCTGGACACATCACTTTGTGTCTGCTAGTGCTAAAACATCTTCTGGTTTAATGTATCCAGCTTGACAATTGATCTGGATAATACTCTGAATTTTTAATAAAGCAAAGCCTGTTTTGATCAATAGGTGTTTCCTAAGAAAACACGATTTAGAAAAAAAACAGGATTTTGAACAAATTTAATTTTTAATACGAGAATTAACATGTAATGCAAATCCTAGCAAGGCAGGAACAAAGCTATTATTATAAACATTGCCTTATAATCTTTTTTGTCTTGGGAACTTTTAATAAATAATTCTTGCCTATATAAAAAATATGTTGCTTGCCCTTCAATTTTCACATGGCTTGACCTCCAGTGTTTTGGGAGGGTGTTAGAAAGACCCTGCAGTTCCTCTGGAAAACTGACAGTACATCCAATATTATTTACTTAGGCACACAATGTCCTGACCCACTTTCAGATTCCCACTAAGGAAAGGGTTCCCCATACAGTGTCACACAATGGGGACACTTGTAAGGAAGGATTGTGGCAATGGAACCATACTTGGAAAGTCATCTTCACTTTAAAGAACAATATTTCAGCTAAAGGACATTACCTGGCATTGAAACGAATGGTTATAATTGACCATGAATTCATTTAAGCTATGAAGAGGTATTTTAATGACCAGTAAAGAGAACATTCAGAATGGGCTTAGAAAGCATGAGCAAAACCCCCTCAATTTCATTTAAAACAGGACTGACTAGCTTATAAAGTCAAGTATTTGATGTTCTTATAAAGAAAATAACTGTAACAGATGACCTGGGATGTCCCTGCCAAATGCTGCTCTTATTTATATCAATAAAGGAAAAAGAGCCTTGCAGTAGGAAAAGAAATTTGCAAACAATGGAAAAACAGCATTTCATACCTTTACCACGTTGCCATTTGAAAGCAGACAAAATGTCGTGCTTAGTGCTAGAATCTCCTTTTCCATTAAAATGCTAATAGGAAGGTTAACTTCAGCTTAAACCATTGTGAAAAATAGCAACATAAGCAAAAGAGTTTAGCTTGAGGTTATACTTTGAGAAAAAACCCCTCAAGTTTAAGCTAAATGGGATTTCCACTGAGAAAGAAAATTCACACAAACAGCAGGGGAAAAAAAACTCCCACAGCAAAGTGGGGAACAATTCTAACACCTGCATTTGTTTATGTGAGACAGTCATGGACTGATGTTTTGCTTTAAGAAACACAAATTCTGTGGCAAAAACTAATGTCTCTTGAGTGGAAGTGCATCACATGGGAGCCTTGCCTTTTGGATACTGTAAAATTAAATAAAACTTGTCACTCCCCTCTCCCCACGCTGTAAAGTGAGCACAGCACAGTCCCTGTGCTGATTTACACAGTCCCTGCAGAGGAGCCCTTAACATCCAACAGGACTAGCAGCACAATGGTTTGAGGGAGTTTTTGTGCACATCCCGAAGTATCTCAGAGATAAAGATCAGACTCCCTAATGATATACTTATAGGGTGAAACATGCAAATCTGCCTTCACTCTTTCATCTGAGAATTGGGGCTTTTCTTTTGTGCTTGATTATGCTGATGTTTGTTCACCAGCATATGGGGAACATCCAGCAAGTGAACATTTTGACTTGGCCAAAATTCAGTTGTAACTATCAAATGGCCTCATTCTTCCCCAGTGCAGAGAGAGACTTGGAAGATCCTTTCACACAGACAGCTTCATCTACACTGAGCACGTGTCCCTTCTTGCCCTTTTGACAAGGGACAGTGTACACAGAATAATGAGTGTCAGGCCATGAAATATGGAATTCATAATTACACAGTGCACACAAGCAATATTCCAAATTAAATGGGAGTTTCAGAACTGAACACCATCAAGGGATAGAAGATGGTAAGAGGGAAAGGAGGGAACATCATGGCCCCAACAAATTTCCACTGCACAGCCCTGAATTGTGCATCCATACTGGTCAGCAGGCAGTGGGTTCCAATTTCATTTTATGAGCTACGGCATCAAAGCCATGGGAAAACTTGTTTGTTAAGCAGTCCAGACAGCAACCTCCAACATTCTCAGATTTACACAAAATCTAAAACCTGCTTCTAATACAGCCTAAGTTCATTTGCACTGAGGTCTGCTTTAGAAGCTAACTTTTATTCTGAGAGTAACAAAATGAGAGGAGAAAGGATTTCTTCTGAGGACTGCACTCAGTACTTCTACTGTTTTCCAGAAATGGAGGCATCTGCATTCACTGATGTTAATCCCAGTCTGAGAAATACAAATGGTAAAAGTTTTCTCAAACTGGAAGACAAGATGCATTGATCTTCACTGGAACTGTATAAGCCTGAACCAAGCTTTTAGGTCAAGGATCTGTCACAAAGTGGCTGAGATAATCATGACACATCCAAATCTGAGAAACAACTGCATCCAGCTCTGTGCAAATGTTTTCTGTAGCATGAGGAGTGTCCTTGTAAAAATGAACACATCTCCTTGAGTTCAAAGTAGTCCACATGCAGCAGAGAGGAAAATCAGCATTGTTCATATTGTCCATATGAAGGCTACGAAACTGAAAAACCAAAGTGCACGTCCTTTTTCTTCTCGTTTCAGTTCAACTGCTAAGTGAAAGGCTGTCCCTTTACCTTGGCTTCTCACAGCTCCTCCCTGCCATCCTGAGAGGGCACAAACACAAGCACTGAGGAGGGAGGCATTCTCTGAAGCCACTTCAAATGGCAAAGGTCAATGCACACTGCAGTGCAAGGGCTCGTGGCCCTGCAGAGCAACAGGGAATGCAGCCACAAAGGGCAGAGCAAAGCTACCCCAGGAAAACAGAGCTGGAGAAGCAAGCTCACCTTGCTGAACTGAGAAAAACTCACCTTGTTCAAATGCATGTATTTTAACTCAAAGCAAAGACAAAAGTGTGATGGAATAGGTGGAAGACTGGAGAAATGTAATGACCAGCAGCAGCTCTCCTGTTAGCTGTGAGAGTGTGAAACTTTATGCCAATTTATAAAGTGACCTCTCCAATGGTTTGTGTGAGTACCATACTGCAAAACAGCGTAAGACTAAAAATATTCAGAAGGTGTCATTCTCCTCCCTCCAACCAACTCTCACAGACACAGGACAAAACTCAGAATGGAAACCACAATTTCAGAGGTGTCTTCAGTAAACGCTGCCTTTCCTAGTGAAACTGCAAACAAATAAATAAATCCAATTTAAAATACGTTTGACTTAAATTCTAAGAGACTATCCCACATCTACTGTTAAACAATGACTTCCAAAAGATGATTGATGTGCTATCCAGCCAAACTTGGACTCACAATCTGTTTGCTTTTGTTTTGAAGGTTCACACAGAGCCTGTCTGTTTCCATAGACTTTTTAATATATCATGATTTTCTGCAAGAGAACTGCAGCTGTAAATTTCATAAAACAGCTTCACAGAGTCTGGAATCAAGGCATTAATGTAACAGACAATGTTTTTGATTTCCTGCAATACTTTGGGTGCAGGGTCTTTCATACATTTCCAAGTCTAATCTTTCAAAATGTCATTTCCTTGCCTGAGGACACCGTGGAGAATGACATTATTGATTCTCAAACTGTGCATTTGGATGTTATTCCTGTTAGTAAGAGTCTTACAATAAAAAAGTACATTAATCTGCAACTTTTTCAAAGGAACCCACTGTAAACAATGAACAGGACGTTCACATTTCTGAGAGCAAGGCACATTAAAATCAATAGTGCAGCTGTTGGTCACACTCAAAATGCCAGATAACCAGGGAACTCAGTGCACCAGGTATTAGGAAGGATTAAGTGACACTGATGTGATCACAGATTGCACACTCACACGCACTGACACCCTGTCAAATCTTACACAGTCATATATATTTATATTTACATATATATATGTATATAAACTTATACATACACTCTTATATATACACTTATATAGACTGTGGAGTTCTCCTCCTGCTTCGGGGACCTGTAGTGCTTGAAAGGGTCTCAGGAGTAGAACTAATGACAGACAGAAAAATAAAAGCAACTAGACAGATTATCATTGCTCTATTTTACTGAGGGCTGACAAAAAGTGGCAAGGTACCTGTGGAGACCATTTGTACCATTCCCTCACCTCAAGGGAGGATCAGCTCCTCTTTCAACAATCCTCTATGACCACTGCTTTCCTGACAAGTGTTGATCGAAGCAGTTCTTCAATGTCACAGTGAGATATTCAAGGTGACAGCGAGTCCTGGAACAGGCTCCTTAGTGCTTCATACATTTTATACAAAGCTCAACTATTCTCAAACTGAGCTCAGGATTTTAGCCCAAACTAAAGCACTCCAAGTGCGCTCAGAATCAGATAGTACACATACCGTTAATCAAAACCAAGAGCTCAGTAGGTCAGCACCAATTTTCCCATAACAAGAACAAAGTCAGCATGGGCATGCATTGCTTTCTTCCCTTATCTTCTGCCTTTACCCCTCACAATGCATCTCAGTGTGTGTTTTGCCTTATTGCCAATCGAACACACGGTTGTCTCATTTTCAACTTGGCATCCACTGTAACCACCAGGCCCTTTCCAGCAGCCCCGAGTGCAGGAGTAAATTGCAATCTCAGAGATTGTTCACACAAGGCTAAGCACTTTCAGCTCCCACTGGCACAAAACTACCTACGTTTTTAGTGAGATGAGGGTATCGGATTCCTGTAAGTTTGGGTTCACTGCATGTCAAGTGTTCCCTACTTTCCCTCAGGCACCTCACTGAAATACTTTGAAATTTGTTTTCCTCTTCACATGCCACTAAAGAAAACCTGAGAATGGGAGGTTCCCAATGAAGTACCTTTCTTCTGTAAAATTCTTGAGAAAGGGCTTTAACACTATTTTTCCAACCATTTAGCCATGATGGGAAATGGCTGAAACTTTTCTAATTATACAACTTCTAATAGGTTACCTAAAGGATGGAACTTGTAGCTACCTTATATTCAGTGATTAACTACAATAGCTGGGTCAAATTACAATGGCAAAAGAGAAAGTTGGCTCGAGGCTTTCAAATCTCTGTCCTGTGATATTATGCCCAAGGCATACTTTTCAGGTCTTATGAAAAGAAATTCCCTGAAGTATTTCTTTGAGAACTTCATCCTTATCTTATTCAGGACAGTCTTCAGTTCAGGATTCATCATTTTTTTAAATAACAGGTGCTACTGGATTCTTTTATAATCTTTTTATTATTATTTTACAAGACTATGGCTTTGTCCTGCATTGTGCCTTCTTTAGTTTTGCTGTAAAAAAATTCTTAACTTGTTAGATAGGCAATCATGAAAGTGAAGCATCTTCCTTTGACAGGATTCATTCCATGATGACACTTTTGCTTCAAATCTTAGATTAAAATGTACTTTTAAGGCACATACTTCCACGGCCAGAACAGAAAAGAGACTCAGAAGGGATACTGCAGGCCAGCTGTATACCTACTTTGCCTGTTCACCTGCAGATTAGCAGTCATTCCTGGGTTAAGAGGATCTTTTGGTGACATTTTGTGTTCCATTCATGCAGCAAGAACCAGCTTTTTTTTTTAAATTTCGTGCTCCAGCAGCAACACAGCTCACTAGAGCACACACAATTGGAATACTCAGCACTGGAAACAGTCAGAATGCCCACAGCAGGTTGTAACTTCATTCAATTAGGGACTTCCAACTTGCAGCACAGAAATCATCTTTGAGAAATTGCCACAAATTGTCCCATTAATATAGAATTCAATACCATCAGATTCCTGACTTATTTTTCACTATGGACAGGAGTGAGCTGGAGCTAAGCAGCTTATCTCACTAGATTGCAATGAGAGCCACAGTGACTTTCACCTCTATGGTTTGGGTAATGAAATAAACACAACTGCTCATTTGAAAATGGGAAGAGTACAGGCATCTGCATACACACAAGCATTTGTGAGCAAGGTGTCTTGCCACTCTGATTTATGACCTTTTCACTAATGGGAATAAATACATTACTCTGACTACTGAGGATAAAACTCATAATTCACAAACATTCAGTGTATGTCTTAAAAAATATTTCATTGTCAAAATACCTTATGTAGTATTTAAATCTGCATCACTCTACATGCAGCTTCTCAAACACTAAAAATAGTTTTGATAAATACTGTGATCCTTCAGCAATTCAAATATCAAAACCATTTGAGACTTTGCTACATATCCTTGAGAAATAACCAAGTACTATTTTGCAGATGAGTTCCAACCACCACACAGTAAAATGGAATGCCCAGAGGTTAGCCTGTTTATAAGAATTTGATGCCTTATATTATTATTTTTTAGATTTGTTTGTTGTGAAATTACATTGCTTGGAAGAAATGGTAAAATTTACGAACTGTGATATAAAACTCCATGACCTGACCATGGTTCACACAGTATATTAGAGAGACTAGAGACTACAAATGTAAGCTGAAAGACAGATAAATTGGTACAAATCAAGTTAGGTACTGTGCAGTGGAAGAACATAATTTTACGATTAAAGTTAGGATGGATTTTGTATCACAAACCTCTACAGATTTGTACACACGATCAGCATCAGCTGCAGCTTTTAAAAATGCTCTGCCACATGAACTAACAGCAAAGCTGCAGTCCAGCCCACAGTGCTGCTGATGCTGGGAGTGCAATGGGTGCCAGCACCTGACTGCTCTGTGTTCTCCTTTGTGTGAGCAGACACTGGATAAACAAGTGGAATTCAGCATGGCATGGGAATACTGCATGGGAGTACACGGGAGACAAAGACACTCCATGGATACCAAGCGCGTTTCACTTATATAAATCTTATTGTTTAGAGAACAAGCAGCTTAGTGTCAATGTGCAAAACTGAAGCTGTAGCTCCTTGAAAATGGAAATCCCATAGGATTTGAGCAGGAGAGAGATGTGACCCTTCCTAAAATGCAAGTAACATGCTCCAGATTGTCCTTCTACCATGTCAAAGCAATCTTCAAAATAAATGTGATTCTGGGGAGAGTCACAATAATAATTCTTCTATGTGTGTTATTTGAACAGAAGAAATTTTATGGTAGTTTTATAAAATTGAAGTATTGCTGGGCAATAAAAAGCAAGTCATAAAGTATATATTTGGGGGGCACCTCTAGGCTCCATCCATAATGTAAGGAAATTGAAAACAAGCAGCAAGCTAGCTAAACTACTTCAAAATTTATCATTGGGACTAAAATAATTGACTTACTTTTCTGCTCTGTAAAATGTATGTTAATGATATTCAAAACATTACAGTATTTGGGAGGAACATGTAACCCAAGGATTCCTTAACCAACTGCTCAAACTGACACTTCTCTTTCTTTCTTTAGGCTTTTTGACCCACTTCTCTCCCATGCAGCAAACCACCCTCACTGTGTCAGACCAATCACACACCTCTGTCTCTGCTGCTTCTTGGGAAAGCACAAGGTTAGACCAAAGCTCTCACCAAAGCTCTCAGATCAGGATATCCATACCAGGAATGACTCCAACCCTTCTGCAAAGCAATAATCTACTTAATCATGAGGATCCTACTGAAATGAATGCAGAGCACTGCAGGGAGGCTGTGCTGGCTCCACCAGGGACATGCATGCAGGGAAATCCCACTCTTCCACACAGCCCTGCTGACAGTGCCACAGCAGCAGGGACATCTGGCACCTCACTGAGCCCTGCATGTTGACAAAACAAATAGATAGAAGTACAAATGCTACAACTAGACTGAAAACTAAGGCAGAGGTTACACCTACATTCTCTCCCTCTGCCTGTTCCTGTTGCTTGGTTGAATGAGCACACACTGAGAGCTGCCTTTCTCTATATGAACATACCAGGGCAGTGATGCTCTGCTGCAGAGGTGCCCACCCTGGCTTCAGACAATTCTTCACTAGCACCAGCCAAAAAACAAACTCATCTTCTCTCCAGTTCATCACTGTGCTCCCAGGGGTGTCTGTAGTTCATCTTATAGAGGAGAAAGGAGCACCACCCAGGTCAGTGCATCAGAGCTGTAGCTGAGCAGGGTGGGAACACAGGTCTCAAACTGCTTAGATTCCCAAGGTTTTGTTTGTTTGGACATGGATTAATGCTGTAAAGCACATCCTCATTTGCCTCCCAGGAAAAGCACTGTGGCACACCAGAAAGGTGGGAAAAGGCTTGGCTTTGGTTCAGCCCCATCTCCTGGGGTATGTCCCAGAGCAAGCACAGCAGGGCTCAGTCCTTACACCCAGTTCCCATGGTTCTCCCTCTTGGGCAGCAGCTCAGGTAACCTTTGAGAGATACCTCAACATGGAATTTTGGCCATGATCAGTGGGGCCAGGTACAGAGATATTGAATTCTGCTGAAATACAGGAGCATCCCAGTGATTTAAGGTATCTTTACAACCTTACATCCCATTTTCAATTCTCCAGAAAACACTCAGGTGTTAATGTTCTCCAAAGATCTATAATATCCAATGCTATGACACAGCAAAACCAGGATAGAATAAAGACAAGTGTGAAAAGCAGTAGAAGAAAGTCCTTCCTGCCATTTACAGGAGACAGTTTTCTGAACAAAATAGCTGTGTAGCAATGGAAATAATGAAATCATAGAATGCAGCATGGAGTAAGGAATGTTCACTCTAGTAACAGAACTGCAGGACAAAAAAAGAAGTCTTGGGAATTGCAGCTGGAAGAACCAAGAACTACTGTAGTAAACACATACAAACCCACATAAAATATTAAAGTATCATCAGTTATACTGACACGATTTCACACTAAGGATTCCTTGGCAGCCAATTATTTATCATCAGAAATACAGCTCACTTATTGTGCTACAAATCTCAACTGACTCTAATAAGGAACTAATTAACAAAGATTAGCACCCTTTTTGTATAATGAGTCACAAAGCCAATCAAGACAAGATGATAACAAGATGCAATCAAGGAGTACTAAAGACAACAAAATAGGGCCTAAGACTAGAGAGAAATATGCTGCAAGAAAAGAAATATCCAGCCAAAGAGGAATCTTCTTCCTAGGGTAGTGGTTGCTTCATATCTTTAAATATTTACTCAAAATGTTGAAGAGAGGGCAAGATTTGTCTGATAACTGAGAATTTTTCTGAGTTAGACAGATTTCTGGGCTCTAGTAACATCTTTGACCTGTTGTCTTCCTGCACCAGCAGAGAGTTGCTATTCCTTTGCCAGGGATGTAAAACACCTGCCCTGCATGCTCGTGCACAGAAGTTATGGTCCCAAGGGATACTCTGGTGTATCCCTTCCCAGGGCTACTCTGGAACTCCCAGCAGAAGGCATTTGTCCCCTCCAAGTGTCTCTGAGCTGTGAGCAGTCAGCTCAGCCATGCCCAGCACTCAAAGATGAACCCAGAGCAAAAAAAAAAGGGGTAGCACAAAGCAATTCCCCTTCGACAGCTGAGAGCAGATAATGAACTCTGCCATGGGAAAACACTCGTGATGTTTGTCACCTGTCACACCAGCATTAAATGGAATCATTCTCAGAGCTTTAAATGATTTAGGCTGTGACACCCAGGGATACCCTAAGGGCGGATGTGTGCACAGTGTACAAGCCAAGATTGAAAGTTTGAGTCAAACATATTTCCTGTCCATTTTCCACTCTTTACAATTGCACTGATTTAGGGATAATCTGAAAACAGCAATTCAATCTGGCAGGATTTTCCAATATTGCTTTTAAGCTATAAGCAAATTCTGATCCTTCTATTCCAAAACACTGAATAAACATCAGAATAGAGGCAGCAGTGCTCTGGCAGAAAGGGGAAACAGTTAATTGGAGATGAGAATTTCAGTCTCCACAAGGTGATTGCATGGACAATCAGCCTCCTGGCTGGTTCTATAATGCCCTCACTTTTGCCAATACCCTTGAATTTCCACCAATATCCATGCATTTCCACGAGCAGGTCCATATTGATGAGACAGCATTTCCCCAACCAAAAATAAAATTTGTATTTGAAAGTTTTGTCAATTAAAAATTTATTTTATTTAAATTAATTCTATATTTTAATCATGTTATTGCATAAGGCTGGGTTAAAATAGAGTTGCTAGAGTTGAAAAAAAGTGTAGAACTAAAACAGTCCCAACTGACTTCTTCAGTAAGATGTAAAGCTTCTATAAAAAGCAACATTTCAATTTTATTATAAATTTCTCCTAAAATAAAGATAAAATTAAAAAATGGGATATTTTCACACCTTGTCTATATGAAGATATAAATCACCACAAAACAATTCCCATTTTAATCTGAAAGTCATTTAATTACTTCTAAATGGAAATAAGATAGAAGCTGAAAGGTACTGCATTCACTTAAAGGCCTGTGATCAGATCTGCTCTCAAAAGGATATCTCAATCTGTCAAGTATTCAGCCTGTGATAGAATTAACATTCAATTCACAGGACATACTTTATCAGCTTCCTTTGTTTCACTGAAAAGACGTTTCACTTTTCCATTCTCCTATCAGAGCCTGAAGGCAGTAACAGTCTGGCTTCAGTCAGGAATTCTACTTGCTAAGCCTGCAGTAAGACCCAAGTGTGGGAAGGAATGTCAGAGCTGAGATAAAGCACACTGCAGGGTGCAGGTGTGGCAGGATTGAGGGGTGCAGGCACGGCCAGACCTGGCCTCACACCTGCACAGAACTGCCCCCACCTCTGTGTGCCCAAAACCCACCCCTGCCAACCTCCTGACCTGCCCTCTTGCCAGGCAAACTCAGCCCCTCACCTGCTTTGTGGAACCTCCCACTCAACCTTGAAAGAAAAACATAAAATAGGTTTTTGTAGAGAAAGAAGCAGCTGTGAATTTTATCATAGGCCTGCCTCAAAATGAATAAATTACACACCATAATTTCCTAATTATGCCTACACCAAATAGCATAATGAGAGATCACTTCAGTAGTTCTGAAACTACAGAGATAGCCAAAGGACAATGCAAGGAAATGAAAATAAACTCAGGATCAAAAGAACCTGAAGGGGACCATAGAGCAAATGGGAACATGGAGCCACTCAGACTCAAACACCTATAGCCAAGGGAGAGAGCACAGCACACAAGAGCTCATTTTGCAAAGTGCTAAACCTGGGTTCAAAAGCCTCCACTCCTTACGGCAAATAATCAACTACTCAGTCTGAGAAAGGCTAAGCAGGTGCCAGAGCATGTGTAGGCTGGCAGCTCGTGTCTGGGGAAGCAGTTCCACTGTGGATGCCCATTTCTGAGCCTGCAGAATTTGCCATCAAGCTTTTACACACCTGTGTTTGTGTCTGTCTGTAAACGTACAGGAAGCTTCCCCTCTAAGTAAACACTGGGAATGTGAGGGAGTTATGCAACCATTCTCCTTGTGGACACCTGACTGCAGGGAACATGTGGGGAAATGAGAAAGGCAAAACAAAATCCAGAATGATGAAAAAAGCCTGGGAAAACAAAACATGGCTGGATGATGCTGTGTAAGATCACTCATAAGACAACAAAGATAACACACCCTCCTCTTTCTCTTTGCTTTGCCTCCCCATATCTGGGGCTGTGGGACGGCTCCCTGCCTGAGATTTTCTCAGGATTTTCACTTCAGAACTAGGAGCACACTTACTGGGATTTGCAAGCAAGCTTCTCCTGCTACTGCCAAAACTTGCTGTCACTCCTAATTCCGTATTTCTCCTGTTCCTCACCCCACTCCCAGCTACAGGAAACCTCCAAAACAGCTCTAATCAGACCAAGCTGCTGCCACAACAAGACAGGATCATCTGAGGGTAAGAAGATTCCTGACACTATCAATAAGGAATAGCTCTGGTGAGGTGCTCCAGCCACCAACACCCACATCTCCAGGCCCAGCCTCCCTGCTCTGTTTGAATAGTCCAGCCTGTGTACAAAGGAAGAAGAAGCTTCTATTGTCTTATTCCCGAGAAAATCAGGCTTAGGGATTAATCCTGCACAACCTTTGATACCACACCTTGAGGCAGACAGAAGACATTACCTCTGTGCAAACAATCAGCAGACAGACTCACCCCGAAACACAGCACGTGGCACTGGGGAGAGCAAGAACTTCCTGCGTGTCATGGACAGGCTGTTAGGAGTCTCTGCTTGAGGAACAAAAAAATCTCACAGCAACAAATCAGTGCTGACAGGAAGTGAGGCTGTGAGATGGCAGGACCAGACTGCTGCCACTTCCAGCACTAAGGAGAGAACAGCAGGAAAAAGATTTTTCTTCACTAAAGACTGAAAAATAGCTTAATATAAAATCTAAAGAGCCGGAGGCAAATTTCATATTTCTTGCAGGTTGGAGAGGTAAGTACACTCTGCTCAGATGAGAGCAAGTAACAGTGAGTAAACAGCAGATATTACTTGGGAACATCTCACCAAATGCAACACCACTTTCATCAGGGGCAGAGAAAAAAACTGGACTTCATCAAATGCTTAGAGTGCCTAGGAGATCTGGCCTCTTAAATGAGTCAAGGCAAGAGAATAGTTTCATTTTAGTGATCACTTTTGAGAAACTATTCCCAGTTCCTGAAAATGAAATTGTTACCAGAGTAACCCTAAGCACAGGGGACTCTGCTGAAATTTGGCATGGCTCTCTTTCATCTTGTGCAATCAAGATTAACATCAGATGCTCCCAAAACCAAAATAAAGAGAGATGCCAGTTACAATACCTGTCTCCAAGCTCTCTAATGAAGTCTATTCTTTTTGCACAGTCCAATTTCCTTGCACTTTTTTATAAGTGTCATTTTTAAACACCATTTAAAGTAACTCTTAATCTGCAATCTGAAGCAAACAGGCAAAAATGGGGCTTTGACTCTCTTCCATTAAAAAGACTCCAAACATCTAAAATAAATATACTAATATAAACGCAATTCATACAAAGGGGCAATTTCTCCTAGCTGTTGCATTCCTGATATCTTTTCTATTAATTTGAACTACACTTCTTGAAGTCAACAAGAAATAATTACAAAAACAGACAAAGGGCAAACCAATGCACTCCTCTCCTGTACACTGCTGACCAGGGGCATTTAGTAGCTGGACTTTTTGTAGACTCATTTAGAGGAGTGGCAAACTCTACATCAACTGAAAACTGAGCTGAACAGAAGCACGATAGCCTTCATGGTTTCTCAGTGTTTCCAGCAAGCTACAAGAACAAAATAAATCTCACACCTTCTCCTCCACCCCTCACAGTAGCACTCTCTATGTACCTACTGGGTAATGGCTACACAAGCAGCAGGCAGCATGGTACACACAGAATTAACCACCCCAGACAACCTGATTGCTCTTTGGCAGAACTGTAACAGTGGAGGCAGGCAGCAGCACAGGTCAGAAATTCAGATGTTAGCAAAGTACCCGATAATGCACCTTACAAATTAATTACAAAAATGTATATGGACATCCCAGGAAATGCATATTTGCATGTAAGCTGCTAAGTTGGATGTAAAAGGGGAGTTACAAACTGTCCCCTGTCAGAGGAAGCACAGCCATTAGAGATGATGGGTGTAGTGGGACATTCAGTACCAGGGAAACCGAGCTCCTCCAGAGAGAAAAGTGGGGTTGTTGCTGTATTGGCTTTGTATGTCCTATGGCTCTAAGTAATTTTAAAAACTCAGTCTGTCAGAGAATTGCCTCCAGCCCAGTTGCTCAGGGAGGGCTTTCAGGGAATAAACAAAGTGGGCAGGACTCTGTGGTGATGCTTATCCATCCCCACTGCACCGTTCAGGGAAGGTGAACGAGCTTCCATCAGGGCAAAGGTTTGTCAACTGAAACTACCAGACAAATGAGCTCCCTGAACTAATCCCAAGAACACAGCATGGCTATGTCCTGAACAAAACATACTCCTTGCTCAGGAAGTTACTATGCTTTCAAAAGTGTGAATGTGAACACACAAATGATTGGGATTGGATTTGTAAATTCTTACCAGGTGAGATAAGCTCTAACGCTTTCAAAAATGAGAAACCTAAGCCTTGTAAAATCTCCTCAAAAGACCTTTTTAAAAGTATTTCCTATAAATTAATATTTTAGCTCAGGAACTGCTTATGTGAGAATTATTTCTTATCTCAAGGCCCTTCAGCATGTCCAAATGGACAAATCTCTTTTGTTAGCAGTGCTCCATTACTCTCTTCTGAATGAATGCCTCTGGGATGGATATAATAGATATAATTTTTAACATCATATCTAGTCTGCTAGTAAAATGATGCCACTCCGCAGAGAGATTTAACACCAGAAGGCCTCTCCAACAAATTTTTGTTCCTGTTGTGGGGGCTAACTTCTGAACAGACTTCAATCATATTGTTCTCATCCAGATATTTTGATTCCCTATGAAAAAAATAGCTAATATGGAACTACATGAATAGAGCATTTTTACAAGAGTGTTAATGTCACAGTCACCATGATGAATAGACTCCTTGCTGTTATTTATCACTGTGTACAGCCCTGGGTTGTGTTACCACCTGAGGAGCTGGGGCAGCCTGGGATCAGGTGCTTTGCAGCAAGGTACCATTCAATTCCAAACCTAGAGGGACAAGCCAGAACTGGAAGTTCTGCACCAATTCTTCTCACACCCTGGGTGACTGATTTCACGTTTCTGAATCCATAAACATTTTCCTGGTTGCTGGACAGACCTGAATTTTGTATGACTAGCCTTAGAAGTGTTTGGATGCAGGACAAACACTATAACACTGTACAGCAGTACACGGCTGCTGTTCTTCCCCAGCTTCTATTTTTTAGTACTGGCATGAATCTAAGCTACTGGAATGCTGTCCTGCTGGCATATTACCAATTATAGAAGAATTATTTGCTGGGGCATGGACTTTTTTACAAGCAGCTCCACATTCCCAGCTAAAACACCCTCTGAGATTACATGATGGCTTATCCAAATGTGAAGACTTTTTAGCCAAAGTCAAGAGCAGGAAGAATTCAGGGTTCCTGCCCCAGTAGATAACAACAACTATTATTCTGAGTTCTGTCCTTCTACCTACAGAATACTGGAAGCATGAATTCACTGGGTATCCCACATTCTGTGTATGCAGCAGGTATGCTCAAGCTTTTGCTGGGAGGGGAAAGGACACACTCCAAATTTGATAACTTCTTCAAAGATATGAACTGAACAGGGTGAGCAGCAGAGCTGAAACCCTGAAGATTTAATTTTTGGCAGCTTCAGATCTCCATGCAGCCAGACAGAAGCCATGGCAAGGAGTGCTGCTACTTTCAATCAGATGTATTTTTATCATGCTGGGTCAATCACTAGTGGGGGACAACGACTCATTCTCTGCCAGTTTGGCTTCCATCTGTCCTAACCCACTGACCAGAAGCACCTCAGTAACAGAGTTATGTCCACTAAAACCGGAGGCACTTGCACCCTAAGGGAATGTTAATATTCTTTTTTTTTTTCTTAAGTTATTGAAAGAAAATCCAGGTAGGTGCAGTGCAAGCCCTTTTACTGAACTGGGATCCTACCTTCCCTTCTGGTTCTTGCACAGAAATTATGGGGGTTTAAGCTCTGTTTTCCAGCACCAAGTCTATAAAACCTTCACAGCTTTCAGAAGAGATTGGAGTGTAGACTTCTAGCAGAGAAAAGTGTAGTAAAATACACAACTGCTCATATTTCTATGTGAAAAAGCAAAGCTGGAAAATATGTGTGCTAATTATAGGCTAAAAGCTATATGACTCTCTTTAAATCAACTAGAATCTTACATAATTATTTAGAACAGATGATTATGTGTCTGCTGTAACAGGAACTCAGCAAGAGACACGATTATTTAGTCAGCAGATTCACAGAAAGCGGCCTGTGCTCTAAGAATACAACCAACATGGCACCAGAGCAGTGACAGACATTATATATTTATTTCTATCACAGTTCTTTCTCCACTAATGCCAGAATTCAGTGCTTTGAATTTCAATGATCAATAGAAAAATTTTATATTTTATTAAGCTGCTTTGTATTTCACAAAAAATATCAATCTTTAATTAAAGGCTGTTGTTTTTCAGGGAAAATAGAACTAAAAATCTTATTCCTTCTTCATCTGAATGTGACTTGAGTTACAGCAGCCAGAAAGATTCTTGTTTGAAAGGAATTTTTGTTCTGCTTGGATTATAATGGAAATGGATCCCAAATCATACAAACAAATGTAGAACTTTAATGGAGTGAACAAAACATCTTCCCTGTTTTCCTTCCTTTGCAAGCAGGTACTGCGATTTATCAGGCTCAGTTCTCCAGTACTGGCTCATATCAATGTGTAATTGTTTCTGGGTGACCTGTACCATTGCCTCCTCCTCTTCTGAGTGCATTCTTTGGACAGAACCCTTTAACCTTGAGATTATCTTTAGCCAGCCAATTTCATCCTGCACTTAGGCTACTCATGGATCTTCTACCTAATCCTTCCCAGACATTTCCAATACTTGTAATGTGCTGTTGAGTTTTACTTTAAATGAAGAAAAAAAGACTAATCCCACTGATTTTGATTTTTACAGTTGCTTTCTAAGAGCCATTTCTCCATGTCTCGTACTCTATTATTGCTCCCCTATTTTTCAAAACCCACAAAGTAAGCAAATAAACTTCACTTTTTAACAGAAGACTATTGATGGCATAAAACAAGCAAGAAGCTGCAGGAAGATGCCCAGGAGTGTGGGTTACACTAGGGCATGCCTTGTAACTAATGCAATATCACATTTGCTCCCAAACTGCTGTCAGAGGATACTACAGCACTGAATTGCTACTTCCACACAGTTTGATGGCAAGCAGCTTTGCACCAGCTGTTTTTAAAAAAAAAGGAAAAAAAAGCAGAGAGAAATACAGTAACCCTGAATGCCTGTCTGTGCCAGGAGAAAGAAAGAGAAGTGCATGGAGTCAGAGTCAGATTCCCAATCAGTCTCACTTTTAAAAACTTGAACTTTTGAAGGAGCGAACAGGTGTTGGAAATCAGAGTTAAGTTACACCAGAGTTGAACAACGATTTACTCATGTACTATTTTGTTAAGATACCATCTCTTCCTCCAAATCCAAGATCACATGCTTCACAATGGCAGGAAACTTTTCCAAAATCTTTAGCTATTTATGTTCCCACTGAATAAAGTGTCTGTGCAGAGAGAATAATTGAAACTCCTTTGACAGCCTTAACATCCCATAAGCAGTTGTGGTGCTTATTTTCCTCTTGTCCTTAGCCTTGCTGAATTAATTTCTGACAAACTGAAGCCAGGCTGTGTCCACATTACTCAGTGACCCTTCATTCAAGCTGTAGAGACCTATTAATCAGGTGTCCAAAACAGGCACACCAAGTTAAAGGACCAAGTACATAACTGACTTTTATTGTTCTGGTCCCCCTTTTCTCTTGAATCAATGGAAAACTTCTGAGATAAGCATGTTGTAGAAGTGATGGATGCCATCACTGCTAATTATTCCACCCATTACAAGACACAGAATAAATCACTTTTTGTCTGGCGGCTGTCGCATCGAATTTGTAGAGCACAAAAGACACTGCAGATCTGTGATATGCCTCTGTTCTTCTCATTACATAAGAGATAAAGATATGCATACTTAATAAATACATTTATTTTAACAAGATGAAGACAGGCCTAATTCAAGTAGTAGCACTTTCTGAACAGCTTTTTTATTACCACTATTACTTGGTACACGAGGACAAGACAAGTTTTATTTTCAAAATGGTCTTCACAACAGAGCATGGGGCTTTGCCATTTATGTTTCTAGTAGCTGCAGCTAAAAATGCCATTTAGAGATGAAGCTGCTGCACAAGTACACTTTGTTCAATAAAAGAGCCAAACACTCATTTCTGTCAAGAGCTCTGTATGAAAAGCTTCCTTATTCATAAGGTATTGATTCAGCATAAGTTTCCTGTATACTTTCAAGTGTTTGGGATTAGAGGGCATTAGGGAAAAGGACTGGATGTTTTACAACAGCAGTTATAGCTGGGGTGGTGTCACAGCTGGAAAAGCTGTGCTCTTACATGTACTGCTTGAGGTGACCACAGGCAGCCCTGGGAGACAGAAGATCCCTGCACAGGTTTTCACATGCACCCTCCTCTGAAACTCCATTTCTCTTCTGCCCAAGTCTTGAGACTTCCCTTAAGCATTGTGCTTAAATCTTCTCCATTTCTAGAAGAATAAAACACTTGTTTATGCTTTGCTGAATGCAGCAGACAATTGGACAAGGGATGGGCAATAGGCTCATGCTTTACCTTGGTCCCACAGAAATCAATTAAAGCCCATGAGTACCTCCTGACATTCTTGAGTGAGGAACTGCAGAGTTTACACTGGAAAGCTCAAGCAGCTCCAAAGCATTTGTCCACACAAGCAGAGAATGAAGAGCTCTGAGTAAGCTCACGTATGTGGTATCATTTTAACAACACACAGCAAGATGGATGTGCATGGCTGCTCCTGGTATAAATGCATTCCTACCTCTACTTTTGTTTTAATGTTTTCACATCTTTCTGCAGAGAAGATAATCCAAAACCTAAGTGAACAGAGTATTTTGTAGTTAAGAAACAACTGTTTCATCCCTCCTCTTTGTTATCTTTTGAACGAACTGCTTAACATAAAATTTTCATTTTTCATTTTCCTGCTAAATCCTCCAGGGGCATTCATTTTTAAATGGTTGGGGATTTCACAACAGACTTCAATTTCAAAACTCAGAACTTGATTTGAATTTAGCCCTGGATGAAGGCCTTTGCTGTGATATGTTTCCAAAATTATAACTACAAAATGAAGTAGCAAAGTCATTTGAGACTACTTTACTGCATGATAATTTCCACAGCTGGAACTGCATATGTTTCTCTTTAGCTGGGGACAAAGAATGGCTTGAAAAGCTTGCTCTCTATGGCAAAGGGAATTTAACACCCACCAAAAATTCATTCTTTGCCATGAAAATGGAAGGTTTTTCTCGCCAGCTCACCTCAACTCCTACTTTTCTAACTCTTTAGCCTGTGAATCTGAACAGCTCTTCTCCAGCACAGGCACCTATCCCTGCCACAGACCAAATACTCACCTGCCTGCTGCTGGAACCCCACTGAGGGCAACACAGGTTCCTCTGATTAACACCAACAGAAGCCAGACTGCTCATTTCAGATGTTTGCCCCTTCAGTGGCACAGAGTCATGACTGGCACATCCATCTAACTGCTGTAGGTCAAAGGGACTGCCCTAGATGAAACCAGATTAATGCATTTGCTTTTGCCTCCTGGATTTTCCTCCTGATGTTGACTGCCTAGAGCACAGTCACCTTCACCCCAGGAAGGTGGTAAATACCCTAATTTCAGTTTCATGCTGCAATGAATTTCTTGTAAGCCCTGTACTATTGCCTCACCTGGTTACTTTCCTATCACTTATGCTTCTCACATTATTTTTTGCCACTCTGAGGTTTTTTTGGCACACATTAGCCCTTGTTACAGTAGTTACAGCTGTACATACACGCACCCTACAAGCTTGCCCCTTTCATGCCAAGTCGGTGCCTTACAAATCTTCCCCTTTTCAGGCTGAAATTTCCCAGGCGTGAACAGAGACAGAGCTGATTTTGCTGTTGCCATTTTTGTTGCAAGGAAAATATCTGTTTAGATGCTCTTTTTCTCTTTTGAAGGTCAGAAACTCAAAACCAAGGCCACCAGGACAGCTGTGCCAGCCAGCCCAGCAGACAGCACTGCAAGGATGCAGCACCGTGGCAGTGTGGTGGCATCTGTCCTGTCCCTTGGGACAGTCATCACACCTCCTGACAGAGATGGAACAGAGCTATATTCCTGCCCTGCTTTCTATTCCATGTGCATCTTGCCTCCAGGAGTGATACACAGCACCCACGACAAGAACCCCATCACTGCAGCACCACATTTGTTACATTGACAAATGAGCTTCATACACAAAACTGCAGCCACATGCTTTAGAGTGGCTCCATCTCCCCCCATCCTTGCTATGGCTAAAAGGAAAATAGCATTTAATACTTCAAAATTGCTCCTGCTATGAAAGGGTTTATGACAAACACTCCAAATAATGGTTTTAAATAGTAATTGGTGCACCAGGGCTTCAGATCAGAGAACAACTGCTCTTATTGTTACTTGTGTTACCTTGCAATACCCTCTCCAGTGGCAGGGTCCTTGGCACACATGACAAGCACAGGCTGAATCTCAATCAACAGGAGCAACTTTTTTAACCCACCTCCATAATAACCAACTGAGAATTAAACAGAAAGGCCAGTACAAAGCAGCACTGTCTCCTTCATTTCTGTTGCTGATTTGAGCTGGTTGAGGCTCTGGATTGCTTTTAGGCACCTTTTTTAGCTGCCTCCTTCCATCTCTCTGCCAGGTCTCTGGACTGATTTGGACTATGGAGCTGGGTCACAGATTGCACTCATCCTTTGATGACTTTCTCTTTTCTTTCTCCATGATGATACAGCACAGCCTGGTTATAAGTTCTCAGCCAGACATTCAAGCATGCATTAGAATGACAGGGAATCTCAAAGATGGAAACAATCTCTGGGTTTAACTTTGCTCTATTCTGGGTTAACAGGCATGGCTATGTCATGGATTTGGGAATTTAAACTGCTGCTTTCCACACTTGCAGCTGTTCCTCGCATCAGCCTCTGGGATTTGGCTATGCCCTTATATTTAGTAAACACAAGGACAACAGAAAGATTTCCTCTAATTTAGGCATCTTTACTTGAAGACAAGGATCTGCAGTATCATTTCCCATTCTTATTTTCATAATGTAAGCCCAGCAAGCTGTTACTCACCAAGCATGTCACCAAAAGTGAAAGCACAGAAATGCAAATGTCTGTGAATTAAGGCAGAATCAGAGCAGTAAAAGCACACTAAGCCAAAATCAATCCTATTTAAAGGATAGAAACATGCCATGAGGTACACAAATAGAATTGATAATATTCTTGAAATGCAGTATTTTTTACCAAAATAGCACTTATCTATTTTTCCTTCAACACCCGGAAAATTTAAACAAAAGAACAACCCGTAATGTTCAGATGAAAATATATGTATTGCACAGTAACTTAGACTAGACTTTATTAACCTCGACTTTATTATCAATTTTTTAAAATGCCATGTTTTAGCAATACTTTTCTGTCCTGCAGCTCAGCTCTTTTCACCCTGGATACTTCAAAAGAAATCCTAACAAGAGAGGTTGGTCTTTTCGTGGTGTTAGGGAAAAAAAATAAAATCATTCTCTGTCATACTGAAAACATGAGAATGATTCGGAATCAAAGGAAGAGCATGTCATCAAAGAGAGAAGATGAATAGCTTCAGGGAGGAAATGGGCATTTTTAATGCAGTTTAACATTGAGAATGAATGTAAATATCTAGCCTGGCTGTGCAGAGATGGAGGATTTGGGGGGGGAAGGAGAATAGGGAGAGATGTAATGTACACAGGAGGAAATACAGTAGACACTGCAGAAAGGGGCCTGAGTTTTTTCTTCCAAGTTTTTCTTGAATTTTGACTGTCTGTCACAATAAACAGCCCCAATTATATTCAGCTGGATTGACACATACAGAGCTCAAGGCTGGGGAGAAGAATATTTCAATAAGCAGCTACGTTACTGTAGGCATGAGGACATCAAGTTTTAGTCTCACTTCCTCCTCCTTCTGACATTTTGAAATGTCAAGCTATTGTCCACATTGCTGCCTTGTTTCCCACCCCGTCTACAACTGAGCAAGGGAAAGTTACCTGTTTACTGCATAAAAAGGACCACAGGCTCACTGGTGATTTTCAAATGAGAAATATGCAACCACAGAGCCAATGTAATGGTGCAACTACAGGTCAGGAACTGCAGTGTGGTCAATTTTATGTTCTTATTTGAAAGACATACATTTTCAAATGCCACAGTCCTGGGGAAAAACAGAGAGGGATCCATGCTGGATGGGGTCTGTCCAAGGCTGCATTGTGGTGTCAGGCACCACAGGGAGCTTCACGTGAGTACCAGGGCAAGTGACAAGTTCCTGTCACCTTCAGCTGACACCCCATGGCAGCAGCTGTGTCAGTCAGGAGCACCCAAACTTAACAACAAAGCTCTTCCCTCACGCCAAAGAAAAGCTGGAGCAACAACACAATATTTAAACTCTGCAAAGTCCTTATTAAATGTGACAGCAACAGCTGTAGCAGCTTGAGCACTGGCAGAATGAGGGAAAGAATTAAAGCCCTTTTGAGGGCTAGAAAAAGAAAGCAAGTACCATTTTAAATATTAAAGTGAGGTCTGGGCTGACAGGGAATATAGATCTGGTGGCAGATAGCCAGAGACTTTGGAGGTGCTCAAAGCTGTTTCTCTGACCCTCCCACAACTTAATGGAATGGAACCAACTTTCTTTCCAGTCCATATCTTCTACATTAAACTAATATGTATAATTCACACTCTTTATCTTCAGAGTATGATGTGTCCCATTAACCTCTCCCCCCACATCATGAGCTCCAGCTGAAATAAACCTCAGTGTTTGCTTATGAAATGCCCAATTCCCGTTGCAATGCCAGAATAGTGGCTAGCGGGGAATAGAATTATTCATTTTTAGAAGGTGGAGAAAAAGCAGGTATTAAAAAATAAAACCCAAAAAAGAGGCATTTTCCCCCACAAATAGAATGCTTCAACATGTACGTTATAGGTGTGCTCGCTTTCCATGACTTTTTCTGGAATGAAGGCATTGATAACTTTCTTTGAGGGATTGTTGGAAGTATTTCCATGCTTTAGCATACTGCTTCAGTCACATGGCCATGATCTACAGAAACTTGAACAGTCCTGTATAGGCAGCCACTAACATGGAAGAGAAATTTCTTATTAATAAGTTTGTTTAAGACAAACAGTCCCAAGTGAATTAAGTTCAGTATATGAGTAAACAATGAAACATCTCTTTGTGTGAGATGTATGAGACCCGTTAAAGGTGAGAACTTAACAGGCTTTGTCACTGCTAAAGGTGTAGGAACCACAATTCTAACCCCTGAGGACTCCACATTTCAGACTGGCCTCTTCACCATCTTCTCTTCCCAGCAGCAGTCTGTGATCACAGTATTTTCTCTGAGTGCTGTACTGCCCAAAGCTTTAGGGCAGCTTCTTTGTCAAGTGATAGAAAAAGTCTTTTAGCTAGAAAAGCAGTGAATTCTGTCCCTCTGGAGAACAACACAGAAAAGCTGCAGTTTTTCCCAGAATGGAATTCTTACTATGAAGAGAAAAAAGAATTTCTTAAGGGAAACAAATGCTAACATTCCTCTCTGACAAAACTCATGTTTTTTTCTGAAAAGTCACATTTCTTCATCAGCCTGATACTTTGGTCAAGTTTTTCACCAGTTTCAAACAGACTCTTATATCAGAAAACCAAGCACCAAAGGTCTTCCTCTCTCCCCATCTAATACTTCTCCCAGTATTTCTGAGGTCTGTCCCTCCTATATTGGTATCCACACTATGCTGAAGGACTCACTGAGCACCCCTCTTATTTCATTTACAAATTAAGTTGCCTGTATTTCTGCAACATGTGCATATCCCAAGAGAAGTACAAATGGCATCCCTAAACTAGATTTCTTTACTGCACAGTCACATGCACCAATACTTATGTAACTCTCTCCTTAAAAACATCTGCCTAAATAGAGCTGCTACGGCCACTTGGAGGGTACAGAGCTGTCACAGCCCTGGCAGGGTCTTGTTCCAGATGCATCTCATCTCTCATTAAGGAAGAAAAAGCAGCATGGCAGTGTATTCCAGAGAAGCTGTAAGGGCATACACAGCTTATGGCAAATTGGTTCCTTCCCTGCCAGAAGCTATAACCACTCCTGGCCCAGGACGGGCGGCTCGACTATCCGCAACTGGATTGCTGATGCAATATGCACTGTGTGAAGATGAAAAGCCATCTGGTGCTTGGATCCAGCCTCCTTCAATATAACCAAAGCCCTTTTATCATCTCAATCGATTATGAAATTATCTCAGACCAATTCCTGGCAGACAGGTACCCACTTGGGAGAACCAGCTCCAGCCAAGATAAAATAAAATCAGAGATCGCACAGACCACACTGCCCTTTCTGAGGAGAAACAGGCCTTTAGGTCCAGTGCTGGGCTAGACCAGAAAAAAACAGAGGATAACAACCCAAAGCTCCCTTAGAAATTTATAACTATATTGTTTATTAATTTTACTGTTAAATCATTTTGGTTTGCAATTCTGCACTTTGTATTTCCTGCACTTTCTCAGAGTACTACAGTCCACAGGGCTTGTCATAAAAAATACCTCGGAGAGCTTTTCATTTTAAGCTGAAGAAAAAGATGAAATGTTAAATCACTTACTGTTGCATTCCCATTGGCTGCAAATTGATTTTATTTACTGAAACATGCTTGCATTGCAAAAACCACTCAACACACACAGTAAATAAGTCAGTACATGTAAGTCTAATGTAACAGAGTAGCTACCTATACCTCTGAAATAGACTGGAGTAATAAACGCCTAAATACAAATTCAATTGAAAGCTTATTTTTCTCTTGCTTACAAAAGGTCAATCAATGCTATCAAAGACAAAAAATAGCTTGGTTGGTGCTGATGAAAATTAAGAACATATTTTCCATGCTGCTCCGTGATATCAAAGACAAACAAGGTCCTTAACACACCCAGCATATTTTTGTACGTCCTTTCAACTTCAAAATTGCAAGGCACAGTCCAAACATCGGTAAGTTATTAGCTCCAGTCTTCTGGTGAACTTCATAAGAGCAACATCAGAGCCTGAAGCAATACTACTACTGTCAGATCTCATAAGCTAAACAGGGTCAGGCCAAACAGGCACTTGAATAAGGCACCTTTGAGGATCACATCACTGCAGCAAGAAATAATGCTGACAATTCACTAGTGAGCACTATTCCTTCCACAGCAGAACTTTTCATCTCAGATACACAGCCACAAGTGCCAGGCAGCACAAACCAGCTCTGAAAGGCGTCAACATTGTGCTGTGAAAATATAACCCTAATCTCTAGCTCAAGCTAAAGCAGAGCTATTCACCTATTAAAAATTCTCCAGTCATTTCAAAGGAACCAGACAGTCATTACTTCCTGTTCTCAGGCTTTTCTTATGAGACAAAACATGAGGAAAGATTTGTAGTTTCTCTGGGTGGGAAAGCTGCATTTTCAGTGGACAAAGCAATCTGCTCACTCATGTGAATCTATTTTACCATTAGCAAAATGGTTTCAGGGGCAATGTTATTTCATGTCTGTGCATCTATCTGCCTATCTATTATTAATAAAGAAGAATGAGCATCCAGCCTACACTTTCATGATGAAGGAAGTCTCCTCTAACACAGAAAATGAAAACATACAAGTTTTTTTCAGTGTGTGTGCTTTACTTCACTGCTGTGGGCAAAAACCCCACAATCCTATAATTTATACTAAGTCACCTCCACTACTGGAAGCACAATGCACTTAGAGAATGTGGCTCAGCAGCTCCCGGAATGAACAGCAGTTTTTAAAGTGGGAGCTCATATCTGACATTTACAGTATATAGTCAGTGATTCAGAGAGCTACAGTTGCTGTGCACAATGACAGATCATTGGAGAAATGAGCAACCCATAACATGTGTGGAAGCCTTGGCTGCCCGCATCAATAAATTAAACAATACCAAATAATCAATGCTGCAAACTGCAAACTGCTGATTTAAGGTGGAAGGAAAAAACCATGATGTTCAAGAACATGACAAAGAACTAGGGGGCAACATAGGTCAATAAAAACTAATGCTATTTGCCATTCTAATTACTTTGCATGTTCATGAGGCAGGAAGGCAGGCTGTGGAGCTGTAAGTAAAGCGCCAAGAGTACTGACATGATATATAATTCATAGACTGCAGCATATTGCTACATTTCTCACTGCCCTCAGAACTTGCAGTTTCTCCAGGAGATAAGGAGGTAATACTTAATGTTTATCTTCCAAACTAATTTTTTGTGAGCCCTGTATTAACAGGTCACTCTGGTGAATGGAAAAGTCATCAGTCTGGATTACATGAGGGACTGCAAATGATGGAGTTTTTATCCTTGTGAATCTATTTTGTTGTCACTTCAACAGTGACAACAGTTCTCACAGCAACCACGAATGGGCACATGCATCCCTCAGACACTGTCCAGATCCTCAGCTTACAGACTCTGATGAGGTGCTCTTGAAATCAGAAGAGTTGGTCCAATTTATCAGGACCTTGCTGGGTGTCAGGTGAAAAAGAGATGTCAAAAGACAGAACAGGACTGGCTGTGTCACTTCTTCCAGGTGAATGGGCACCCTCATTGTACTGATACCATGCTCTGGATTCAATTTTCCCATTGACTCTTTGCAGACACAGAAGTTGCTGCAGATTTATAACGGGGTTTTTGCATGGTTGAACGAGAAATACTCTGAAAAAGGCAGAGAAATCACTCCATTTTCCAAATGGGGTCAAAAGCAAATGGACACATTTCTCTTGCTGGATCATACTGGGCTTTGCCTGAGGTAGCTAGATAAACTACAGTCACTACAGAAATCAGTGGCAATTAAGTCTGCTTTGACCACAGAAACATGCTTAGCTGTCTCCAGCAGTTAATAGGATGCCAGACATGTAACAAATCAGAATTGAAATTAAAGTTTTAAGATAAATACTTTACTGTATTACAGGAAGCTAATATTTACAAAACAAAAACCTTGGTAAAAACTAATACAAATCACATAAAACATATCAAAAGAAAACTCTAATTGTTGGCACTTCCTATATGTAGCTTTAAATAGATAGTTATTTTGGCAATGGTTTGAGAACCCAGCTGTGAAATTCATTTCCTGGTCTCTAAGTACTGTGTTTGTCAGCACTTAACCCATTTCTGCCTTGCTTTCTCTCACAGAAAGGAAGGCTTCCCTTAGAAAATAAAAATACTAGAAGATGCAATGCATCATTTATAAGCAAGTGCAGCAGAGGAAATGCTAAGAACAGTATCTCCTGCCACAGATCTTTTAAAGCTTGGGACTCTCAGTAAAAACTTAATTTGGGCAGGCTTTTTGCTGTCCCTTGCATTTAATGAAAAAGTGATTCCCTGACTGTGTCAAGATATTGCAAAGAGGGAGAAAAGATGAAATCTTGCTATGGAAATGTGTAATTTATATGAGCAAGTAAATGCCACTTGAGATATGACGTACATGTTATATATTGTAATGTGTCAATATTAGAAGTGAACAGGAAGGATTTTCTGTTCCCAAACAATCTGCAGTATCCCTCTCAGGAGTAAAAAACTTCTGCAGATTTAACTTGTTCTCTTTCAAATTTCACTTCCAAATTAACAAGTATTTAATTTTCACAGTAGTTAGAACTGCAGTCACAAGCAAGCTGCTTTTCTCTTTGCCTTTTGTTTTGTAAGTATTTTCCCCTGAACAACTGGTTTCTCTAGATTCTTTTCACTTATTCTCTTTTGGACTCAAATACTGGTAAAAGTTCTGTTATTAAAAAAAAAACCACCTTTATGAAAAGGAGTGTTTACCAGGAGGAAAGAAGGCCTTTCTGTATCTACCACTGTAAATGCAGTCCATTATTCAATGGAATGTACTAACACTATGAACTAAAAGAGAAACTGAAAATCTTACCAGTTTTTCTCCCCCCCTCACTACTTACATTACATTTGAGGAAAATCTGAAAATGCACACTTTATTTTGAGCTCAGAGCTCTGGCTGGTTAATCCTTGTATCTTTCTTTGTGACACTGTTTGGGTGGTGATACCTAAAGCCACCATGGCACTCAGGCAGGTGCCAGGAGGGCCACAGTGTGAGCCCCCTTCTCCCAGGGCAAGGAACGAGATCCTCTCATCAGCCAAGGAATGAGGGTGCAAAAATCCATCACCCCCTTGCTCTGGGAGCTTTCTGCACAGGGATTTGTTGTCTGTATTACAAAGTATGGGAGGGAGGTCCTACTTATGGATAAAATCACTTGTTAAGAATGAGTTCTAAATTAGAAAGTGAAAATATTCCAGTGTTCTCTGCTGTACTCCAGCAGCTCCCCATGCAGTTATAGGGAGCAGGAGTAGAGCCTTTGGCTGGAAACAGCACATTCCCTGCCCAAAGGGAGCTCTAGCTGGGACACTTGCATGGGGTACAACAGGGGACAGGCACCCTGGGCCATGTATCAGAAGGGGAGGGGAATGCTGAGCACAGGGAGTGAGCTGAATGTTGCTCACAGCAGGCAAAGAAAGGCGAAAGCTGCCAAGCCAGCAGAGGAGGGAAAGAATAAAAAGCATGTCCCTGGGTCCTACAGCTGCTGACAGCTCCAATATCACTTTAGAATTCTGGTGAACAGTAAACAAGGGAAATTTTTCTTTTGGAGACGTGACGCTAAATAAACAGAGCTCTCAAGAAGGAGCATCTGCTTCCAGGAAAAGGAAGATAGCTCCAAACACTTCCCATGCCTGCCAGCACAGGCCATGCAAGGAAGGGAGGAGGAGCAAACCCTGAAGGCCAGACCAACTATCACCATCCACACGTCACCATGGTTTATCTTGGCGTGCTTCTCAGGCTGCTTCATCAGGAAAATTCACTGGCTGCTTTAGGCTTTCCTTGAAACGTTTTCTGCTTTATTTGAGACAACAGACTCTCTGACCCATGCTTGAAAATACAAACAAATAAGGAAGAGGGGAGCTAACAGCTCTCACCAGAGCTGCTGGCCAAAAGCAGAAATAAAACACCCCTGCATCTCAAGCAACTCCCAGATCACAGGGATTAGGTGAGATATTGAGTGCTGACAGGAACCAGAGCTTGCATTTGGGGAAAATTTTGGTATTGCATAAGAAATTTCCTGCAAAACATCAATTAAAAAAAATTTAATGGAACCATTCAAAATGCCTCATTTCAGAAATGCTGAAAAATTTCAGTAATATACATTAGTATATTACTAATTAGTAGTTAAAAATAGTACAGCCACAAGTCAAATTAAAATATATCAGCTTACAACAAAGAAGTAATTTGACATAACAAAATCAGAAATACAAAGTATTGCAATACAACCTTTGATGTTAAAATTACATAAATGGAAATTAATGTTATTTTCACACAGTGCTCTAATTGATGTTACTGCCTTATTTGATGCTAAAATGATGCTAACAATAGCTGTTTTATCCCACCTCTGAAGAAAAGGCTCTGGAGTTCAGAAAATAAAGCAATCATGGGAGAGTCAGTGCATGCCCAGCCTCCATCAGGATCTGGAGGCTCTGCCTTCCCTGCAGAGTGCAATGCCAGGCAGAGATGTCAGAGTTGTTTTGGGTACCAAAAGCCATGCAGACATGTTAACTGGCTCTGCTGGAAAAGCTCCTTCAGAACTGACTGAGGAATCCCTGCACACCAGAGCTCAGGCATGTCCCAAGCACAAAACTGCTGGGGATGTTCAGTTCAGCTTCTGCTCCTCAGTCCCCTGCTTTTCTAACCTGAGCCTTATGCTGGCCCTGCTTTAATTCCATCTACAAATCATATTCAGAGCTCAGTGACCTTTTAGAGCTAAACTGGATTTTTGGATAAGTAACTACTTAAGCAACACTGAACTATTTCATAAATTCATTGCAGATTAATAAACTCTTTATGCCAAAACACAATGCCGTTGGGAGGGAATCACAATTACATTTTCAGATTTTTAAGCAAACACCAACTCCTACATTTCACACCATAAAAGTAAATCCCTTATAATAGTCTCAGTTCCAAAGGACTTGGAAGGACTTCCATGTTTCAGGTCAGTTTAAATAAGCCTTTAATTTATCTTAACACTTTTAGCTGTGGTGTTCTGGAAACTGTCAGCAGTCGAAAATGTTGTCAGTCAACACATCATTTGTATGACTTTGGTGACAATACTTTCTCCACCATAGACTGATAAACTCTTTGGTGACAATACTTTCTCCACCATAAACTGCTTGAGTGCACTTATGGATTACTGCAGGTATAAATTTGATTCTGATCAGCACCCTGTGAATGCTGCCAATGTGTCACTAGCCTCGACTGCTAATAATGTAAAGCAGCATATCCAGTTCACAGAGGATTAAAAATGTGCAAAAAAAGCAACCACTACCAAATGGTGGACACACTTTTAGCTCATGTCCTCACTTCTTCAGTGGTAGCTTCTCTCTCTGTGCCCCTAGAGCTGCTGGAAAGTTCAACTATTTTTTTGCCCTTCTAAATCCAATTCACCCTCTTGGTTTAACAATAGCAAATCACCATCAACTGCTTTTGCTAATAAATGGGTCCCAAACTCACAAACAAAATCTAGCAATAGCAGCAGGTGTAATTTGAAAAGTGAGCGATGTAATGAGACTTGAAAGAATTTAATTGAAAAACGATGATCAAAGAGTGAATTTGGGCGGAATCATTCAACTCAAGTAGCCATGTGGAATAATTTGTCATTTATGATGGTCAAAACAGATATTGCTGCATAAATGACTTTTAGGAACAGCCAGGCATTTTAGCAGCCTGTGAAGAATATGCCAGAGTAGAGGCTGAAGGAAACTTGGAGGACAGAGCTCCTGGACAGAGTGGTCCAGTAATTCCTGCACGTCACTCCAACCCAGCACCAGCAGTGTATGAAGTTGGTCAGATGGGCACCTTCTGCTGTCATACTGGAAAATAACTCACCAGGACAAGCTCGCAAATCACCTCTTTCCATAGGCAGCAGAAAGAACAAGGCAACCTCTCCCACTAGCACAGCTGCCCCTGAAAAAACACATTTCCCAAAACCAGCCTCATCTTACCAGGGACAGCTGGGCCACGCCATGGGAGCGGGTCTTGCTGCCTTCTCAGAGGCATCACCCTTTCCCAAACCTCCAACCTCTGTCCCCTTGCATCTTCTTCTTGGCCTGTGTCCTTACAGAGCAGTGCACCAAAACAAAAAGAGTTGAAGGAGCAGATAAACACAGCAGGTGTTTTTCACAATTGCACCTTTTCACCCTCAAACCTATTGAAACAGAATAAACTTGTTGGTAGGGCCGGGGAAAACAGGAAGGTGCATAAATTGCTTTTCAAAACCAACATTACTTTCTACATTTGGGTTTTTTTTCTTTTAACCTGAATAGTATAACCGTTCTTCAATAAACATTGGCATTTACAATAGTCATTAACATGCTTTTGATTGCTGATATTCCTGAATAATTGTAATTTTAATAAATTCTAATAATGTAGATTATCTGTAACTTTATATTAGTGCATTCACTTTTTTTTTAAATGGGTGCACTCTAATTTATTATCTAATTAACAATTGAGCTTCTGTTACATTTTTATGCTTTTTAGATCACAGTTTCTTGTTTGTCACACCAAAGCTACCAAGAAGCAAAGTGAAATGGTAACTCTATATATTTTTTTATAGACTGAAGGGTTATGTGTTATTTGCTAAGAGATAACACTGTTGTCATGTTTCTTCAGCAAAAAAGGCTGACAAGACTTGTTTCACATCTGTCTGCATAATATAACAAACCCATGAAGAACTAGTGATGAAAAAGCTGGTTTGTTGTCAATCTATTATTGTTAAACGCACCCAAACACCAAGATTTAGGCACTGCTCATTAGTGCTGTATTGTAGCTCAGGATTTTGTCCCTATAAATACTTTGTGTCAAAATATTTTTCAAATATATTCTAGGCTGCAAGCCTTTCCCTTACAACCCTGAAGAGCTACAGCCTCTGAAGCCTTTTATCAACTGAATCACACTCAGCTGTTCATTACCCACTGCAGCCAGACGATGACACTGCCAGCCCTGTGCCCAACTGCCCCTTCCTGCAAATGCCATCTGACCCATTTGCTTTCTGCTCTGCTCACCTACTAATACCACTCAGGTCCCTCTGTCTGTTTTCCCTTGGCCAGGCACCACACACTGACAGCTTTCAGTTTCCATCTATGGCTCCTGAGATTTCTTTCTTACAAATTATCTCATGGTTGCTGATGTCATGACTTAGTCGCAGAAGAAAGGGAGGAGGAACTCCCCTGCTACCCCTAACTGGCCCACTGAGATCTTCCATTTGGGTCTGCAAAGGCCAGATGGCAGAACAGGATCGAAGGAAAGCACACACTGTCCTTGCAGCTCCCTGCCACAGGCACAGCCACTGAGACACCTGCGCCGGCTCCTTGGCACAGGAAGTTAAGGCAACACCTTCCAACAGCTCTAATGACATCACTGGACCCTGCTGGATAACTGAGTAATGAGAGCAGGGTTGTGTCCCCAGCTGAAAGCCTCTACTTGAAATAATCCTTAGGCAGCACTGATATAAATACCAAACAGACAGTCATCCTTCACTCAGCCCACAGCTGCTCTCTTGTCTGCTGCTGACTTCGATCAGGCTGGCTTGTGGATCACATCTTCAGCAAAACTGCTGCATTTGTCTGGGATATCATTAACTATGCTGATTAGTTTTACCAACAGCAAGTTAAAATGGTGTGTCTGGCTCCTGCACCTTGAAATTTTCCTAAAGCTTTTGATGTAATTTCTGTTATGACAGCACTGCATTTATTCTGATTTCAAGTTTCACTGTTTAGATGCCCGTTCTGCATTTAGCTGCAAATAGCAAATATTTCATATTGCTGCTTACATAACTACCAGAGTCTTCACAAAGGACTAAAAACCTCGTGTACCATATTTGATGTGACTTCAAAGAAGAAAAGATCCTTGTCTCATAATCAAGAGATAAATAACTTGATCCATCTAACTGTTGTACTTTGTACACCAGTACTGTGTAGTCTGTACTTTAGCAAATGCCTGAAAGACTACAGGGAGTCTAAGCCAGCTTCCTCTGTCCATGGCAGTGCATCTCTCCTTGCTCAAGGGAGACATGGAGTTGCCCATTTCACTTTCAGAATAACTCTTCAATCACAGTTTCAGGTTACCATGGCTGCTTGCAGTGCCCAACAGAGTCCTTCTGTTCAAAACCTTTATATTAGAAGAACTCAGATACTTGCCAATAAATGCCAATTCAGGCATGGTAATAAGTACCAGTAATAGGAACAGCATTAAAAGGCTCCTGCAGAAGAAAGCAGCAGGCAAGATCCTTTTCTCCACATCTGTGTTGCAGGCTAGCAGGGACAATTCTACCCCTGCTTTGCTGGTAAGCCTTCAGCAGTATTTGCCAGCAGTGATTCTAAAGACCAGCAGGCTCAGCAGGCAGAGCTCTGGCTCTCCCTCTAGCTTCTCCTGGTACAATATTTTGATGAGGACTCGTTTTCAGACAGATGAAAAATGGGGCTCAGTGCAACACCAATTCCATTACAAGAAAGACCTGGCCCTACTGGGATGAGCCCCTGAAGGATCACAGCATTTATTCAACCAAGTCCCTGAGTACATCATGTACCTGCTCCCAGCCTGTGGTGTGACCTGGCTTGGACAGCCACACAACACAAGCAGTCCTTTGCTGTTTGTTGGACAAGTTTTCTTTGAGCACTCCCCCACAAAGATCTAAACCTGTGTGTAAAATTCACAAACTGAAACAAAACAAAAACAGGAGAAAGACACTTGCTCAACCAAGCTGTGAGATAATATGCTTACATGGTTCTATTACATTTGTAGTTTTATCCACATTTTTAGGTTGTGACCTACATAAACTTACTAGCCTCCTTCAGATATCCAGAGAGATTCAACCAGCAAACACATAACATCAGATATGTCTCCCAAACATTTCCATCTGAAAAAGGTGTTTACAAACATATATGCTTTTATAAACTAAACAAAATTCAAAGCATCATGGATTTCACATCAAATTAAAAGGGGAAAAATCTTCTGCTCCTCAAGCATTTTGCAAAAAGAACACTTACATATTTCATACTTACATTTTAAATAATTCAGATAATAAACTTTTTAATAAGAGAAATAACTGCAATGAATACTGTATTTAGTTTAGGACAAATTCCCTAAATTGTGAAGTATAAATACACCCCAGTGTTTAAATAGCGAAGAGAACACATGACTACTAGCAAGGTCACGATGAGAGGCAGAGCACAGAAAATCCATCGTGAGGAACTGAGTTAAAGGTATCTCATTTTCACTTTGTCAAACATAGTTCACGTTCTGGTTGAAGACCAGCATGCAGCTTAGGATGGAGACTATCCACAAGGCAGGTATTATATCTCCATTTGACAGGTTTAGGGTCAGGTAGATCAAATCAATACTTCAGAGATCTGTCCATGGCCAAAAATGGATAATAAAGGGTCACATGACATAGGGCACACAGGGAAAAGAACTCACTGAAAATGAGGAATAATGATAAGAATAAAAAAAATGGAATCCATTCAAAATAAAGAGTTTTTTTTCAAGAACATACTAGAAACATCGTATGGAATAATTCAGTTTGATATAAGAAAGAGGAATTCTACCTGTCACTGCTTTGAGTAGGGCCCCGTTTTAATCTGTGGAGAAAATACCTAACCATTTGTTTATATGGTTTTGTGTGAAAGGCTGAAGAAAACCTCAACTGTTTTCAGGCACTTGCAAAGTTCCACAGATACTGAAGGCAAAATAATAATTATAGATGTCATACTGTACATTGGGATAAAAAGGGAGCAGGAATGTATCAGTAGACAATACTTTTTTTAGCTGTTCATTTTTGGTACCTGGCAAAAATAGACAGAAAAATACTGTTGTCTGGTAGACCCTACATGGAGTCAGAACCAGAGAGTGTTTGAGCCCCTGACAAGCAGGTTACTTTGTGTTGACAGTCCAATATTGGTAACTTCATTCTTGGAATAGGTTGTGCCATACTCTTCACTAAAGACTAGACTAGAAAAGCTGATCATCATAAGTTAAATGAAAGCTTAAAAATATGGAGCATTTCCAGGTTTTATACAGAGCAAAAGGTATAGGTTCTCTTCTGTGGAATTTTAGAATATCCTGATATAAATTTCCCCGAGTCTGGGACTGCTCAGCTACCGGGATTTGCTTTGGACTTACTTCTATCAAACAGATTCAATGACAGATTTCACCAACATGTGAAAACCATTTTCTCCTACTATTTCAAAGCTTTATTTTTTTTTCCTCTTGGCATAGAAAAAAGATTCTTACCAGTAACCTTCAATTCAACTGTCCTTCGTATAAGCTTGCCTTCAAACTTTAGTTCACAGGTATAATTTCCTCCATCTTCTTCTTGGACCTCTTGAATTAAGAGAGTATTTCCCTTCTGAATTACAACACTTCGCCACATCTTTGGCTCACATTCCTGCAGAAAAAGATCCAGTGCCAAAATTACCTGGCTTGTACAACATAAGACATTGTTGCCTGATCAGATTTTCAGTATTATACAAAAGGAAACAACCACCCAGACATATTTTGCAATTAAAATTCAAATATAATTTCAGAAAGCAGAGAGATCTGAAACTGGAATTAATTTGAAGACTGAAATAAAACAGAAATGTTTTTAAGGTTCAGTTATTCCTACTATATCAGATGGGCTGTGTTTAATACATGGTGCCCTCAAGCAATGGTTAAGTATCTTCTTTATCTTCATAACAACTACCAAGACCTCTCCCTTTAGGACAGACCATTAAAATACCTGTCTGTTTGAAGGGAGTAAGGGCAACATCTGTTAAGAGTTAGCCTGAAGGCAAACTTTACACATAGTCCCAGGCCAGAACCATTTACCAACAGAAGAAAACAGGAAGAACAGCAGTCTTTTGAGAGAATTCAGAAGCCTGGTTTCCTTACAGCCTTATTTCTCATCACTGGCTCCTCCAACAGCTGATGAGCTTTGATTCAGCCTTTTCCCATCACCAGGCACTTTGCAGTATCACCCCCACATGCACCCTCTGATGCAGGACATGGTACTGGTAGCCTGCAACTCCCACAGACTTCACCTACACAGCCCTTAGGTGTTATTTGGCAGATTTAGGTTCATTGCTACAAACTGTGGTCCTACTGGAACAATAGTTGAGTCCTTCTGGACAGGGTGTGATACAGTGCAAGCAGAGACTCTCCCTTTCCTAACATACTGGATCCTTGCAGGCAGATCAGTCACCTTCCACATGAACAACACTTATGATTGAATAGTTCTTGGGATGCTCTAAACGAAAAGCATGGGCCAAACCTAATCATTGTCTCTTGAAAATGGCACCTTAAGATTATGTATTTATTGTCTCTATTTAACATCAAGCCTGTTCTGCCTGCAACAAAATCATGCTTTTCTGAGTTCTCTAAAGCACTCAGTAGTCCCAGCAGTTCTGGAGCCTCTGGCTAATCCTGCACCCAAGAAACACAGAGCAACACAGGACCTGAATGCCTCCAATGCCCCTCTACTCCCTCTCTCAAGGTGGCAGCTTGGAATAAGCTCTCAGACTGCTGCAGTCTCACATCAGTTACATCAGGCTCAGCAACTTCACAGACTGGTGACATGCCCACACCTATGCCCCATTTTCTGCTTGTCTGCAATAGCAGTGTCAGAAACACAGAAAACAAAATAGAACAAAGCTTTCTCTTAAGAAAACAACCAAACAAGAAAATACGTCAACATGCAAATATATTGTACCACAGTAAGAGATCAGCGTGACACAAACATAAATTTTTCATGGGACTCCATACGCATTCTGAATCCATATCAGATTCTAAATTAAAGAAAAACAATAGAAAAATAAAAAGACAGGACTGAGAGTTTCTGGCCTTGCACTTGAAAAGGGAGCACTGAAGAATTATCCCTGTCCCTAGGAGGCCAAATTCAGTTATAATATGGCCAGAATTCAGATTTGGAAGCTGTGCACTACTGCAAGTAACAGAGTGATCAGCTCACTCTCTGTTTCCAAAGGACACCTGTATGGGAAGCGTAATCTTGTCTTGCAAGTGAACTTTAGTTAACACTGGTGATAGAGAATGATCAGAATCCAGATCCCATCTACTGTGCTGAGACTCACTCAGGACACAAATCTGAGCCAGGAAATGCCATTAAATCCTTTCTGATTTGAGTTTGATATTTTAGTTCCATTGAAAGGTACATCAACCACCTACTTGGAGTAACTAAATCTGAACACTGGGTAAAGAATACAATTCAGTCCTATTCAATCCTAATTTAGAAGGAATACAATTCCCAGAACACACAAAGTAAGCATATTTCAGATATGTACCCTTTAGTGCAGCACTGAAATATCCTGTGTTACCAGTTTTATATTCTCTATTTTATTTTTAAAAGTATGGGAACAAAGAGATGGAAGATATATTTTTATATGCCTTGTATTTTTATATACAAGTTTTCAATAAGAAGGATGACACCTTTACTACTACAAAGATTAATGATTTAGCAAAAACAGTGTTTGTAATATTGTGGTTTTACATAGAGGAATTGTTCTGGTGGAATGGTGGAATTGCACCACTAATATCCTAATTATTTCTTATTGTATCATCTTGAAATACTTTATATTAAAGATTATTTATAAGTCTTTTTTTCCCAAATTTCAGCTAATTAGTTTTTATTCTGCTGACTATGCAGGCTTTACAAAACTATGTTGGAAATGCTTGTTTATATATTTAATACACAAAACTAAAAGCAAAAGAGGGGAGAAGCTGGAAAATGGCTGAGAAACAAAATTCTTACTACTTTTTATATTGTGAAAACAATCTAGATTTTAGTGTCAGAAGTCTGCTAATTTCCCTAAAAGGGTAAGAGCTCAATTGTATAACTCATTTCATGGAATCACAGAATAGTTTGGGTTAGAAGGAACATTACAGATCATCTCATTCCAACCCTGCTGCATGGGCAGGGACACCCCCCAGTAAACCAGGTTGCTCCAAGCTCCATCCAACCTGGTGTTGAACCCTTCCAGGGATGGGGAGTCCACAGCTTCTCTGGGCAGCCTCACCACTCTCACAGGAAAAAAGTTAATATCTAACCTAAACCTACCCTTCCTCAGTCCAAGGCCACTGCCTCCCATCCTTTCACTACATACCCTTGTGAAAAGTCCCTCACCAGTCATCTTCTAAGCCCCCTTCAGGTACTGGAAGGTGCTCTAAGTTCTCCCCAAAGGCTTTAAACAATTAATTGTTCTTTTCTGCTTTTGCAATATCTTTACCTGCTAGAAGAATCTGTAAGTTTCTTTTTCTAGAGTATTTACTTTCCTTAGACATCTGAAATGTTTTGGGGGTTTTCCCCCCATAATTTAGGTGTGCACTATTATGCTTCTTTTCCTCTTCCTTGAAACCTAAGTGGCAGTACCTCAGAAGTCTATTTTTCTGTGTAGATAACAACTACCTGTCCTTCACCTGATATTTTTATTGTTCTCTTAGCCCTCCTTTCAACCCAGTACTAGAAAAGACATGATGGAAATGGATTAAGACTCCACACTCAAGATGTAATATACCTTTTCCCTCTGCCAGCTGATTTTTCATGAAACTGCTCTTACTCTTAAATCCCATTCATTCAATCATGCCTTGACACACACATCTACTTCAAAAAAAACTCACACGTCTTGTCAAAACAGTTCTAACAGGCATAACTGAGCTGAGCATATATCCATGGCATTAATTGGGGAAATCCTTAAAAATAAATATTTAATGCAGCGTAATTCTAGCCAGAAGTGAAGTTCATACTACTGTTAAAACAAATCCTCACAGCAAATGTTTTATTACGTACTGGGTGTGCATGTGGAATTCTATTCAGGCATAATTAAGAGCATGTGCAAATTACAGCTAACTCCCAGTAAATCGATGCAATTATCAGCTCAGATTCATTAATCCCTCAACACAGAGAAGCCTTTCAGAAGGCAGAGCAGGTTCTGCACACAGTGGGCTGGCATCATCACTGTCCTGCCTGATGGTATTTCATAGGTCACAAGTCCAAACTCCCTGACTACCAGTGAACTGGAAGGTTCTCATGAACACAAGGATTTCTCATTTCAGCAGAAGGGATAAAGAAGGAAATCTCAAGGACTTCCTCATATTTATTTATCTATCTACCGTTCTGTTTTGAACAACTTATGCTCCCTGCCTGGGTGAAAATCTCTGAATATTACAGCATATTGGAAGGAATACCCCCCTCCCACCAGTGCCTCTGGAGCAGATTTACTCAAGAAGGTGGCTTCATGTACACAACAATCTTAAAATCCAGGGTAGTGGGAAAGAACTTGAGGATCCAGTGTGCTATGACTAGAAGTGGATGTCTTCTTTGAAAAGTGAGGGTCAGATCCTAAGGCAGAATAACATTTTCTTCAGGGGAAGGGACCTGCTTTTTGTTACTCACACTGCCTCCCACAGCATGATCTTAAGTCCCAGTATTCATCAAATTATTTTGAAATCCATGAAATTATGTATTTTCTAGAAATAGGACTTCTGCTCTTTTGAATATGCAGACTTTTATTAACAGTAACACAATAGTCTCTAGAATATCTAAAACCCTGTTCAGGAGTAAGTTTCAAGGGATAACCTGACATACATACCTTCTGTGCAACATTAATACTGCAATTGCACACTGCTGAGCTTCCTGACTCAGGTCCAGATAAAGATGTCTCTAAAAGCTCAACTGATAACTCGTTATTGCTAATTACAGATAAGAAGGAGTATGTAGTTGGTTATCTCACTCCTGTCTCTTTTCACTATCAAGCCAGACTAAAGGTTGTTGACTTTGAGTGTCTCACTGTTACCATCCAATGACATCAATTCTGTTCAGTCTCACCTCAGTGATGATTTGTCAGTCAGCTGCCACACTCCAGCCTGGTGTCCTCTTCCCCAACTATTTCTGGTTCCTTCTGACTCTCAGCTCTTTATTCTTCCCTATTGTTTCTTGCATCAACTAATACCTGAGGGCTTTTCAAAGCAGACTTTGACCCAAGTCCAGACAACAGGCAAAATTTGCCAGACCTTGCTGTGGTCTCATTACCTGATGTCTGCCAGCCAACCCATGTTTTACTCATTTTTCTGCTTTCTTCGGGAGCTACAGAAACACATCACCAGTACATCTGCTGATGGAAGCGGTGTGTGATACTTGATAGGTCTTGGAGAAGGTACAGGCAGATGAGTTTCCTGGTAAGAAGTAAAACTGTCTAACTGACCTCAGTTAAAATTAACTGACTTCAAGAGAGTTACTCAATGAACCTCAGCAGACTTCTGTGCAGACTCCAGCAGACTCTGGCAAAAATTTACAAGTCTTGGTGAAATTACCTGACAGACTCCACAAAAATTAATTGGGCAGCACAACTGAAGTTGGCAGTGTTGATAAACCTTTGGCTCCAGTGCAGGAGCCTCCCTTTGTTTCTACTCCAGTATCACACAGGTGCAAACTGGTACAGAGGCACTGTGGTTTGGGAATGTGGTACTGCTGACAGAGAAGCCCTGTGAGGTCTCTCACACAACATCCTTGCTGATCCTGATTTCTGTTGGACAATGACTGTGCTGGGTAGTCTTACCTGCAAAACTGTCATACTGGGAGAACACTCTCCAGACCAGTCACAAACCACTGATGCCTTAGAGAAAGCCAGCTCCAAGCCTCAGACTGAAAACAGTGAAAGTTTTGAACAGTTTCAGCACAATAGCAATAAGACAGCAATAGTTACCTTGTACCACACCACATCTGGCTCTTGACTGGCTGTTTTGTAATCCTCAATATCAGGACAGGAGATGGTCTTTCTCTTAGTGACTTCTGATTTTTCCAGATATCTGATCTTGCTGTTGTAGCAAAGCCCAGACTCATTCTCAGCTACTGTCAAAGACATGGACACCTTCATGCAGTACGTTGAGTTTCTGCAGGGACAGAAAGATGGTTTCATTTATCCTGCCTTCTTTTCACCATGTTTGTTTCGGCACAGTAAGTTTCTTTGTGAAGCTCCCATTTTCACAAACGCTTGAGTGACACATTCAAATAGTGACAGCCATGCTGTGCATTTCCAGCACAGAGGAATTACCAGGAAACATAAAGGCTCACTTCTGACTGACTGTGAAGACTATGAAGAACCTTGTAGAAATATTGTTGACAAGTGATCTAACCCAGCACAGCAGCTCTTTCAAGCTTGCAAGTCTATGAACACAGGAACCTGTTGGCACCTCAAATCCTGGTCAGGACACACTGTCCCGTTTCCTCTGCACCCTCTCCCCACTCATCCTCACCCTTGTTCTCTCCCACCTTCAGGAGGTTTCACTCCAGTGTGCAGTGCTATACATTTGAGAAAAAGGGTTATGTACTGGATGTTAAAGCACATCACACAGGAAGGATTTCTCCCTGAGAAGGAACAAAATTCTACAGCACATGATACTGTGGTGGGTCGACCTGGACCAGCAGCCAGCCTCCCACCAGCTGCTCCCTTCACTCCCCTCAACGGGATGGGGAGGAGAAAATAAAATGAAAAAGCTAATGGGTCAAGAAAAAGACAAGGAGACCACTCACCCATTACTGTCACAGGCAAAACAGACTTCTCTTGGAAAAGAAATATTTTAATTATTGCAAATTGTAATAGGTTTGGTGGTGAGACAGATAAAAAAGCTAGAACACATTCCAGTCACATCCTCTTTCTCCTCTTCTACCTCTCCCTCCCCAAGTGGTGCAGGGGTGGGGCTGGGGGGTTGTGGTCTGTCCAAACATCTCCCCACCATCTCTTTCTCCTCACATGTTCCCCTGCTCCTGCATGGACTGTTCATGGCCACAACTCCTGTCATGAAAACCAAGATCCCTCTCTGGCCACAGGGCAGTGACTGCTGGGGCCTGGGGTACCAAAGAACTCCAAGAATCATGAGAGCTAGTCTTAAAATTAGGGCAGAATAAACACAATCAGCTCTGTTCCAATTCCTCATGATCATGAAAACAGAACTAAATTCCTTCAGCCTTGCAGCTTTAACAGCGCTATCAGACACACACCCTGATGTACTGTGGGGCACTGGCACTCTGGGCAGGGCAGCTGCAGCCCAGACTGCCAGCTCTGACCCTCACCCTGTGCCATGGAGAAAAACTCACAATATAACAGGGCTCTTCCTCCCACTGAGCATCGTTCTGTCATTTTAATTGATTGTGCCACAACCAAAAGAGCCAGGAGCAAATCAGTCATGCTGGGTGGTCGCTCCCATTGAAGGGAGCTGTGCAGAGTTCTTGGCTTTGCCACTGCCTCCTCTGCCACAGCTCTGCCCAAACTGGTTTAGCTAAGACCAGATGGTGCCCTGTACACCTGGAAAGTGATCCATCAGTCACATTCTGACAATAAAGATGCACTCTGCCCACTCCCAACAACTAGACCCAGTACAGTGCTTTTTATTAAAAAAAAGTCCAACATGCTTCATGACAACTCTTCTTTTACATTTCCTTCTGTCAAGTGAGCCTGTAGTTGGTCACCCATTAAAAAGGTCTACTTTTTAGTAGAAAAGGGACACTTCACCAGAGCTTGAAGCTTCATGCTAAACAAGTGCTGGCAAAATACTGCAAATGGGTTCTTGTCAAAGGTGTGGCATGACCAGGTATTGGCAGACAGAGCCATTTGCAAGGCAAATCAGGAGGCAATTTTCAGAAACCCCATTTTCAGCATCATTAGTGTTATGCATTCAGCAAAACCACAGACTTCGTCCTTCCTGGTCACTTCTCCTCAAAAAGCCACCTGTACATCTGTGCAATAAAATTGGTGGATATTTTGTCCATTCCCTCACCTCTGAGTGAAAAGGCTCACTTTGCACACTGACATGATGTGTTTCAGTGGAGAGTCTATAATAAAGTCCCATTCTCACAAACTGCACAAAACATACTATTTTACCTGAGAGAAAATTTCTCTGGGCTGAGAACAATCCATCATTTGGGGCAGGCTTATATAATTTAGGGGAAGTAAGTCAACTTTCTCCTAAATTAGCTTTTGAAAAGAGTTACTCTTCTTGTAGGAAGAAAACATTAGAAACAAACAAAATAAAACATTAGAAACAAACAAAACATTGAGAGTTTCAATGCTTCCTAATACAGCACTGGAAATCCACAAAACATGGATACAACCATTCAGTATGATCAGTAGTAATTAATCAATAATGATTATTTAGCTTTCCTGAATGACTACAAGTATTGTTGAGTGCAAGTAAGGTCACATGCACTCAAGTAATAATGATCCAGGCCAATAAAAAATAATGTCTTTGAATAGTTGTCCACTACTTGGTGTTATTTAATAGTGCTGTATTTTCTCCTAACAATCTTGCATTATTTAGATTGTATTTTGAACAGCGCTGGAGGCTACTTCTATTTAAAATGCTTCCTGGAACCACAACCTAAAAATGCAGTATTCTTTTCATTAGTTACAATTAGAATTGAGTAGAATTGAGGAAACTAAGTGCCTGGTGAGTACTATCACTTTTGTTCACACTCCATGACCAAGATAATAAATCTATTCAGGCTCATGATGAAGAAAGCCCTCACTAAGCCAAAAGCAATAGACTTGAAAGCTTCATGGATGCTTCTTCACCAGCCACTCACATTACTGCTACTGCTTGTAATCCAGAAAAGGGCAATTTCTGCAGGAATGTCAGTGACTGAAGCACTGTCAGCTCTGGAAAACAGTGATATTTCAGTCACGTGCAAAAGGAATCAGTAGTTTGATCAGCCTTGCTGTTTTCCTCATCTTTAGAAGGAGAAGTCTGGGAGCTGAAGTCTGCTGAAGTCATGAGCCATTCCTCCCTGTGCTGGGCAAGCTATTCCCCAAGGCTGGGGTTTGGATTTCATCTCTCAGTTCTCTGAGCAGCTGATGCATTTGCGCTGATCTTTTCTTGCTGTCTTCCCTGCCTTGTGGGGTCTGGAGGCATAAAAGGGCTCTCTAAAGGTGACAGCTTGAGGGAGAACTCAGGAGGGGGATCACAAAGAGGATTGGTCCAACACAGTTTTTACCACCTGGCAAACAGACAGGAAGAGTGTGGTCCTGGCCACACAGGGCACAGATGGGAGCTCACCTACAGAGCTCTCTCAGGAAGCCCATAGAGCTGTTGTGTTGGGAAGGCATCCAGTTCTTTCTTTCCAATTGTTTTCAGGACCCATGTGTCTCTCCTTCATCAACTGCAGATAAGTTGTTTATGGGAAGGGTCTTTTTCCTTTTCTTTTTTTTCTTTTTTAGGTAGAGGTATGTAGATAAACTAACACAAATCCCACGTTTTTGCTTTTCCTCTCTCAGCAGCTAAACAGATGGCCTATGAATTATAAAAAGGAGGATCCACTTTTGTTTTCAGTACATGGTCATGGAGCTTGGTGCGGGAGGTCAGTGCTCCCAGCAGTCTCTGGCTGGCAGGAAAGGTTATATGGCCATTTTTAATGAGGAAAGCCAGAAACAAGAAGAAAAACAGATAACAACAGCAAAGCTACAGGTAACCTGGGCTTTGCTGTCAGAAAGAGTGGCCAAAAGGAATGAAAAGCAAGAAGCTTCCAGGTGGATGAAGAAGATGCTGGAGGGCTTCCAGTGGTGATCTTAGTATTGTGAGGCCAAGTAAGAAGAGTTGTGTCTAAGTAGAGGATGTTGGAACCCACAGGAACCTGTCAGGTGACATTTTCCATGTACATGTAAAGGAAATAAACCCGTGGGTCTGGAAGTGAGTCTTCCGATAATCTGCCTTTTCTGAAACACTTCCAAACCATTCATTTTCCACAGGAGTTGATTTCCAATGGGTTCCAATTCTATAAGAAGGTCATATGGGGAACAGGAAGAGGGAAGAGAAGACAGAACCACTCCACAGTGCAAAGAAGAAAAATTGTCTTATATTTTCACACTGAAACTAAGACCTACAATTCTCTGTTTCAAAGGAGAAGTTATACACTGGGCTTACTCTCTCAACTGGAAATAGGAAGAAGGGCTTAGCTTTGCCAGAGTTCACAAAGCAGTTTCCTTTGTTCTGGTGGCAAGGCATCTGTAATCCCCAGGCCACCTGGAGCTGGCTCTGAACCACAAACTGAAGCCAGCTTCGAACCCAATAGAAAACCAGAGGGAGAACCAAGGGAGTTTAACAGGTCTCTAAACAAAAGCAAGCAAAACTGTATTTGGCTTGACTTTGAAGCAAGAACAAAAGGGAAAAAGGGAGGATATAAAGAAATGGATAAGGACATTTGAAATTGGAGTAGCAGTCCCTAAATTATTTTTCATCTTGTTTCAGATTCAAGACAATTAATCAGCCCTAAGGCTGAATTCAAATTAAAGTAAATATTCACAATTTTGGAAAAAAGCCCCTTTTTTTTGCATTTATGTTTCTGTTAAGTGAGGGTGGTTTGTTAAAAAAGTCAAGAAGAAAAATTTTGTCTCTAATATGCTCAGAAACTCCCCCAGCCATCCCCATTTATTGATTTGCTTATAAAGAGGAAGGAGGCAGAAATGTGGTTGAATATTTTATATCTACTAGATTGAAAAACCCCACCTAATTTTGAATTGCGTATTTATACAAGAGGATTCACACTAGGTTTTTTCTCCTTACAGATTCATTTTTCATTGTACTTGGCTTTTTATTACATTCTAAGACTTCAGTAGTAGATCCAAAAGCTGGGAAGTGTATTTATCAAAGCAGTGCTCAGGGAACAGCACACCTCAGGCTTAGATCTCTCTCCATGGCCCTGAACACTCTGGCTGTTTTAATGCCATTTTTATTGGCTCACTGACTGCAGGACTGGATAGATCAACCTGTACATTCACCTTTGCTCATTCTGAGTTAGAGTAACAACACCAATGTCTTGGTTTGAAAGACAGGTGTCTGCAAAGGAAGGCAGGAAGCTCCCTTGGAATAGAAAATGTGATCCCCTTCCCTCCAAATTATTTTAACTTTGGCCTTAAGGTGCTTTCAGGCAAAGACACGGGAAAAGGAGCAGCAGTTCTTTCCCGGTGTGTGTGTGTATCAGCAGGCGAACGAACCCCGGCAGCGGCAGCGCCAACGAACAGAACCCAAAGCCAGCGGCGCCTTCTCGGGGCTGCAGCGCCTTCCCCTGGGCTGCAGTTCCGCTCACGGCCGCCAGGGGCGCTGCTGGCCATCAGTGCCCCGCGCCTGCAGGGGGCGCTGTGGCGCGAGCTCGGCCGCGTCTCCCTCACGGGGCAATGGCGGGCGGGCCGGCGGGAGGGATGGGAAAGGAGCTTCCTTCACAAACCCACAGGGGCAGCCGGTCCCGGTGCCCCTCTGGATGGTGAAATGGGCAGCGGGAACCTCGGAGCGGAGCTGGGACAGCAGGGACGGGCACACCCCAGGATGGCAAACATAATCTAACAGAAAACTCCGCAGACTTAGCAGGAGCCTCAGGGCTTGAGTGGACACGCAGAAAACACCGGGGCTGGGCAGCGGCAGCCGGGCTCCTCTGTAGCAGCTGCCGCACGCAGCCGGGCAGACGCGCCTTTCGTCGGGGTCCCGGTGGTTTTCCCCTGAGNGATGGGAAAGGAGCTTCCTTCACAAACCCACAGGGGCAGCCGGTCCCGGTGCCCCTCTGGATGGTGAAATGGGCAGCGGGAACCTCGGAGCGGAGCTGGGACAGCAGGGACGGGCACACCCCAGGATGGCAAACATAATCTAACAGAAAACTCCGCAGACTTAGCAGGAGCCTCAGGGCTTGAGTGGACACGCAGAAAACACCGGGGCTGGGCAGCGGCAGCCGGGCTCCTCTGTAGCAGCTGCCGCACGCAGCCGGGCAGACGCGCCTTTCGTCGGGGTCCCGGTGTTTTTCCCCTGAGGCACCCGAGTAGATGGTGAGGGTCCTTTCCAGTGAGGTTGGGGGTTAATAAGGTCCCAGTTCAATGGCTGCTCTTACGGGCAAAGGCTCACGCGTGGCAGGAGAAGCAGCACAGGGCTGGACTCCGCGGTGGCAGAGAATTCTCCCCGCAGTAACAGCAGCTCGACCGTTCCCCTCCGATCTGAGAGTGAGAGAGCCAAAGGCTGGGCTCAGCTCCAGCCCCTCACCCCCCGGCCAAAATCTCAGTATCTTTGCCCTTCCAAAGAGAAAACCTCCCAGATAAGAGAGTAGCCAGCGGCATCCTTCCCGCCACCTTGGCCACTTCTTTTATCTCTTAAGTACTGATTGTTATTGTCTCTTAGCCACAGATGGGACAAAATTCCCTGAAAGACAGAAGGAAAAAAAAGAAAAATCCTGGCCTCCAACAAGCAGTATCTATACCACCAACCATCTTTGTCCATCTGAAGCATTAATGCACAATCAGATCCACTACTGGCTGCTCTATAATGTGCTGTTTTATCAGTTCTTAGACTTAATTGAGCATTTGATTGTTTTCTTCTCACTTTATGAGAGTTTAATAAATTTATTCCTGTCTAAATTTTGCAGTTCACACAATGGTTACCAAGGTCACGGTTTGATGATCTGCTTCAAGAAAAATGAGCTGTTTATCATCATTGTTTTTTTCAGATCACACATGTAACATCTTAAAAACAAACAGATTATCACTTACTCTTCCAAGGTTTCACTCAAATGTTAACTTATTTCTCAATGACTCCCACTCACTCCTACATATTTGGGGTCATTGTCTGGAAAAGATCCATTTCCTGCCCATGGTGTAAATGACAGCCAGAGGTTACACATCACAGACCCTTGAAATTTTTGATTTTTAGTTCTTATAAATTGGTCAAGTGAGAGAGCAACATCCAAAGAGGAACAGGCAGGCAGTGCTGTAGTTGCTCCCTGATCCAAAGGCCAAGAGGTGCAGTGATTCTGTGGCCTGTGTGTGGTACGTACCCTTGGTACCGCTCCAAACACTCCTGTCCTGTATTTTGCTTTCTTGTTGCTCTTACAACTGTTATTCTAATACCAACTCCTATGCCTGAAAAGGAAAAATCCTAATTCCATGTTACCTGTCCTTTAGCATCTGACACATTTTCAACATCCTCCTAGTAAAAGAAAATAACACCATGGAAATATGATTTCAGAAATTAAGTGCTAAACCAGCACAATGTTACAAATCCAGTGCTCTTATCTTTTCTTTAGTTTCTCCAACAGAGGAAGAGGTGGTGAATCCAGACAGAGGTACCATTCAAGGCCACATTCCCTTCAAGCAGAAAAAGTATCTGTGTGGAACTAACCACACTCATCAAGAATTTTTTTTCGTTATGCACTTCTTTTCTCCTAAGATCCAATCTCTACATAAGACTCACTAGAAACAAGACAATTTGACCTTGACTAAAACATACTGGATGTCCCAGAGGGCCATGTTTTACAGTGAAGAAAGGCTATACCCTCTGTATTCAAAAGGAAAAACTTCTGAGCAAAGTCACTGAAAGGTAATTTTGAAAGGCTCACATTAATAACAGCTTGAAAAACAGATTTCCAGGAATGTCTCCTCAAGTCACCTGTCAACAATCTAGTTCTTACCAGAGGCACTTAAAAGCAAGATCTGTACTCCTCACTATGCGTTCAGCCATCTTTAGAGAATTTTTGTACTTCTTGACCCTGGGACGAAGAAGAAAAGATATTTGGATATGGCAGTTGGGCAGAGCATCTCACAGTCGGGTTTCTCTCACCAAAGCTTAGCTCCAAGTTTAAATTTCATTTGGACATCATCTTAAGAGGGAAATGTGACATGAAAATGTCAGGATGTGCCTATTACAGCCAGTGATACAGCTGGTAACAGCAAGGCCATGATTTGAAAATTCATGGTTAATCTCTAGTATTATATTTCTTAAGTATGTCTTGAAAAAGAAGAATAACAAATGACAGCCAGCTGATTCATACATGGTCAGGAGGTCAGGCGGAGCTATTTCTTTTCTGGTTGCCTTCACACACACATGCACTGGTCCTGACGACCTCTGCACGGTGACTGATGCAACTGAAAAGCAAATCACCAGCCAGTCGTTCCAACAGGGACTACCCAGACACAAAGAGAAAAATCTCCCAACATTTAAGTTGAATCACACAGTGTTCCTTAGGTTTGGGGTTTTTTTAAAATTTGCACTGATCCTAGTCATTAAATGTTAAAACTAAATGTATGAAAATACAACTCAGAACACAAAAGAAATGCAGAAGCCAAAAGAACACCAAGTTATTGCAGCATATCACACCTAAGTTTATGAACTATGTGGTCTCTGTCAGCTTCAGACACCCTGTTCCAGCAAGAGAAATCCTGTAATTGGCTGGATTTGCTCTGAGGGAAAATTCTTTCCTTGTCCTTAAGAATTACAAGGCAGCAAGTTGCTTTAAAGTTTGTTACTGCAAATGACTAAGCCCTTTTCATTTATTTCCTAATACTTTTCTATTAGAACTTGGATATTAATGTTAAATCACATTGTCTTACTGAAAAGCCCCATTACAAACAACATAAATCTGAGGCACAGGAACAACTGCTCCCAGGACAGTATTAAGAAATCCCGTTCCAATAATTTTGCAATTGCAATACCCTGTTTCTGAGAGCACTGAACGCTTTCTCCTTTATTTTTTCCAAAACACACACTGTGTGGATTAGTGTGTCTACTCCTCTATACTTTGTTTTTATTAGTCACCTAGCACACAAAACAAAAGTTGCATTCAAGACACCCATCAGACTTGTCTGCATTGCTAAACCTCAATGATTTTATTGCCTGGGGGAATAAAACCTGTGGAGCACATCCTTCGTTCTGCACATAAGTCCTATTTTGCTGATGCAATGTTGAAAGGCAGGTCCTGCTCTGTTTGTACATGGGCAATTGAGCAGGAAAACCAGTGGATCAGTTATTGTCTCACAGGGTATACAAGGAATGAAAGAATCATGAAGTCAATGTCCTTGCAATGTGAACTGTTTGGAGTCCTGCAGCTGAGTTCTGGCTGTGCTCTCCCTTAAAGTGGTGGCCAGAAAAGAAGAAATTCTCATCCAGTATTACTTACCAAATATCAGTTTAACCACCTATGGTTCTGTCATCTGGTACTTTGGGCATGATGGATTTCCTCAGGAAACCATCCATTTGTCTGTCCACTCACAGGACACAGACAACATTTTCTACTGATGTGTTGTAGTTACAGCTGGCTTGATGGGGATTCCAACAGGAATGATACCTGGGTGAGCACATTGTCACTGTTATTTGGAGAACAGAGGGGAAATGAAAACTCCCTGACATGTTGGAGAGGAGATGGCTGGAGAGGGCTGAAACATCTCAGCAGCAGCTCTCCTGCAGGCAAAGTCTGACTGCATGGGGAAACAGTCCCTCCACTCTGCATCCTTTTTCTCCTCTAGGCAACGTTTGAAGCCCAGCAGGGAAGGCACTTCAGGAGCAAGCAGTGACAGTGAGCTGAAACATCACTGAGGCACTGCAGCACAGGGAGCTTTGTTATGACAACCTGTGGAGACTACAGAGTAAGGTCAGTCGTCTTAAAAGTACCTAAATCTGGGACTTCACTATTATGAACACTGAAGGACACACAGTGTTCTTGTTCTTGTCCATGCCACTGCAACAGGGAAGCCACTGGATGCCCTCCAACCACAAAGCAACATGGAAATTTCTGCTTGAAGCCCTGACTGTTCTTGCAGCTTCTCATCAACAGTAAACATTGTTTTTCAGAGCGACAGAGGATGAATAATTCCTCTTTTAAAGCTTTAGAGGAGGAGGGTGAGTGAGCAGAAATATACATATCACCAGGGAAGAGAAACAAATCTTTGTTTTTCTGCAAAGAATAGATAGAACGGATTTCTCTCAATAAAGACAATGTCATCAAAATGATTTGCAGAAGCACCATCAGTTTCTACACAATTTTAGATACAAATGTAGAAGCATTCTGATTCCACTTTCCCCTGCATTTTGATAATGCCAAAACATTATATCTCAGTGATAAAACCTCAAAAAAATTTATTTTATCATGAGTCATACTGACTTTATAATGTATCTGCTGTAGCACTGAATTCAAGTATTGAATACTATATCTCACAAGGATTTTGTTTATACAGAATCAGTCAATTTTATTGTGGGAAATGTCACCCTTTTTTAATGTGTGGCATTTAATGTTAGTGTCATACAGAGCCTGGAAAGCCTGTGCCATGCTCAATCCACTTGCTTCAAATGTGAGATGTTGCTGCTTCCACAGACATGCCTGGGACTTTACAGGAAACCTGATCACATATCAGTGTGCAAGGCTGAGAGATGTAATTCATCAGCCACCTAGATGTGCTTCCCTTGGATGTCCAATAATTAAAGACAAGCCCACAAGAAAGTATCATCTTTAAATCTTTCCAGAATAAGATTACAGGGAAAAAAAGCACTTGCCAGTAACAGATATGAAAGAAAATATTCTATGGCTAAACTGGAATTATAATACTGCATCCAAAAGGGTTTGAGATACAAAATCACCTTTGTCATGAGCAGTTGAATGCTGAGCAAAGCCAAAGCACCTGAAACATTCCATATTGCCATCAACAAAATGAAGAACTGCATTAAAACACATATAGTAAGAACCACAAGAGATGGCTGCAGAGAAAGTGACCTTACCCCTACATATTTTCACATTATGACTTAGTCCAACATTTCTGTTTGAACCTGAAAATACCTCTTTTTTCATGCTGCTCAGAAGCCAGACTTTCAGCACTAAGAGAAGGGGTGCAGCTTTTCCTGGGCTGATGGGTGCATTCTGGAGTCCAGGCAGGCACTTACAAGCCCCTAAGCCCTGCCTAACACCCTCTGAAGTGAGAGCACAGAGGCTGTGCCGCAGATTTTACTGCCAGCCCCTCCAGGCTGTCTAAATCTGATCATGATTTGCTGGTCATGCGCTCCACAGACATTTTGAAGCCGGAAGGCTTAAAATCTACTATTGCTTTATTTTATTACTGCTCAGAAAGTGGTATCTCAATAGTTCACCAACGGCTCAGCAGAGGCTCAATTCCTCTGTGCATGTCCACAGCAACACTGCTCTCCATTACGAACAGTGCACACAGGGATACAGCAAGGGAAAAAGAGACACAGATTTCCTAACTTGATTTGTCAGCAGTTCTCTGGCATCAAATGCTGGTATTAGAGATCTGCACGCTTATTCCTCCATAGGCATTCAAGGCCCTCACTCCCTTGTTATTCTGCATTCTGTACAAAAATCAAGGCTCAGCTTCACTAGCCAGTTTAGTGACTACAAATTTTCACCTCCTGCTTCCCTGCATCCTCTTGAGGCCCAGAGTTTCTATCCTCCTGATTCATATTATGGGAATCAAGTTATTTTATTGCATCAACAGTTAATTAAAAGCAAATATGTACTTATGTTTTTACTCTTACTGGTTTTATTCTTTAAATGCTGACTACAGTTTGTTTTGAAGCTGAGCCTAGTTAGAAGAAGGTTTCCATGAGTAGTCCCTAGATGAGGGCAAATTTAGGCTAAATTTTGCTGAGATTTCTTCCCCAGCTCATCTTCTTTTCTTTCACCAGGTGAAGATGATCTAACTTGGCCCAGTTCTTGTTCTGTCTTTAAAAAACAATCTTTTAACACCAAGAAACAGATGTATTTGTTCAGAGAGCAAAAGCAGATCATGATCTGGAAAAGACTGTCCTACATACTCAGAACTTTAGGGCCACCCTATGCATTTAGGTTGAGTGTAATTTCCATGTTTGGTTTTGATGTGCTCATCTCTGAATCCTTCAGTGAAGAAGCTGCAATCGAGAGTGCTGATGTGAAAATCCTAGACCATCAGACCTCCGTAACCAAAATGCCAACAGCTTTATCTGAGAGTAGCATTGCTGGGTACTGGAAGATTTACTGGCATATCCAGGGTATGTACGGGAAGGAGACATCCAGAACACAGCACTGCCACACTGGGCAGTAAAGTACTGATAGAAACGTCACAGCATTTACCTGGAAACTACAATGAAATACACAGCTGTCCATTGCTTAGGATCCCTTTTGGACGTAGCAGAGATATCCCTGATTTGACACAGAAAAGGCATCTAAGAACAAAGAAGACCCATGGAATTCACATAGCTTAGCCAACACAGCTCAACTTTGCACTCTTAAAACTCCTTGCAGAATCAGGACCTTTTCATATGCTTAACACTGGAGAAAAATATCACACTGCAGTTTGCATCTGAGTGTGAGCTCAGTGCCAGAATGTATTGTGAGAAGGGAGAAGTAGGTTTTAATGCAACAATAATTTCCTCCTATTATACATACACCCCCACACCTGTCTATGGAATAATGTTTAATTGGTTAATAAAGAAGAGGCAACATTTAAATTATGATATCAAATGCCTTCAGTCTGGAGAAGCAACCTCATTTATAAGGGCTGATTTAATACTCCTTAATTTTACTCAGTATTACAGGCTCTTTTGCAAAAGAGACGTTATGATTAGTGAAATGACAACTCTGTATAAGAAAGAATTCACTGGCACATTTAATTTTTACCCATCTTCAAATCACTGTCACAGCAGCCTATCCTTCACCTGCTCATACCCTCCCTTTTCAAGCAGCTTCTGAAAAATTCCTTCACACTGCTTCACTGACAGTCATGCCTTGATCCTATGAGCACACGTGAGAAACCAGAAAATGCAGCTTCTTGAAAAACAGGTTTGCTTTTTTTTTTTTAGAATCAAGAGGAAACACTTCAACAAGTAAGAAATTCAGTGAAAAGTACAGTTGACATTTTCCCCATACAGTTTTCTTATCTGTCATCTTGTGTTGACTGGGGAAAAAGTAACAAATGGGGAGAGAGTAAAATAACAAAGCTCTCGCTATTGATCAAGACTGTGTCCATTCTTTCAATCCATGAACTTCTGGGACTAGGACCCCTCATCCCACTTGGCCTTAGCACCACATCTAAGCACCTCAGCCCCTTGCATCTTTTTGCAAAGACAAGGGCAAATAACAGACAGAACAGTTCCAAGGCAAGAGACTTGAAGTGGTGGAACTCAGCACAGCCTGGCCACTGGGACACGCAAATGTGGGACTGCACGCTTTGGACAGCACAGGGAGTTGTACCAGGGCTTCACACACCCCTGGTGAGTGGCTAGAAAGACCTCAATTTAAAACTGAATTGCTTCTGATTTTCTCTTAAAGAACCTGAATGAAAAATTCTTTGCTGAGAAAAAGTTTTAAATTTACATTGAATCAAAATCATTTTCCTCCCCATTTTTTTCTTTCAGCTACCAAACCAAAAGACTCAGCTATGCATGCAACCCTAAACCAAGTGTTGCACACTGATGGAGACAGTCACCTCTTTATTTCCACTGCATCAAGTTCTATCTACCAGTCTCTGCTAATTCAGTCTACAAAAGATGGCATTTATAACAGAGATTGTTAATGCTTCTAGAAAATGAAATCATATTCTAAAATTACTGCTCTCGTTTGTGACCTCTTAATTCTCATAAAGCAGGTGACCCTGGCTAATGACTAAAACGCAAACATCTGCTTATCCCCCTCAAAAAGAAATGGATTAATAAAGCTGAAATTACACAGTTAATGGTGTGGATAGTCTCCCACAGAAGTGTGATCACATTTCAGAACATTACATCTAGCTTAATTTTAATGAAATTAAAATCAATTACTATTGCTACATCCTCAGCTATTTTAAGCCTCCTATGGTTTCATAAACAATAACAGCAAGGAAACATTACCACGCTTTAGGAAGAAAAAATTAATTCAGTAAAGAAAGAAATACAGTCTTTTATTTGTAACCACTACACATATTATTCTGTACTCTGACATGAATCCAAAAAAGGCAAAAATATCTGTAATTATATAAGGAAGTTCTAGTCAAAGCAAGGAAACTGCATAACTGACAAGGAAGATCTTGTTGCTGTGTAATGCCTTCCAATAAGCATGTCATATAGTTTTTAGCTGAAAATTAGAAGAAGCCATGAATTATTCAAGAGCTTGCCCATTTGTTACCAAAACTACTTTGTCATGTAAATGAGCAGTTTTGAAATTTCCCAGAAAAAAGTATGTCCCAGAATTCGATCCAAGATCAATTCTTTATTTTTCACAAAGGATTTGCATTAAAATGTTTCAGAGTATTAAACTAGTAACTTGATTATCACAACAATGACTTCTTATGAAAAAAGCACGGCTCCCTTGAAACAAATAAATCACCATCTTCCCGTAACATTTCAAAATCAGGGACTTCACATCACATCCAACCTCTGACAGAAGAGCTGATAAAAGAATAACTCCAAAGGCTGCAACACAATCCAACTGCTGAGTTTGGCAGATATATCCAATATTTAAACTGGACATTTGTGCCCAGTACAAACCACCACAATTCAGGGCACAACCTTTGATTTCAGTAGCATTCCTCAGGATCAAAATGGGCACAATCTTTGATTTCAGTGGCATTCCTCAGGATCAAAATGGTCTGAGGAAGCTGAGGCAGCAAGACTCAGCAGAGATGGACAGAGAGCAAATTCTGGGTTCTGCTGTTACTTGCCGCAATATTTGTTATTTAATTCATTATATGTGTCTAATTTCAGTATGGGACAGCAGAAGAGGATGAAGCAAACCTATTATCTGAAACTGAATTGTTCAAAACCAAATCATACAAAGTATCTGTGAACTCCTTTTAATTCAAAACTGGATCATTTAAGGAATATTTATTCATTCATTCTTTAAAAGTCCTCCTTTTTTTATCTTCTCATTTTAGGCATAGAGATGACATCAACATCTACATGATGGAAATCACAAGCTCCAGCACATGTTTAATTTAAGGCTCATCCAACAGTTCCAAGATACTTCTGAGAAATGCATTTTGGTGCCTTACCAAATGAGGTCTGCTTAAATTTATGATAAATCATAATTGTATATGAAAATAAACATTTCCTCAAAACCAGACAGAACTGTTAACTCCCCATGGCCTGATCCCATCAGAATAATTCGAACTGTAACTCTAATAACTCAGAGGATTTGAAACAGAACAAAAATACTTAAACAAAATACTTCATGATTTAAGAAGTATCAGGTTCTGAAGGTTTACAGCAAATTGAGAATTTGCAAATGTTGTAATTAAAAAAAAAATAAGTAATTAAGTGAAGCCACATTAATTTTAGCTACTGGATGAGGTAACTATAATTACTGGGGAAACTAATTTTGAGACAAAGCATTATGTGACATGCATAATTATGAGAATAAAAAAAAGAATATGTATTAACTAGATGAATATCTCAATTTTAATAGCTGAAATGATTTTTTTAACAAATATCTAATACTCTATACATTATTAACCAATAATGCCCACATTCTTATTTAGACTTTAACACAATACTCACCTTAGAACACATGTGTAGAAACCACTGTCTTGCAGTTCAACCGAGTGAAACCATATGGAATCTTCATCCTTGCTCATCCTAACTTCGGAAAATATAATGGGTTCTTCTAAATCTCCTTTGTTTTTGTACCACATAAGCCTAAGACCTGTGCTTTGGGCCATGCTATAATTAGTTCTGATATAGCTGTAGAAAAGGGCACATTTCACTCGGACTGGTTCACCTGCCAAAGCCATGTATGTCTTGAGATCCACTGACCAGTCAATGCAACCATCAACTGAAAGCAAAACAATAATAAAGAAATATTAGACACAGACACATTTTTCAATATAGTGAAAGGCAGCTTGGGAAATGCAATACAGTACATTAAAAGAAATGGCTTTTGGCATGTGCTGAATTGTTTTAGGGTAATATGAAAAACTTAAAGCAGTTATTGGCAACTAAGGGGTTTCATACACCTTTTTTAATTACGTGTAACTGTGAATGTGCAGGCAATAAATAGAGCACACTGAGCTTGCTCAATTCCACTGCTTTAGATATCATTATTTTCATCCCCAAAACACTAATTCTTTATTAAATAAACCAGATGTTTTGCACCTTAACTACTTGCCTCTGCAAACCAGTTTTGAATTCTCCAGTTCCTTGTTGGAGGAAAATATATATTGGGCTCTGATGCCAATCTTGTCCCTTAAAACTTTCCCATTCACTTCTGTTAATTATGTTATGCAAAAAAATCCCCAAATAACAGAGGTGACATTTATAATTTTCTTTTCAAGGCAGTTCCACATAGTTGGATTTTTTTCCCTACAGCCTACTCAGACTGTAGAGGTCTGTATTATATACAACAGGATACAATTACAACATGCTGCCTATGCAATCAAACTTAATACAGGAGTCGTACAAATAAAAAAGGACATCTTTTCATGTTCTGTTCAGCAAAAACTTTTGAAACTGTTTTCTTAATACTTCACATTAAAATTAACATACATCAGACAGTTTAATAAAAGATTACTTCTCCCTACAATTTTTTCTCCCATTGCTATTATCTTAGTTACAATACAGTCCTAGCACATGCATACATATCAACACATCACATATCAGAGACCTTTTAATTCAATTTTTTTCATTGCTGGAAAACTACAAGTGTGAAAGTAAGTAAAAAATGAAACCAAAGAAAAAGATCTCAAAGGCAGATCATCAAAAGGCAAACACAATACCTAAAGTTAATAGATTGGGTTAACTATGTAGCTTTTGGAATTTATTGATCATGTTAAGCTACAAGTAAATAGAACATCTTTACCCTTAATGCAGCACCTCAAATTCAACCAGGCAAGTCTCATGCTGCCTCTTCTGCATTTACAGTATCAATTCTCAAATGATAGATATTGGATATCCTCATACACTCTTCATTTCATACACATTGCCAATTGCATTCTGCCATCAAGTGATTTTTAAATTTACTTCCTAAACAAAGGTAATGAGCAAAAATTTCTGCACATGGAATATCAGGTCGGATCCTACTTTTAGTGACTTTTACAGCCTTTAAATTATGTCTACCAAGTTTTCAGGTTTCTCTTCAATCATTCAAAAGTAAATGTGACAAATGGAAGGTTTTACTTTTTCCATCACAGTAAGTCAGCTTTAAGTGTACTGTGATCACATGAGCCACATGTTAAACTTGTTGGCACTGACCACTTTAATACTTTTCTGATATATAAATGCCCGTGTAACATCTTGCTGCAGAACAAACTTGTAAAAAGAAAAAACTAACATAAGCTCAGGAGGGAAAGGAAGCCCATTATTCAAAACATTACTCATGACGGTTTTGACAGGTGAAGGGAGATCATGGGACACCTTTACCCCCAGGGTGTTTCCTGTTCCTGCCCCCCACCCCACAGGCAGGTGCAAAAGCAGCAGCTGGTTGTGCCAGCTGACCTCTTCCTTCATCAAAAAAGCCCCCAAACCAAACCCTCCACCTGAAGTTATGTACACACTGTTCCAGTTAACTTCAATTTTCATTTTCATTCTCACTTTGCTAAAAACATCCTTCTGATTTAAATTAAAATTCATTGCTTTTAACGGCTGCTGTTAATGACATCAGCTGAAAGACCAGCAGCAATTTACTGATGTTCCTTTTCCTTGCTGCTTCCGCTGTGTCCTTCCTCTAACACTTAGTGCCACACACAGTAGGACAAGTTTGGATGATCATTATTTGAAAATCTCGTACTGAAGCATTTGTTCTCAGTGCATCTCCTCCAGGTTTATAACATCCTTCACCGTGTCCAAAGCTGCCCACTGTAACTTGAACATGCCCTTGCCAGGACCCCAAGAAACATTGCATTGACGTCTCTCTGTGTGGCTGCTGCACAGACATGGGCAACCCACAGCAGAGCTGGAGAAAGAACCTGGTTCTCCCAGTCCTACAACCCCATCCAACCCACTTCTACATGAAATGGTTCTGATACCATGAATTATCTTATATAGGTGACAGGGCTTTTACATTGAGCAGGTATCATTGTACTCCATACAGAGCTTCCTCAGAAAAGCTCTGCGCTTTAAGTGCTGCTCTTTAGGCTGGTGTGATTTACAATTGAAGAACAGTGCAGAGCTCACAGCTGCATTCTCTCAGCAAGGGATGTGCAAGGCAATGCTGAGCACTCCAGATGGCTCATCCCTTGTTCTCCAGGACACATAGGTATCCTCAAAGGCACCCTCTCTCCTGTGATTTAGCAAAGTCACAGAAGACTAAGTAGGGCCATAAGTTGACATGAATATGGGTGTCCAGAACTGGAATTTAGATCCAAACTAATTCAGTCAATCTAATTAATTCACCCAGTCTAATTAATTCTGTCACTCTTGTGTCAATCGAATCCTGTCACATCATCTAACTCATTCAAACCTGTGCTGCTTCAACAAAGACCACACCAAAGAATAACTAACATTGAGACATACATGGAAAGCTTGTGGATCAAGGACAGCAGTGCCAGGTTTTCATTTATTTCACAGAGCAAAGTCACAATTAGTAGGAGTTCTGTAAGTAGGTACTGACCCAATATGGAAATTCAAATTTGGAAGCTGAAAATACCCTGCTTCCAATGAAATTTCTCCCATATCCACACCAAAGAGCTTTGTCAAAGCACATCTCAAATGAACACTAAGCAACCCTCAGTGCCATTCAATCTGCCTTGTCTTCCACTTTCATTTGAAAATTTCCCTTCTTGTGTGCACTTCTCTACTATTCTAATTTCAGAATTTGAGCTGTTGAAGTATTGGAAGCACAGTGGAATAGATGAAAGGCATTTGAAAGGTAATTTACAACCAGGTCACCAGAGTGGCTAAAACCCCTCTCCAACTGCCCCTAGAGGACAAGACAACGGTGGGGCCAGTGCTCTGCTGGCCACTGCCAGCGCTGCAGTGGAGGCACTGGACACAGTGACCTGAGCCCAGCACAGCACCTACATATCAAGGAAGAAAAGAAAGAAAAAGAAACTTACACTAGAGACTTTCCCCCCCTATTAACAGTATCTGAATGAAAGAATTTGAGCAGCCCACAGGAGGCTGACTCCAACAGGGAGAGGGGTGGAGGAGGAAGGTGCAGGCAGGCTGCTGCCTGTGGCCCTGCCTGCCCCAGCTGCTCCCCTGTGACAGCTCTCCCTGCAGCAGGCCAGGAGGGGGTAATTACAGAGAGAAGAGCACACAGGGAACAGAGCCACCAGTCATTAAAGTGTTGATGACATCTGCAGAGGGGAGAAGTCTCACAGAGCGCCTTGACTAAATCCTAATTATTGAAGAAAGACTAATCAAACAGGAGACGACTTTTTCCCCTTGCTCTTTTTTTCTTGTTAAATACACAGTCAAGAACATTTCCTCTTCTGAAGCTATAGAGGCTAAAATCTAGGTCAGGCTCCCTGCACTCACATGGAAACTGGAATTTTTCCTCTTGCTGTGCTGTCAGTCACTGGAGCGTGAGCATTGTTAGATTCGTTTGGAGTATTCTCCAAGCTGTCATTACAAATGACTGGAGCTGCTTAGGTGGAGTTCAGCACTCCATTATCCAGAACAAAGTTTGCTGTCATTTTTGTTGGGCTGGCCCTCAATATGTAATATAATCAGGTTGGTGAGAAAAATAATAGCATTAGAGAGGCACTCATTATATAACAAATGTATATACACCATTTCTCTGCTACCCTATAATCACCTGGTAAGTGCCTGACTGAAAGCTCATTCAAATTAAATCCTGTCTACTGTGGATGTACTTTACACACTTCTAAGAAAGAACTTTTTTTTTTTTTAATTTGGAACACTAAGAGAATATGGAAAATACTGTCCCATTTTTATCCCAGGTTCCTAGGGAAAAGTGGTTTGCCCATCTATCTGTCAATCTTCCCCATCCCCTTAGCATAAGTTCTATCCTAGCTGACTAAATTCAACCCTATTGCATAGAACATAAAAGTGCTCAGGAGTGCTGTGTCCTGCAGGAGCGTGTCCCATTGTGTCCCCCATGGGCTGAGAAACACAGCAGCAGTGAGCCAGTGCAGCCCCACGGGGCCCATCCCTGTTACCTATCCAGGCTACTGCAACCTGAGCAGAGAGTGAACTGAAAATAAAGGTTAAAAAACTTCTAAGAAAATTATACATTAAGTAGGCTGACAATAAGTTACTGTACTTTTATGTTAGCAATCACCCAAAGCATGCACTGCATCTTCTTCCTCAACATTTCCTGGCAATTTCCCATTACTCTTATTTTAAATAAATCTAGTTGTCTAGGGAGTCTCGATGCATTTTAACATGAACCATAATAATTTATAAGCAATTATAGAGGAGCATGTACATAGTCTCTAAGTAATTTGTCTCTCTGATTGCTGTCACATGAATAATTTTTTGCATTGCGCATCTGCCTGTTATAATTTTTATAGGGATCTGTCACCTACAGCAATTTATATCATGGCATTGTTAAACATGTTTGCCTACCTTGTTACCTGAAAATCTCATTTTAAATTGAAATCATCTACAAATAAATCATTAAAAAAATAATACACTAGCTAATGTATTAAATTTATTGCTCTGCAAAGCAGGCAATGCTTGCGACTGTGGGTACATAGCCAGAAATAAAACCACCACTCCTCTAACACAAGAGTTATATTTTTGTGTATATATTAGCTGTAGAACAGCAGAGTCCAGGAACTGATATCCATCATGCTCGGGGTTTGCAGACACGTAGCAATGATAGATGAACTCCATTAAGAATGTCCAAAGAGAGATGCAAATTTTTAGAGTCTTAAAGGGGACAAATCAGTTACAGCCTATGAATTGTTGGCAAATTGGTATTTTCAGATCTTGATTCCAGAGAAAAGGGAACATGTCCTGCATTTGAGCACACACAGTAAAGCCTTTAGCAGCTTTGGCTGGACGTGCTTGTCTCAAGGGTCAGGGTGTTGGATCAGCCTTGCCATATGTGATTGGTTTCACATCTCTGGATTTTTGGCTGCACTGTGCTAATGCTGCTGCAGTGCTTGCAGACCTCTGCCAGCTTCTTATCACAGCCTGGCACTGCCATGTGAGACCTGAACACCAGCACAGCCCAGTGTGTGTCCCATATCTCCTCCCAGAGCCCTTCCCTGCTCCTCACACCATGAGCTGCTTGCGACCTGAGCTGCCTAATAATTGACAGCAACCACCACACCCTTCTGGAGTATTTATTCTTTAAATACTCCAATGCTCAGAGACATGTTTGCTGGTCAGAGAACACACTGTAAATAACACACTCACTTGACCACTCTGTGCACTGTTCAAAATCATGGATGTCACCTCCAAAGCAGGGTGAGATCTCTGCCTGTGGAAGCTCCCTCATCTTAACTGATTGATCAAACTGGATGGTGAAAGGACGCTCTCATTTATTAGAGTTAATAAAAATTCACTCTACTGAGAGACGTCTGAGCTGGTATCTCTGACATGAAGAGCAAGTTACCTGGCAAAGGGGAGAAGGAGAAGCCCATGCTGGCAATACTCCAGGAGGGAGTGGAGGGTGGCCTTCTCCAGCAGCAGAGGAGCATTTCCAAGGGCAGGCAGGGAGGGGAGGTGGGGTAAGCTCAGGTAAAGTGTCTGTCACGTCTCTTTTCTGTGAGTTTTACCCTTCTTTGAATCAAGTAGATTTTGACTCTATGTCGATATTTTGGAATGCATTTTAGGAAAAATTGCAATTGTTTTCCCCTGAGGGACAGAAAATCTGAAAATGTGTCTGTTGGAGATAAGATCACTTGGAAAAGAACCAATCGTGACCAAAACCAAGTTTATCATGGTTCAAAATGGGTGCATTTTGCCATGCTTCTCCTACAATCCTGTTGACAAACCTTACTAATTAATTTCTATTACAATAACACCTTGTTTCAGCAATAAACCAAGATTATTTTGCTGTAGAAACACAACATCTAAGAATAGGATCACTCACAGACATCATAGTTTCTCTACTCTGATCTCATTTTCTGAATATTTTCCAGCAAGAATTAGGCTATTCAAACTTCCTGGTGAAAACATTTGGGACTTTCAAGGCATATAAAAGTGCAAATATTCCCAAAATCCTAAGTCAAGTAATGATGAGTGCAAAAAATCTTCATTACATTTAGTAATGTACAAATGTTTCTCAAAATCTGGGCCAAAAATAAGGAAAAATGCATTTAAATATCCTTATACACTACCTAACTTTTTTTCTTAATTTACGTCAAAGCTTCAAATTTCTGTAGGAGGAACTAAAAGGTTTTCAAGACTTGTGTATGCTTCATTTTTTTGACCAGCTTTTCTTATGATCCACAGCTGAGTAACCCAACTCAAATGTCAAATATTCCAGCCGAACACTCATCATTTCCTTTGAGGTCAAACTCACTGTAAATATATACTGCCAGAGGTTCAAATAACCACAGCTTGCTCTGCCCTGAATTATGTATGCATATGGAGCCAGGAGCAATTTAGCCTTGTATTGAAAATGCAAAAGAAAGAACATACTGGTAGATCACCAAAATTCTCAAGGGAGAGAAAAAAACCCTGAACAAAGTCTCAGCCTTGCGGTGGCAAATTAATGAGGTCAAGGCTTAGAAATTATACTTGAAGAATGAAAATGCTGCAGCAGCGTCAGTAGAAGTGACTGGACAGGGGCATTTCATCCTGTAGCACTTGTCAGAGCCAGCTTTTCAGGTGGCACCTTACCACAGGGGTTTTCTGGAACGCTTGCTGATGGAGGGAAGAGCAAATCACTGCTGGCAGGTTAAGATTTTGCTGGAGACGGGGAGGTCTGAGACACATTCTGTGATGGAAAGGAAATCTCTGTTCTCATCATATTCTTTGCTACCTCTTCCAAGTCAGATGTTCCAGAGACAGATGGAACCTGAAGTGCCCTTCCAAATCTGTGCTCTTTGCGTTGAGCTGATCGCTCTGCTGAGCACAGAGAAAGAGAGGGGGAGAGCACTAAAGCAACTCTTTAAAATGCAGCATATTTACCCTAAAAATGAGTATTTGGTGACCTTGATCTCCTAATCACTTCAATATCTGGCAGGTTTTTAGCCTGTGTTGAAGTAGACAGTACAGAAATTGGAACTTATAAAAGTGGTTTGGTTTAAAATATTCAGTGTAATGCCTTGATTCTCTGCAGCTGTCACCATGTTAGAAAACAATTCAAAAGGCACCTTGAAAATCAACAGCAGTAGAGCCAGGACATGAACAATAACAAAATCATATTTCATGGCTTCGTGCTTTCATGTATTTTGTGAAGTCCCAGCCATGGGTTCAAGGCATGTGCCCCAGCCTGTCCTGCCTCGTCAGCCCCCAGCACTGCCCGGCCCCTGCCCTTCCCCTCCTGCAAGGGGGCAGCAGGAAAGGTAGGAAAGGTCACTGACAAATCTCCTGCCTCTGCCCAGCCTCCCTCTTTGCTCCAGGGCAGTAAAGCCAAGTGGGTGATCTGCAATGAACAAGGTATGCAAACCACTAAACTTCTCTTCTTTGAAGATCCATAACTTAATACCTATTTCTTCAAAGTCAGCCATGAAATAACATGATTAAATTAGCACCAACTAGCACAGGAACATTGTCTTAAGCAAGGAAAGCATGTTGCTCTACATTGAAGTGGCCAGATGAGATACAGGATGTTACATCTGCCTCTTGGACTGAACAAGTAACAAAACTTTCCTGTTTAAATCCTAAAATTTAAATTCTATAAATGAGTTACTCAGACAACCAAAAAGTCAGTGCAAACACAGGTATGAACTCAAAGGCTCTAAATTAGTGTTCATCCAGCTCTGAAACCCATCTGAAGATGGGTTTTTCTTTTCCACAAAATCTAGGAAACAAAAATACTTCCCTTTTCCAAGCTACAAAAAGTGGAAAAAAGTCATTTTTTTTCTAGCACATTGCACAGTGAATATTGCAATTTTTGTTAGCTCTTTGGATTCCTGAGGGAATTAATGAATGATGGAAAAGCTCAATGAGAGATTTCCCAGCATTTCTGATACTCCTTTGGTGCACAGAACTATATTCAGACAAAGGAGACAGAAAGAAAGAAGAATCAGTATCTAAGGGAGAACAGTAACTGAAACCAATAACAAGAAAAACAGACTGAAAATATTTCTTTGCATTTATAAACAAAAGTTTTATCCTAACACGATTTCGGGTAAGGAGCAACACACTGAAGACACACTTTATACCTGAAGGTATATGCATTTAATATTTTAAGTGTTGTTGACTACACACGAGCTCTTTAAGGACAGTTTCAATATTCTCCAGCCAACCACATTAACCACGTAAACTTTCACACAGTTCTGTTTTCATGTCTTTAGCACCATGCAAACTTTGGTAACAAAGCTGAATTCATCTCAATAATTGATGAGTCTCTTTTCATTAGTTCCTTTGAATACAGTTACTGAAGGTAAAGTAAATGAAAACTAGCTCCCAGATCAGGCAGCTGCTGTCTCAAGTAATCACACAATTAGAAAACTCTATATCCACTGCTTGTTATTCCCAGAAGGGAGTTGTAGGAAAGAATTGTGAATAATAAGAATTTAAAATTAAAGAGAATGAACCTCTATTAACTTGGTAAGCTCAGTGGGGTAGAATAACTGGTGTACATACACAAGACTATTTTATCTCACATCTGTTTTTCAAGTATGTGGACAGTTTGAATTGGATTATCTGCTCTGAGGGCACAGTTCTCTTGAGTGTGGGTTAGGTTAGGAAGATGGACTCTCTGTTGAATACACAGGGCTAAATTCATTTCTGCCACAGTCTGTAGAGGCGAATCCTTGAGAGACACAGGTCTGCTGTGAGAGTTCCTGCCACACCTCACCCGTGCACAGGAAGAGTGCTCGACAGGAAAAGAGAGCAAGGAGATTATCAAAAGAGCCCAGAGGAAAGCAGGGCTGAGTTGTTCCTGGGAATGATCTCCATGGTGTTTGTGCAAGGTTTAAGCAATCATTCACTGGGATTCCTCAGCAGGGACATTTCTGGTAACCCAAATTCCCCATTTACCATGGGCAACTGGTGCCTGACCAATGCTCCTGCCTGTCTCACACAGCCAACTGTGCCATCATCCTGGACCTTGGAGCAGAGCCAAATTCCAGACTTCCCGGGGTCTCTTCCAACCCACCTGACCCTAGGGTTTGTCCTTCCACCAACACAGCCCTTCACAATTCACAGACACATAAAGGGAGCCTTTCTCACAAAGATCCAGACCTGGGTGCACACCTGCACTACCCTACTCATTAATAATTTATTTTCTAGCTTACAAAGATGCAATCAATCCATCAGAAGATGACCAAATGCTTTACAAAACTGGTTCCCCAACACAAAAACACTGGGTAGAATGAATGTTTCGGGGCTTGGATATCTGTAAAGTACTGGATGAACACATAGCAATGTTAAAAAAAAAAAAGAAAAAGAGAGAATGCCCAATATTCAATCAGGACATGCACATGAATAGAAGGGAACAAGTCAAGTTCATCTAATTTACTTGCAACAAATAACAAGCTTTGGTCATTTGCTTTGACTCTACACATTTACCTTTGGCTATCTAGACACACTTGCCATTTTACAATTGCTGTGCCATTCTTCGTGTTATCTGGCACAGATAATTTCAGCTGCAATGAGCCAATTACCATTTCCACTTGCATGACTGGAGGACCTCTGTTTGAAAAGTTGTGACCCACACTCTAACCTAGGTTGTAATTCCTCTTCTCGTTTTAATTCATTATCTGCACGTATGCAGCAGAATTTAAATAGGAAGCCCTCCTGGCTGCAGAACACACTAGACTGCATTTCAGTAAAATGAACATTCACAAATCAAAAGAGTATTTGCTTTTATAGGATAGTCTTGAATAGAAGTGTTAGTGGGTTATTTGATTAAAATATATCCTTAAGTGATGAATTATGAAATGCTTTCAAAATGAGGTGTTTTTAAACAGTAAACATTGTTATTAAGACTAGTTTCTATTTAAAATAAGCAGAGTTATCCTAGTTGCAAGCCAGTATAATTACATGTAAGAGAGAAAAAGGAAGGATGATTGAAAAATGAGCCATTACAAGAGCTACCTGTGCTACAGGCGTGTCTCTCTAGGTGAAGTGACAATGCAATGCTGTGCTCTGGAACACAGCACTGCACATTTGCTTAGGAACACCTTTACATTGACATATCCATTTTCCAAAAGCTGCCATTTGCAACATCCTGCAGCACCGGCAGCCCCTCAGCTTCAATGGAAACAAGGGGCATGTTGATGGGACCACATCCACTTCCTTTTCTGAAGAAAAGGCCATCACAGCCCCCCATGGTCTGCCAGTTCCCCAAATCCCCAGCCACTTCCAGATGAGCTGTGAGTGGTGACTCTGAGCAGGACTGGTCACCAGTACCACGACTCCTCTCAGTCCCTTCTCAAGCTCCCATTCCTGAGACCCTGCTCCTCCCTTACCCCAGCCCCAGTGATCACCCCTTATTGGGGTAGAGGGGCCATTGTGTCATCACTGGGACTGCAGCTCCCCACAGTCCCATTCCTAAGGACTTCATCCTATTTCAAATCATCTTCTTATGTTTTTACTCAGGAGATTCAGAGCAGAGGCAACACTGACTGCACCCCCACAAAAGCTGGCCCTGCTACAAGCTGACACAAAGCAGGGACTATCTTTAAATGAGAATCACCATAAAGCAGATAGACCCCAAACCAGCCCAGTTTACAGCTTTCTCCTCACACTTCCCCATAACTTCACAAGCCAGAAACAAAACTGGGAACAGGAAGATTTCAGTTATTAGTAAGCAAATGTAACAAACGGCAAATACTTCATTACTAATACATCATTTGCTCAGAATGGCACAAAACAAACAAGTCTGTGTTTTATTCATGGGCCTCCTGTCATACTCAATGGCCCTGACTGGCTGGAAAACACGCAGCTGCTGCCTGCTGCACAGAAAAGGGATGGAAGATGGAGATGTTGGAGCTCCAGGCTGAGGCAAAGGTGGGAGTTGAGAATACAGGAGGGGAGCTGGAGAGCTCTTGGCACCTCAGGCTTTCTTTGGATGTCTACAGGTCCTCCAAGTGGGACACTGCCCTGGAGCCCCCTAATCCATCAGCACATCGTTATTAAATCATCACAGTGCAACAGTAAAAGGCACCTCTGAAACTCGTTGTAAAAACCTTCACCTGAGCTACTGATAAACCAGAAAAACTGCATAACTGGAGCAACATGTTTAATTAATGTCCCTCCACTGGTTACCCAATACTCAGTAAGCAATGTGGAGACTGCTCATTTGCTCACTCACTCCCAGTTTCTTATCCTTACCTGCATTCCATCATTTCCTGTCCCAGCCTTGGGAATCGACTGCCATGACAGCTTGAAGACAACTGTTTTATTAATATTTTAAAACTAATAATATGGCAAAGCACAGAGGTGACTACACCTGGATTGGCCACTGTAAGGATCACCCCAAAGCAAACCACTATGTTTTCCACTTAAAGAAACCCTCCTTTGAAACATGGAAAATCAGTACTTCAGTTCTTAAACACAAAAAAATTCACAGTGATTAGGGAAGACAGGACAGAAAAGGAAGGTGGATCCCTTCTTTTTCCATCCATCTTTTTCGCAGAGAGGGGGTTCTTTTCCAAGCCTGGCTGAAGCTATCTCAATAAGTTTGAGGGGCTGCAAATGCTCAGTGCCTGGGGGACTCCCATCCCTGCTCAGGGCAGGCAGGCTGTCCCTGTTCCCCTCAGAGGGCTCCTGCCTCCCCTGAGGGCTGGGGCTCTCCTGCCTGCTGGTCCCTGACCCTTCCCTCACTGCCCCTGCTAAACCCAAGCAGAATTCAGCAAATAGTGGGGAAGTTTCCCAGTGGGGAAGCTGGAGATGGGAGGGAGGATTAATTATGACACACAATGTTGTAAGTGGATGCATTCCCAATTAAAAATGCTCTATTTAATTCAACCCAATTTTATTATTATTATTATTTTGACTGTATTATTTTTTCATCTCACAATGACAGATTTTTCAGTTGAGATGACAGAACTGTCATCCGTCCAGCTCTGCATCTGAAGGAAGAGGAAAATGACTGTTCCCAGCCAGAGAGGAAAAGGCACACAGGAGGCAAGTGACCTCAGGGTAGGGATTTTGGGTACAGACAGGGAAGTGAAGTGAGAGGTGTCTGACAGAATAACACATGTTACTGGGGCACAAAAAAACCACCCAAAAAAAACCACTTTGAATCTGCTCTTATCAAGGTTAAAGCAGAATTTAATGGCAACAAATCATTCTTGCTTTCACAAGCTCCAGGGTCCAGCCTCAGAGGTGTGGATGGCATCCAGCTCCCACGGAGATCAGTGCACCCCACACAACCCCAGCATCCTGCAGCACTGGGGGACGACACTCCTGGGAGCACGTCCCTACAGCAAACCCTCTTTGTGAGAAGGGAGGAAGGATAAAACAGAGAGAGGCTCTGTTAGAAGCAGGCATATGAATCAGAAATAGAGATGCAGGCGTCATGCACACTGTGTTAAGGGAAGTGCTGATAAAGAGGACTTCTTCAAAGATAAAGACTGTCTGTTGTATTTCTGTTAAAAATAAGACTGTCACAAACAAAATCATATTTTTTCATGTGTCACTTGTGAAATAAATGATATTTCACTGTGAGGTTGACAGTGTAAGAAACACAATTAAAATGATTTGCATATTAAAGACATTATTATGTCTTCATTGTAAATATTTCCATCATGATGACTTTGAACAGAATCTTTGCAAGCAGAAATATAAATATCCTCATGCCAGATTTCACATACTCTGAAATCATGCTGTGTCAAATTGTCAATTTTAAAAATTCTCCTAAGCCATTACAAATCTCATTTTAATCTCTCCAAAGACTCATCTGCTTTTACATAATTGAAAATAACCACTGCTTGTAATGTGTTAATTTTGATGTGCAGTGAATGACATGGTGCCAGAACCCTTCTAGCCAACCACTATTTTGAAAATCTGTACTAAGCTTTCCATCTCCAGACTGCCTAGGGCTGCATAAACCTTTACAACGCAATTTTTTGGTTATTGTTTAATACTAAATATTCCAAAGTATGTCATCAAAATCATGAGAGTTGGATTTTTTTTCCTCTTCCCTGGGACTGATTAGTGTGTCTTCAGTAAGAAAGATAAGCAAATACAACCTCATTAGTGAGCTACGAACTTTAGATAACAAAAAGCACCACTAATAACCCAATTGCTATTGAACAGCTTCTCCTGTTAAAGGGACAAATCTGCTCTGCAGGAATCACAGACCCTGCACTTCTTTCTGTTCTATTTGCATATATTTAAAAATAGTCTTGGCTCTCCAGAGAGCACGTGAAGGATGTCAGGGATGACAGCAGTGTTCCACCAGCCCCAGACCAACATGCAAACACAGGCATGGACAAAGGGGACTGGGCTTACAAGAATATGGTGCAACAAGAGTGACTCAACCTGGTTTTGCAAACTCTACATTAATTAGGAAAGGATTTCTCAAACGCCCCTGCATCTCCAAACTTTGTACTGGGAAAACCATTTACTGCTAAATGACAAGTGTAGGCTGCATGCTAAATATTCTGAATTTTTGGTTCTCTAAATTACTGTTAACCCAGCATTATTCCTGTCTACCTTGGCTTTTTAAATGGAATTACATATAGCCTGCAGCTCCAAATCTAAATGAAAAATGGAGCTCCAATTGAACCTTAGGAAAAAAAAAAAGGCAAAAGTTAATGAGATTTAAATTAGTAACAGCCAAAGCTTTCCCTTAAAGAAAACATTATTGATTTTAAAGAGCTACCTAATGAAAAAGAATGGCACTCATTTAAGACTTTGCATGAACTACATTAGAGTTTCATTTGTAATAATAAATAAGGATGTGCTTTACAGTCCAATTAATCAGCAAAATTTATGTACATATTTTTATGAGTTAACTACACATTCCCTAAGCCCTTAATCACAGTTTTGGGTGAACTGTTTATGGTAGTAAAGAAATTACAATTTCTAAGGCCCAGACTATAAAGATAATTAACTACCAGTTCCCTGTAAGACTTAAACACCTATACAGTTTCTGGGTTTATAATCAATTCTTCATTTGAAAAATGGAAATGCATACTGTTTCACTTTATTCTTTATTAAAAAATGTTTCTATTTTCAGTTTAAGTAACTGATTATTGGAAAAATCCTCCTCCTATGAATGCTCTGCAGCTTTTATACACGACGAACAAAAAAATATTATTGCCAGGAAAGGCAGTACATGGACTCTCTGTAAATTCCCTGAATAAGTGGGAAATTTGTCGAACTGATGGTTTTCATATATTTTCATTCAAACATAATTTTATAAAATCACAAGATACTTTATCATATCAGTACAATTCAGGAATACACTACTGTGATCCTATGATCCTGTGATTTAAAAATGGAATACTGGTGACCATGCATGGTTTCTTCTCTGAGAGCTGCTGAGAAAACAGATGAAGTGCACGGTCCCCCAAGCAAGTTTCAAATTACTTTTAAACTCAACTACTTGAACAAAAAGCAAGCATGCCTGGACCCAGTCCAAACAGAATTTCACCTCATAATTAATTAAAGCTCCAGAGAAAACCCATCAGAACAACAGGAACATTCAGTTCATTTGCTGAGATACCCAAAAGTGCTAATACTTTAAACTCAGTAAATTGCTAAATTCCCTAGAGATGCTGAAACCAAGCTCACCTGGGGGAACCCCAAGCCCCTACCTGGTTCCGCAGCTCCCACCCTGGGAGGTCTCTGCTCAGATTCACTGAGCCATAGAGCTGCCCAGCAGCCCCTCACAGGGCTGTCAGTGTCACTGCTCACACACACACTGACCTCTGTCTGCTCTTGATGACCAACAGTGGGGTTTAACTCCTCACCAGCTCTAGAGACAACATTTCTCCCTAACAGCAAACCAGGAACAAAGGTAACTGCAGTTCCTCAATGAAGCAAGCAACAATGTCTCAAATCAAGCTTGTGCATGATGCCAAGATGACAAAGAACATGTAAAGGTGCCTCATATGGTACAACAAATACCAAAACCCCAGCACAGCACTTCTCTTTCAATCCAATTCACTGGGACAGCGCTTCCCAGGGGAGGTAATACTTGTCTAAACATGTCTGAATGGTTGGACTTCATCTTTGCTTTGTTAAAGCAAAAGAAAGATTTACAAAGAGATGCATTTATTTTTAATAAAGAACATTCATACACATTAATTTCACCTGCCACAAGACTGTGCCTTGAAGAGATTCTTTAAAGTAACTGAATAAAACTTAATCCATCTGTTTCACAGAACTAAGAACTACATCTGCCTCTTTGTGAGCTGATTTACAGATCCCTGGCAGATCTCCTCCCCCACCTTCAATATCCTGCTGTGGCCACTTTCTCATGACTGTGGTCACCTTATTCACATTGCCATCACTATTCAGAGCAGCAGTGCAGCTTGGAATCAAATCCTACCATGATCCTCCCTCACCTTTCCCAGTTCAATCCAAAAAATGGATTGCCTCTCAGAAACAAGCCAGCTCTCAAACACATAATCTTTGGGAAGAATTTTGGTGGATAGAAGGAAATTGCAACTCAGGTACACTAGGTTGGTTTTGTACTTTGTTCTTTCCATTCTTTAATTATGAAGTAAATTAATATACACGAGCATTAGGTTTGTGGTATTGCCTAAGGCATGACAAAAACAACTGAAACTGCAGGAGTTGCATCCCTGAATGGATCTTAAGGGAAACAATTAATAGAATCTAACCTATCATTGTTTGTTCCTCTAAATTATGCATTTTAGTAATGTTCAATAAAACTCTTTGGAGAACAGAAGCCAGTCCTTCCTTCCCCACACAAACGTGACTGGAGTACATTGCACGTTGGTGAGATGCACCACGGGACCCCTGTGAAGGCTGAGGACAGCACTGGGGATGGACACAGTCACTCCTGGAACCCTGTTGGGGCTTAGACCTAAGCCAAAGGGACTAAGAATTACAGTGGACTGTGGGCATCAGCTGGCAGTTGGAACAGTCCTAAATTGAAAAACCTAGGCAAGGTCTGAGGGAAGCAATAAACAGCTGCTACTCAGCCTGCTGCCTTAGTGATTTTCACATCCAAGTAAGCCTAACATTTGAAATCCTTCTCTTGCTTTTATTTGATTCCACTTTATGCCACACTGTTTCTTTTCTGTTGTTTTACAGCTGGTGCAGGGGTTACTTTCTGGTGTGTTATGGACCACAGCTCAAGAACTCCCAGTTTAAAGCCCATTTCCCAGAAAAGCAGTTTGTACACAGCTCAGGCTGCTCTGACAGTGAGGCAGCCTTGTACTTCTTAACATCCTCCTGATTTTAATTACCATTGCCCACACTCAGTGAAGAAAGTTTCCCACACCACTTTTGAAACTTTCACAAGTAACAGGCTTCCAATAGATGTTTTTCCCCTTGTGTCTCCTACAGGTTGCTTTTCTTCGCATTGTTTCAACCCACAGGGTTTAACCAGATTCACACGCTGCCTGTACAACAGTAAAAACTTCAGGACTTGGGATTTGAAGTTTGCCTTCATCCCCAAGAGCCCTTAGATGAGTGTTCACTGTGTTTTATACATTCTAGTGGGAATTCCTACAAGTGCCTTGACCTTTCCTCTCTGCCAGCAGGATGATTGCTGCTTTTATTGTAGGGAGACAACAACAAAAAATATCCTGGCCATACAGACCCAAGGTTCCCTGGTGGAGTGATGTACAAGAGAGACGAGATTTCTTTGGGGATGAAAAGACAGTGTTCACAAAGATGTGGCTGAATCATTCAAGCAATTTTTTATGCCTGTAACTTTACCAAGGCTCTTTTGAGCTTCAACAAAAGTTTCATAGTCAGATGAGACCAAGTGTTGGGCTCTTTAAGCATCAGCTGCAAATGAAAGAAGTCCTCCTACAAAAAGCATCTGAAAATCATTTCTTTCAGCTTTGCCAAGGCCAGGCATTCCCTGGTCCTGCATCCCCCCAGATGGTGAAGGCCATCTTAGGACGGCCTTCTCAAGGAGACAAAGTCTGCCCACCAGTCAGATTAATATGCTAACGAAATCCCTTGGCCATTAAAGATGCAGTTTCAACTCTGATTTCTTTTGTAAGAAAAATTATGTATTACAGACTTTGTCAAAAGAGCTTTGTTAACACTAACACTTGAAAAACAACTATGCTAATATGACATTTCCCATCCACTTGTTTTGTAGTTTCATGCCACTTAGCAATGAACTACAGCAATTCCCTCCCAACCTCTAATATTTGGCCATGTGAGTATGTGAGAGGTCACTTTTTTATTATTTTTGCTGTGCTAATTTATTGTAATTTTTGATTTATCTAGAATACACTTGCACTTTAAACCTGACTAAATATGCCATGTGGCAAATAATCTTGTTATTCGTTTACTAAAAATGGTTATTACTAAAAATAGTTACTAAAAATGGTTATTATAGGAGTAAACTAGTATCCTAGAAAAGCCATTTGGGACAAGACCATTCCTTCATGTGCCATTTCTCCATGCTTTTCCACAAATTATGCCCTGGCAGTCACTTGAGCACACAGAGCAGCTGTAAGTCTCAGTTCAGAAACCTAAATGAAGCTGAAAAGGGAAAGTCTTGAGGAACTCTGGTACTCAAAAAAATAATATCTTGCTGTGACACTGGAACCACGTTTAGAAATGGGACAAAATGGCCATCCTTTCCAAACTAGCATTTTTAAAATGCACAAGAGTTTTCAAAAAGCATCAGTTCTGCAATTCAAGCATGCAAACTGGTACTTGTACAGCCTCTGAGGTTCAGCCACACAGCACTTGGTCATCTCCTCTGTGTGACTGTAATGAACGTTCTCTACTTAGTGTGGTGAATAAAAATCACAGGCCATGCCAAGAGGTTTATCTAACAGACAGAAACAGGCTTATCCACAGGAATATAAAAGTTTGATTAAAAAAGCAGATAAAAGGAATTATCCCCATTTCCTAAAGAAGACAGAAATACTGAAGCTTCAAGGCGAGAAAATATTTTCATACACAGCAACTCTTAAAAAAAAGACACTGTTCAGGCAGTTCCTGACAAAGGCAATGGTAGTGAAGCATCATCACCCCTACAAACACAGGCTGCTCTTAGCTGAGCTACCCAGGTCCTGCTGCACAGCCCTGGCAGCCCCCCTGGGCACTGAGGAGGCTGCACACCCTGGAGCAACATCCCAAGGGAAGGAGCAGTCTCAGGGGAGACACGCAGGTACTGAACCTCACAGGAGAGCCCACACGTGCCTGTCAGACCCACCCTGCACACTGCTAAACCTGCTGCATCTGCCCCAACAGCTGGGCTGTGCCTGAGCAGGGCCTGGGAGCACTGCCAGGGCACTGGGGCTGGCACTGCCTGTGCCACGTGGGGAGGCTGAGGCTTCCCCTCCCCATCTGCAGAGCCATCTCCTCGCATGGGCCTGGTGATTCACTGCTCCAGCCCTGTGCAAGGCTGGGTTTGCAGGGCAGCACTGACCCATGAGCTGGCAGTGGTTACAGGCTCCTGCTCACAGAGGCAGAGAAAAGCCTACAGGGACTGCGCTCACCAACCTCCCACAGCCAGCATGGCCCTTCTGCATGCTCTGATCAATAGTTAAATGATGGTGGCAGCATTAAGAGGCCTTTCCCCCTGCACTGATACAGTGCCTCCAGCCATCCCACCCAGCCAAGTCTGAAGGAAAAAGAGAAGATGAGCCTTGCACTGTATCTTGAAGGTCAGTAGGTTCAGGCATGTTTGAAAGTTTATCTAAGGCTTTCTGGCAGGTCATCTCTCTATTTCCTGATGTGGAAACAATTTCATTTAATACTTCATTGAAATAACAGACTATTGCATAATACCCCCGACAACAGTCTTCAGTGCAAACCTGCCACCTCAAACAGGTAAAGCTTCAACGCAGCACAATTAACAGACTGTGAATTAAAAGCTCTGTAACATGCACCTGAAGCTGAGACACCCATCCCTTCCCTTTCCACATCAGTGCTGAAGCAGAGAAGCTGGGCACTGCATGGAGGTGCTAGCTGCTGCCTGGCTGTGACCAGCCTGTGGCCACTCAGACCTGTGGCACCCCCAGAAAGCCTCAGCAGGTCACTCCAGTCACTCCAGCTGTGGCTCACTCCCACACACACTGCTTCAGCCCGTGTTACTTAAAAGGTGTAGCTCATTAATGATGACACTGCTAATGAAGTTTCCACTGTGAGGCTCAATATGGCTTTTCCAGGAGCAGAGCTAGGAAATTGTGTTCTGAGAAAACATGACAGCAGCTGCTCCGAGACACTGCAGCTCTGAGGCTTCCCAGTAACTGCAGTGGTGTGAAGTGCCCTTCCCCTCTCAACACACACCAAACACACACTGCTCTGCCCATTGTGCAACTGCTGCAGGAGGGCCACACCTCCATCCCCTCAGCCTGTGACACCTGGCATGCAGGCAAAGGAAAAGGAGTATCCCAATCTGGTATTTAAAACATAAACATGTCAGGTTATTCCTCACTCCTAACTCTGATTTTCTTGCTGGTCCTTAGTTACTGTCTTCTAAGACACTTTGGGATACAGCAGGTGATGTCTGAAAGGGCAGGAAAAGGAGAGAGAACATAAGCGGAAAATATTTCCCAAAGTTTTCTTTAAGAAATCAAACCAGAAACTAAAAAAATAAGAAAAAAGAAATTTAAAAAGGGGGAGCATGCTTCATTCAAATTTCCTTGCCTGAATTTCACCTTGAACAAAGCCCTTGGTGAAAGCCCACTGTGTGTGGTGACTTGGAACATTCAATGTCAAGCTGCTGAAGACTTCAGAAAATTCCTCTCTGAGATGCCAAGAGGAGCAGCAGGTAGGGAACAGTGTGAGCCACTGCAGCTGTCCCAGGACACCAGCCCTGAGCCAGCTGCACTTCTCTCCAGCAAAATCGCTGGCACTGGGCTACAGAATAAATGGCAAAGCCAAAGAATTGCTAAGAAGCAGCAGGGAGAGGAAGGGAGGGAAGGGGAGGCAGAACCTCAGAAAAGCTCAGATTAAAGACAACTTCTGTTTTAAAGATTACTTTGAACTATGGCAGGTGCTAAAATTTGTGGATGATTCTAAGTTTGTTTCTCTGAGAATGGCAACTCACCAGGACATTGCCCACCAAGGCAAAGCCTACCTGACAGACAGGCAAAACACCATTAAATGAGGGTATTCTCAACCACATTCACATTTTAACTCTGTTTATCAAATAGAAATGGAAACTAGATTTTTCCATCAACATATTCAGAGTACTTTTCTTATTCCAGGTGAGCAGAACAAACATGAGGAGGTGCCTTAGGTTTGCATATCCTGACTATGACCTTCCAGCTACTGCACTGATTCCAGCAGTAGTATTTTTCACACTTTCCTGTAACAACAAAAAACCCTGCCCGCATTATCTGAATACAGACACTCATGGGAGTGAGCATTAAGCAGGTTTTCACAAGGTAACACAGATTCAAACAGATGGACAGCCCCTGGTTTTTAAGCTGTACCATTCCACGGGGTTTCCTTTAGCCAATTTGATCACCTCGGAGGAGAGGAAGCTTTACACCTTCTGCATCTGTGCTCAAAGACCCCCTGCCTTCAAAACGACTTTTCTGAGTGTTATTGGAAACAACAACATTAAGATAATGACAAGACTGGCAGTGAGAAACTCACAGGGGATGCAAAATAAATGAAATCAATTAGTATTATAAATACAGGCCAAGTTTCACATGTCTCACATGTCGATTACTCATATGAACTTTTGAGACTTCATTATTAACAGGTTTGTTTTAGCAAAAGCTATAAAAAATGAACAGAAAAACCCAACAGTGCTATTTTAAACCTGTACCACCACACTGCAGTTTACATAGCTGCAAATAAAATGGAAGATTTGTTTATGAGCCATAAAATGGCTCAGATAATACCAAGAGACATTTACTGAAACAAAAATTTTGAACAAGCCTGCATCAGGCAAGCCTTATTTTGATTTTCCCAATTAAACAAAGGACAATTTGCACCTGTATATGAGAGTGGATGAGCTCTGTTGAAGTATCAGTTCTGGTGGATCATACATTAACTGAACTTGTCGGTTTTGAGGTCAGCTGTCATTCTTTCAAATTGCTCCCCAAGCAGATCACAGAGCAGATGGAAAAGGCCAATTTGACATGACTCTTTGGCTTAATTATAGCATTACTAAGACAGCATATGGAGTTGGTATGTACTGTAGAATTTTATCCAATAACTTTATTTCTCACAAATTCAGTGATCTGGTTCATTTGCCTTGACTTGATCTTCAGTACATACATTCATTAGAATTGATTTATTTTTACCTGTGCCAAAGATTACTATGCCAAACTTTCTTATCAAGTCCAAGAGCTGCCCCTCCACATTAATGTTTAAAGAATCACAGAATATAAAATCTGTATCAAATATAAAATCTTTTCCAAAACATCAGCATTTAAACTGATCCACTGTTTCCAGCACTAATTATGTCAGACCCCTCTAGTTACCCTGAGAGATGAGTGATGCCAGACTGGTCTAGTGACAAAAAGGCTTTGTATTACACAGCCTAGCACACCCCAAAGAATCATCTCATGGCAGATGCCTGTCCATATGCACAACGCATCCACTGTGCCAGCAAATACAGCAAAAATAGGTCCACTAGGAAGAGTAGATCACATAAAATCCCTAACACTACCTGCAAGCAGAGACGGTTTAACATCTTATCACAGCACTGCTCCATTCGAAATCCTCGCCTGACAGAAATCACTGCAGTGTTCACACCTGCAAAGTAACCACCTATCAACAAAAGATTTAAATTCTTGGCGCTTATCTTCTGCTGCAAATTCTTTAGGAAAGGTGAACTCCAAATGAAATTGGAAGTTGTAGTTCAGGATCTCTAAATACTGCAGTTAAGTAGGCTTTTCTAGCAGTTACCTATGTCAACCATTCCATTTGCAACACTGATAAGCTGTTCAGTGTTCAGATCTGAAGTCAGGATATGTTATAGGTGCTGACACAACAAACTACAGAACCATTTGCTATCATGGAAAGACAGACTTTAACTGGCCTGAAACCATCACTAAAATTCCTCCATAGTCTATTATCACCCAGAGGGTGTTTTGACAGAATCACAAATCACTGCCAAATGTATCAAAAACAGGAAGCCAGAAAACCCTGCTTCTACTTGATTATTTAATACTCTTTGCCTGCTTTCCTAAAAGGAGGAAATGGAAAAAGGACAGAGCTGTCAAATTGCAAGAGAAAGTGGTTCATTTCCACTGCCTTCTTTCTAAGCAGTTCAGCTTTTACCTGCTGACCAGGAACGGGACAGGGCAGCAGTTTGAAATTAGGGAAAGAGGGAAAAATTACCACCAACAACAAAGGAAAGTGTTGGGTTTCTCTGATTTCTAAAGAGAAAACTGTTGGGTTTCTATGACTAATAAATAGAAATTTCAGGAAAAAGCTTAATTTTGAAATTTCATCATGAAGTGAAATAGAAAAGAAAAATTTTCTTGTAGAAATGTCACCTCTGAAAACCAAGTTACAAACCAGATTGTTATTTTTAATCACCTCTCACCTCTTTCCTGAAAAAGGACTCTGACTGCAGCCATTTGACCTGACAAAGCAGACTATCAAATCTCCCATTGAGAACCTCTTTTCAAAGCTACTTAGGATCCCCATAACATCTTTGACACCTTTTGTTCTTCACTTTACTTTCCTTAAAGACAAATATAACTTAAGTTAAAAAATAAAGGTGGAAAAAGCAAAATAACACAGCACCAAAATCGTAATAGTTCTGAAAAATCTTCACTGCCTAAACATTAAAATATCTGATTTAAGAGGCTGGTTTCTCACACTGCCACATTAACAAATGATCACCATCAGCCTGCAGTTTAACTACTTAAATTTACAATCCTAGTGAAAATAGATGGATGGTGTGTAATGGCTCTTCATTTGTTTTCTGGGCAGCAACCAGACCCCATTTCACCATCAGGCAAGCAGGGACAAGCCCAGGGGTGCCACAGAGTCTGCCAGGGGATGCTCCCAACTCCTCGGTGTTTTCCTCACCTCTGTGACCCACAGCAGACCAGACAGAGCATGGAAAGTGATGGGATTTGAATCCACAGCAAGCACAGCCCTGCTGCAAAAAACAACCAGGATCAAATAGTTCTGACAAAAGAATATCAAACAAGGAAAGAAAATGAGGAACAAGTGCAGCAGAATAAAAAGGAATAAAATGAGTACTTCTGGATGCTCCTCACAAGGTGCTCTGTCTACCTGATTCTTGCTGCACTCAGTCTCAAATGCACATAAACCTGCAATTTAATGTTTCCTCCAACCCTGGTAAGAAGAAAGAAACTAACTGCTGTATGTTTATAACTCAAAAACACAGAAATGTCCCCTCTGAATTTTTTTTTTACAAAGCAGAGGTCAGTTTTGGCTTCTCCCTCCGTATCTACTCTGGTATCCATGGAATCCATGCCTAATGCTGCAGTAACTATCCCACACAGAGAAAGTCATAATTGGCTCTCAGTGTGAAGACCCAAGTCAACAGTTGCTCTGGCAGTCACAAACATCACGAGCTCCAACTTCCATCCTGACACAACCCAGAACTGAAGTTTCAAGACTTGTATTTTTGTTAGAGAGAAGCTGTAGAGGGTACAACTTTCTCAGTGTTGTAGCTTTGATCCATTTTTTCATGTTTCCACTAAGACTTACTTCACTTACATGTAAAAATCAGGAGTAAAAGAAATGAGATGCTTATGGCTGGGGCTTTTAAAAGACTTAGGCAACTAAATGTCATTGGGATTTCTGAGCCTACAAAATCAGTACTAAATACAGAGAACTGCACTCCACCAAGACCATACGTTTCAGAATCCTTACTACATGCATATTTTAGCTGTATTTTGAACACTCACAATTTAGCATTACAAAATTACTCCATTCTGTAATGCTTGTTGACATTAAAAAATGCAATATTCATGCGAAAGTTTGATAAACTTTCATATACAAAACCTAGATGTTTTATATATGAAATGTCTTGTCTTGGAATGATTTTAAATCATCCTGTTTCTATCCAAATGGCTTTGCACAATGAAGTGCATTTGTCTCAAAGACAAACAGAAGCCACCAATTAACGAGGCACAGCAGTAACCTTCCAGTCAGCTGCCAGCACCACAAGTCAAAAACACCTTCCAGAGGTGATCCCACACCCCCACAACTCCCCAAGGGCACATGGAAACTTGAAAGAGGTCTCCAAAAAGGTACTTCCCAATCACACCATAAAAGCACAGGTGAAAGGCAATTTTTCCCACTGGTGCCTCTCCCAAGAAACAAATAATTCCTCCTTCATCTTGGCAACACAGGACAGACTTTTAGATAACCTAAAACAGAAATTATTTGGGGATGTTTAAGCAATAAAAATATATTGCTTCTATCTAACACCTAGCTGTTATGATTAGAAGTCAAACTGCATTTTCAGTACAACAAACTTACAAGGCAAAATTGGAATGTTTCAACTTGACAAATATAAAAAAAATATATGGGGAAAAAATGCCTACATATGTTTTAAATGATGCTTTAGATTACTCCGTTTGACATTTCAAAATTCAGGATTCAGCTTGTGCTGCATCCTTCACAACAAGGAAGACAGGCTGCACAGGATGTAAAGGATGAGTTTATCTGCTTTGCTACTACAGGCAGGACTTGGATCCTGCTCCATCCTTACATACAGCCTAAATTAAATTGTCTGCAAGAAGCTGGCTATTGGTACAAAAGGCAACATCAATCCTTTTAGCTCAATAAAAATATTTACCCAAGAACTGGGCTCAGCTCTTTAAACCAGGCCATTAAGTTGTGTGTGAAGCAGCAGAGCTTCACACACAGGGAGAAGAGGAAGACTAAACAGCACAACAGCATCACTGCTCATTAAAGCTACAGCCCAAATGTTAAACTCATCCCAAATACAGGCACCTTGCTGGGGCTGACTGACCTGACTAAGGAACATACACATGAACACAGGTGCCATCAGCTCACCTCATTCTACTTCCACTGAACAAATAGTTAATAAATCTCTCAGCTGCTCTTTAGAAAAAAGATCACAGCCAAAGCCACCTAGTGAAAAAGGTAGGTATCTAGATAACTTACTTAAATGTCAGTCATCAACTCCCTCACTTCATTTTCCATTCTGCTCCCCTGGAAGCCAAGGGGAGTTTGCTATTGCACCAAGACAAGTCTCTGCCCGTGCTGGAGCTGCTTTGGAGCTGTCAGCCCACACTCACTCTCAACTCTTCATGAAAGTTATGCAGAATACACTACTGAGGTTAATTCAATTTTAGCAAAAAGCCTTCACAGCTGGAGAAGTTTATTAGAAGAAAATCACTACAAATACATTGGTATTATGTGAATCTTTTTGATAAAATTTTGTTTCCCCCATTTTTAAATTATTCAAATTACAGTCTGTGTAAATCTTGAAACTTGATACCTCAAATGAATAACAATTTATACACCCATCCTAACTGAAATTACATGACACACGATTTCTCTCCATAATAAATCATCCAACAAATCTTCCCTTCTCCCTGATACTCATGAATTGAGGGATGAAAATTTATATCTTAATCTGGTTCAGAGGTTAGGTTGGTCATATTACTTTGAAGATGAGGAGATGGTTGAGGATGGCTGAATCACCAGTCAAAAACTCTACCACTCTTTCCACTTAACTAAAGATCTCCAGTCACAAAATTTCAAACTTTCCTGATCAAGGGAGGTTTATATTAGATATTAAGAACAATTTCTTCACTGAAAAGGTTGTCAAGCTCTGGAACAGGCTGCCCAGGGCAGTGGTGGAGTCACCAGTCCTGGAGGTATTTAAAAGGCATTTAGATGTGGCACCTGGGGACATGGTTTAGTGGTGGCCTTGGCAGTGCTGGGTTAATGGTTGGACTTGATCCTAAGGGTCTTTTACAACCTAAATGATTTTGTGATTCTAGGATAATAGGAGCACTGCTTTGCAAGAATCTGCATTTTCTATCAATTTTCTTTACTTACATATTGTCATTTATTTTTGCCTCTAATGAAGTGTGCAAAGTTTTCATGAAACACAGTGCAGCCAAACAAAACTGTCACTGTCTTCAACTGGAGGAATTAACTCGCTTGCATGAATTTTCAGCATTAATATTAGATAAACATTAATGGCATTAATTATCATGAAGGAATCACACGGAAAACAATTCTGAAGCAAAACCTGAAATAGCTCATGTTAATAAGACAGATACATTTCAGAATTTGATGCAGCCAGTAATGTTTACTGGCGGAAGGGAGGTGGATAATCAGTGCTGCTCCCTATAAAATTCATTGCTTGATCCCTCAGAAGATCCAATGATGCTACTTAGGTCTTGCAATTTGAGTTTTTGGACTGAAATGCTTATCCAGACTTTCTAATCTATTTCAGTGTTCAGATGTATGGCTTAAGTTCATTGCCTGGTGAGGATGAAGGATGGCCTGCACCTCCCAGTTATCACACATCTACCACCAGTCAGAGCAGGAACCTGACTCTCCCAAGAGTCTTTATGCACCTTTTCACCATCAAAACCATATTCTGCAGCTTTTTGTAGACACAGATTTTGCTCAAGTTTTGGAAGCACTCGCTCAAAACAAAAGCAGAACTTCACATTGGTGAAGTGAGTTGATATAGTGGTGATGAGTAAAGGGTGAAGGGCCAAGAGTAAAATTTCAGGCAGAAAACTGTGCCTGAAAAGGCTGTAAAGCCAAGGTGGAAGGGAGAGTCTGAGGACTGCAGTCAGAACGCAATCCAGAGCATCCCCATTTCAGTTCAAAACTACCTATGTCTGAATTACTGAGTTCTGAGAACTCCAGGTTTGTTTTCACAAGTAACTGCCATGATTTAAAGTGAATAATTTGATCTTGGAGGTATTCTGAAGTTAAGAAGCTACCCAACATCCATTACTTTTGCTGCTGTGTTGGGAACACAACGCCTGGAGCTAAAATAATTTTTCTCCACGGCAGTCAGAGTTCAGGGCAGGGAGGCTCATTATGGATGTGCCCTTCCGTCACTCTGGACTGCTTCCAATTTTCAGCTCCTGCTCAGATCCCTTCATTCACCCTGAATTATTGGCAACTGGAGGATAATTAGTCCATCATTGCTTGGGAAAAGTAGAAGGTTTTCTATATTTCTTTCCAATCACTTAATCTGGCACACAGTAGTACCTTATACCACAGTTTTGCACTTTGTTCTTATTAAGGTCTTTCACCCTCTGTTTCTTAACATTGAGATACCAAGCAATTCCTTGGCTTCATTCTAAAATAAAAGTTACATCACATTTGAGCTGCCAAATACAATTTGCTTAAAAATCTAAACTTATCTAGCTGAGGTTGGATAAGAAACTTGCGGCAAATGCTGCTTTATAAATAAGCCTTGTACTCTTACACTTGGAGGGAAAAAAAAGGACTCTAACACAGGATCCTGAGAAAACCTGACTCCACATAACCAGAGGCTTTCAACTGTATCAATACAGTCAGTCAAAAGGTTCTGCTAATTAAAACCAAATGACTCCTTACAAATGGAGCAGCAGTTTAGTTGGGTTTGAGTAGGCAGCATTGTGACTCTCTGCTTTCAGTTCCTGAAAAAGTGACAGACATAACAGACTGACGTTGAGTAACAAACTGCTGCCTCCACAACATGCCAAGGGCCAAACTTCAGCTTCCTTGTAATGATTCTGAAACACAGCATGAATGGGCTAGAGGTTTTTCTCCTTGAGTGTATTTATAGCCATGTTAGAATTATTCTGATGGCCACCAACTGTGTTCTGCCGATGGAGGAAACGCTCCATTGGGCTCTTCCCAAAGCTGCACTTGAACCAATCCAAAGAAAAACCATAAATTTTAATCTTGGTGCTATAGAGCTACCTTAGCATGGCCAGAAAGTGCTGAATGCGTGTAGAAATCTTTCAGAATATTTACTGTATGCACAAGATGTTCTTTTTGTTGTAATGCATTACAAAGAAAAATAAGATCTCCCTTCCTAATACATAAGTCATACTTCTGAAACCATATTTGTTCCATTTAAAGCAGAGGTGGTTAAAATACCACAAGGATGGCAATAATACAGACAGACTGAGAGCAGGAGTAATGGTAACATCACCTACATGGTAGGATTAGGTCATCATAAAACCCTGAAGTTCCTGTGTAAATATAATTTATTCTTATACTTCTCACACATCAAACTGTTTCAGACCAAAACTATTCTCAAGTAATTACTCCACACTGGTGACCATCCCTAGCATACACAGGTAACCAGTGTCTCTCATTATGTGACCCTTAATAAAGATGAGCTCCTGGTATGCCCTAAAAGCTATAATGAAAATATTTTAATAGTGACATAAATAGGAAATAAATTCCATATTGTCCAAGGTTTCAAAAAGAAAAAAGGAAAAAATATTTAAGAGAAGGCAAACTGAAAAATCCTTGAAAATGTAGGAGTTAGGAAGAATAAGAATAAAACTGCTTTTTGAAGTAGGTTTTGTGAAATCCCAGTCACTTAATTTTCTATTAATTCTTTCAGACACCATAACAAGTGGTTGTCAAACCCACATATACAAAAACCCAAATAAAATCCCCCACCATTCCATTGCAAACGATAATTTCTAAAGCTCCAGGTGATCATCACCAGTTTAGTTCTTATCCTTTCTGAACTCTGAAGAGTGTCAGATGTAGAGTGCTTTTGCTTTGTCTACTATCCAGTAAAAAGCAGAGTTATTTGTTATCATTAGAGACCCAGCAGAGATGCTTTGAGAGACTTTTTTCTGTTGATAGAAACCAATTCAATAAAGAAGGGAAATCTGGTTCTTGAAGTTCATTGGGAAAGTTAAATAGGCATCTATCTCACTCCCCAGTGTATTTACAAAATGAGTTCATTAATCTATCACATATCATTATTTTTTTTGTGACCACAGAAAGAAAACAGGATAGCAAGGGCAGGAATTTATACCTGAAGCTTGATAATAAGCTGGTAGTTGCTTTGCCTTCACAGGAGTCTTTAGAAAGCTCACAATACCAGCCCTCCTCCTTAAGAAGGCAGTAAAAATCCTGGGGCTGACCCTGAGGAAAATTCCCATGCTAAATCTAGCAGAGAGCAGCCCAAACTACTTGAGTGGTCTGGGACGGCAGTGGGTGAATTTCCAGGAGTACATGGGCTGGAGAGACTCTGCTTCCCAGGAATGGCATCTGAGTCCCAGGGAAAGCAGAAGAGATGGGAGCCTGCAGGCTGGAGCAGGTGTCAGATCCCTGAACAAACCACCCTGCTCCTGGGGGCTCAGACACTCAGGCTCAGACCAGCTGTGACAGCACACAGTTCATCTCCTCACCAACAGGTTCTGCTGGGTGCTGAGCTCAATACTGTCTGCTTCCCAGAACAACCAAGTTTGCACAGAGTGAGTTTCCCTCTGCCAGTCCTTCATTCTGGGCACATCAAATAAAAAAAGGCAAAAAGCCATAGCAAGAACAAAGACCAAGCTATAATTAAAAAACTGACAACTTCCCAAATCAGATGTGACTGTGACCCAAATCAGGAGGGGAAGAAACAGTAATTCATCCTGGCACGCTAATTAATTATCACACAGATTGCTTATTAATTTTCTTGTGTTCACTCTGATACCTTATGAAGTACATTCATTTCATCCAAACTTCTCATAGAATGGCAGATGCTGATGGATCAAAAGCAGAAGCAAATTTGGGAGGTGGGGTGCCCCCTTCTAGAGATGGACAAGGCCAGGGCAAATCCATTCATCCACAGCACCAAATCTCAGGATCAAGAGTCTGATCTCCAGTCCCACTCATAAAAGCTAAATTCTTCAGTAATGATCCCCCAGTGAAGCAAACCAGCCCTTGCCAATAAAAGCAGTCAGACTGCCAAGGTCATAACCAAACCACTTCAGCTTCTTGAAGGCTTCCTGCATCAGACAATAGCCTCAGTTCCCAGAGTTTCTATTTATCCAATAGGACATTTTCTAATTATAGAATTAATTACTGCCACAGAATAAACAGCAGAGGCGCATCAGGCTGAAAATAATGATTTGTCCAATTAGCTCTTTCACATCAAATAAACATTTACAGCTATTCTTGAACTGGGAATTTGTAAGATTAGGAGAGGTCCCACTCTCATCACCCCTGGAATATCCTGCCACTACAACAACCAAGTGAAAGCAGTTTATATGTTCTCTCCAAAAAAGTATGAACATATTCCATTTAGGCTGTTGATTTTCTTTGGAATTTTCTGGTTACCAAGCATGCATCCTCTCTACAAAGGTTTTAGTCTCCTTTGTTGTGTTTTGATTGGGTAAAAAAACCTGTTTGCAATGCATGATCACAGACAAACTGACTGCTCTCCTGACGTGCCTACAGCAGATGTGTCACAGAGATCAAGGAGGATTCTTGTGGACAGCAACTTGTTTGCTTGTGCACAGGGAAATAGCGATGGTTCCATTTCCAGCTCTTTGCACAGTCAGTACAATCATCATCATTACAGTGATAAAAGCAGCCTCTGAAGATGGTTCTGTCTAGTAAAAGACCTGTTGAGGAGGGAGTGTGAACAGCCTCAGAAAGGGGCTAGCATATGAAAGGGCCTAATTTTGTGGTTTAAAAACAACCATGAGTGAGCCAGCTAAAGCATCTACCAAGTTGAATAGCTTTGAGCATGGACTTGCTGGACTCAGCAGCAATTCAAAAAAGCATTAACAGAACACAAAATCTGTCATCATGCCTTCAAAACTGCCAGCAGCCCACGCCACACCATAGTTCCCTGCAGATTTCCCTGAGGGACAGGAGAGCTGGTGTCTGGCAGAGACTGTCAGGTCTGTCCCAAATCACAGGCAGGTGCTTGGGAAGAGTGGCTTGGTGCATTTAATAATGGATATCTGGATCAAACCAGTCAATCTACTTATAAAAAGTAATAGAGATCAGAGTGTGCTTTCCCTGGTCTAGACGAAAACGTAAGTAATCTACTTAAATGAAAATCAATTTTGGATGTTCCTTTATTATACACTATGGTCTGTGAAGATCCTTTCTTTTCATGCTGTTATGTGAATAGCATGCAATTCCCACACTGGCAATAGATATTTCTTTAGAAAAGTAGTGAAGGTCTTAACTTTTTAATACAAGTTATTCCTCAGGAATCCTTAGCTACTATTCAAGCAGGTTAATTCAAAGAGTTATATCTCTCATTCAGGAAACTTTAACTGACACTAATCAGACCCAGCTATTTTTATTATTAATGTACAACAATACTCATCTGGTGTGACCAGCATCTTTAGCCAGAGTATTAAGGCCTTCCACTGCCTAAAGTGCTATTTAGTAATAAAAAATTAACAGTTTTGCATAATCTACTTATGTGTGCTGCAACTACTGAAGATTAGCTGCAGCATTTTCTTCTCTTTTCTGAGCCTCAGCACAGACACATATATCCTAAAAATTAATTGATGCATGTTTGTGAGCTGATGGGAATGCTTCAGTGTGTTGGTCACAGATGCAGCAGGGATCACATGGAAACACACAGTCCCTGTGATAACTTACACTGAAGCCTCAGAGTTACAAAGTGATAAAAGATCAGGCAATTTCCATCCCACTTTATATTTCAAAAGATCCAACGAGGCCTGGACGTGGCAGCTCTGGTTCTTTGAAACCCTGCTGGCTTCACATCCCCTCGCACAGGTCAGGCTGCACAAACACAGGAGCTGGCCTCAGTCCGTACAGGTTTAAGCAGAGGAGGCAGCCAGCCCAGAGGCAGATGTTTGCACAGAAGGCTCATGTATCAATACACTGAATTAACACAGGTACATATTTTAGCAGTGGCCAAAGCGTTACAAGGAGTAAACTTTAAACAGACAGACAATGCAAACTGCAGTCCAAGCACATTCAAGAGCCCAACCACATAAACCCATGGAAGCAGGCTGTGGAATACTTTTCTTCATCTTGACGGGATGTTGTTGCTGAAGCATTACCAGACTCCTGCAGTATCACCCTCTCTAATTGAGAACAGGGCACAGAAATCCAAGCCCCTTCACTGTTTAGTTCTGACTAGTCAAAGGCAGGATGCAGGGAATAGCTCCTGTGATGTCCGCAGGAATTAAGAGGCTTTTTAACGTAAGTTGCTCCTTTTGTTTCCGATCCCTTCCCAGCAGGGCTCGGAGCCGCTCCCGGCCGAGGGCAGCGCAGCCGCCCGGCCCCGCCGAGCCCCGCACACGGCAGGAGCTGCAGCCCCTGGGAACTGTGAGCAACACCCACAGACACGGGAACCACGGAGTGACACAGGAACCACGGAGTGACACAGGAACCACGGAGTGACACAGGCACCACGGACTGACACGGGAACCACGGACTGACACGGGAACCACGGAGTGACACGGGAACCACGGAGTGACACGGGAACCACGGACTGACACGGGAACCACGGACTGACACGGGAACCACGGACTGACACAGGAACCACGGACTGACACAGGAACCACGGACTGACACGGGAACCACAGAGTGACACGGGAACCACGGA